>CM044104.1:19891851-19968865 GCA_024174645.1 Lemna minuta
AAGTTCGGAAATGGACACGAGACTGTGTGGAAATGGACAACCTTGCGGTCCTCAGTATCGTCAACCGTCACCCACACCGAACCAAATTTAGGTATAGGCTTTAGGTTTTTACAAAACCAGTACGCACGATGACCCTGAATTGGTGAACCCTATAAAATAACATTAGCTTCTAAATAAAACTCGAAAACTTTTGTTATTATAATAGTCTTTTGCATTTTAGGTTCTATTTTTTGAATAGTTTAATTTTATTCATAAAATGTGCACTAAGCAGCTAATAAAATACATATTTATGTGAGAAACTTCAAGTTTATTCTACATTAAAAACATCCAAAAGAATCTAGGGCAATTATTAACAAAAGACCAAAAAAATCTCTATCATTTTTTAATGACTCTCTTGGGTTTGGTACCAAAATGTCACTTTGAAACAATTGAAAGGGCTTTGAGTTTCTATATCGAGAGGGAGGATATTGTGTTCTTTTGTGTTTTACAAATTTGCATGTTTCGAAGTCAAGTTGTCCTTTATTGTTACTTAAATTGGGAAAGAGCTTTTTCAAAACTTGAAAAGAGTGTTGTCCTCATCATTGGTGCGATAGATATTATACGGCCTACAAGATAGTCACACTTTCATATATCTTGTTTATATTCATTAAAATAAAATTTATTCATTATCATTCTTTTGTGATTTTTGTAATGAAGTCTATATGAGTATATGAAATGACTAAGTGAATTATGATGAGATCATAATATAGTGATCACGAGTCCTTAACTATATGTTCTAAATATTCTTATTCGTGGGATACTCGAGAAGGACATTAGATTATGTACAAATAATAACACTATTTGATCCAACTCATATTAT
Organism: Lemna minuta; assembly: GCA_024174645.1. Lineage (NCBI taxonomy): Eukaryota > Viridiplantae > Streptophyta > Magnoliopsida > Alismatales > Araceae > Lemna > Lemna minuta. The sequence continues at coordinate 19,892,711 of CM044104.1, forward strand.
GAGTATGACTGATTTTGTGACCATTGATGTGGAGATACTAAGGATGGATAGTGGGTGTTTTTTGGAGATAGAGTTCACTGCTTTAATCTAATTTTGAATCCCTAAATGATAGTATACTTAATTGTGAATCAGTTTGATTCATGTCACGGTTGTTTACGTGATCCCATGACTTGAGACACCAAAGATATATTGTAGATGGATGACCTTATTTTGAATATGATTCAAGAATCTCTAGCCACAAGATCTCTAAAATATTAAATTTTGGATAAAACATGAAGTTTTTTAAGATAATTGTGTGGTCAAGATGGGATCATCCACCCTCAATATTTGAGAAGAGCAACCAACGGAATAAGATACAATGAAATCCTTGGCCAAAAAAGTGAAAATTTTGTAAGAGTTTTCTATGATTTCCTTCACACATCAGTATTAACTTGAGTAACCAATTAGGGTTTGAACAATTGACTATACGCTAAGTATGATACACACATGATAATTAATAACAACAAGGTTCTATATGGGAAATCTTATATGCTCTATACTCGTAGAGTATGTTTTGTAGCTTGGCACCCAACAGGTCGATAACTTAACCTAGCAATTGGGTCAAATCGACTCTTAATTAATTATTCTATATGTTGATGTAGATAATTAATAAAGGTTCACCAGTAAGATGTTATTGAGTTTATAGAATTATTAACTAGTGAGATATATGGACCTAGATGGGCACACACATAAGGTCTATAGACATTGGTGGATATAGAAATAATTTTAAAGATTTTAATTTAAAAAATTCATATACTTAATATTTATAAATGAAAGCAAAATGACTAGAACTCAAGGTGTCCATGCAAGCCTTGTGAGAATTATCTCTTTTATTTTCCTTCTCTCTTGATGAAGAGCATTGAAGAGGAATTCTCTCTAATGTCTAGTAATCGTGTAAATACACTTGAATAGATTTTGAAAACTCTTTCAAGTGAACCTTGTTAGTATGTTATCTCATATATACTAGATGATAGGATCATCAGTTCTTGGTGCTCGGTGATTTGAATATTTGATTCAATGTATTCCGTTATGTTTGGTGTTTTGATAAAAAAAATTGGAAGTATCAACCTTACATCTACAACATGGTGTAGGAGCTTCATTGCATCCTTTCTATTAAGAGATCAGCGCATTCCCTCACAAGTTGCTATTCCAATGTCCATGATGTGTTAAAGTCTCTCAATTACTCAAGCAAGTCTAACCCATGCGTGTAATATTTTCAATAGAAAAGGATCACAATGATCTAAGTAAATTGCATAATTGGGGACCTTTGCTTATCATTGGAATGAAAATAAGCTAATGCAAGGCTTAGGAACATGCAAGACGTTTCTAGAATTCTAATTGTATTAATTTTTACTCTTCCAATGTCTGCAAGAGCAGGTAATGAACAATAAACAATTTCAACTTAATTTATGCTAAGAAATAGTGTATAATAAATGAAGGCACTTGGATCAGGTTTCATAGGAGCAGTGGCACTAGAATCAAGTATCAAAAAATTTTCATGTCATTTATGATTAAATTTATGCTAGTCATAGATGGAAATCCAATAAGATCAATAGATTTACTTGAGTTTACCAGAGATTTTCAGCCAACTATGGCTGTCGATCCTGATTGCAAGTTCTTCTCATCTTCCCTAAATGTCAGAATTTCAGCTCCGCTCTTTTATCCCCTACAAGAATCACACCCCACCATGTCCCTCTGGTCGTGTTTTTGGTTCTTTCTTTTGAACCTGGAGCTTTGATCAGCTCCAGAGGCCCGAGAATTTTTCTCCAAAATTCTCCATTTTGACTGAGAAATGAGGAGCGCGATAGTTGGTTGATTCTTCGAGTTTGCCTCCAAATTGCATTTAATCGACTCTTCATGAACGTGTCCAGCGATGGCCTCCGCAGTAGTTGCCTGAACAGTTCTGATGAAGAACTGTCCTCTCAGAGTTTCAAATCCTGGATTTTGTTCTTGACGGAAAAGATAATCTCTATGCCACGGGATGTATTCCATGTCTACTGGTTTGGATTTGCTGGCCTATCAACTGTAACCAGCTACTTGCATAATCCAGGACTGATCAACGTCCGAAATCTTGGATTCATCGTCCATCTCAGCGTGTTGTCCGCTTGCTGTTTCCTAGAGGGATTCCTGCGTTTTTTTGATATCCTAGCAAGTCTCCAACTCTAGGAACCATGGAATCCAGCAGCCATCCATGACATGGACGGTCCAGCTTCTGTTAGATGGTTTATTCAGTCTTGGACACTCGACTGTCTGCTAGGATTGTGAGCTGTTTTTCATCGCACGAGATCATTTCTACGAAGAAGATAGGTTCTTGGATTATTCGAGCTGATTCTTTGGCTCTTCCAAGGTTCGGATTCGGCATCCTTTGAAGGTCTCCCTATCCTCTTTTCCCAAGTTTTTATCCGGAAGAATCTATGTCGCTCAAGTTTATCCAATCGATTTCAGATCCCTATCTTTTAAGAGAAGGGTACCCAAAACGAGATCGGAAAGAAGGAAGAACAAGACCTTAAGTTTACATAATTTTCATCGTTTAAAAACCGAATAGATGGAGGAAGATAGACCGAAAGTTAGAGATTTGCAGACAGATAGAAAGCTAGATAGATAGACAGACAGACAGATATATAGATAGAAAAATAGAGATTAGCAGACAGACAGACAGACAGACAGATAAATAGATAGATAGATAGAAAGATAGATAGAAAGATAGATAGAAAGATAGATAGATAGATAGATAGATAGATAGATAGATAGATAGATAGATAGATAGATAGATAGATAGATAGATAGATAGATAGATAGATAGATAGATAGATAGATAGATAGATAGATAGAAAGATAGATAGATAGATAGATAGTTAGAGGGACATTTAGACCGATAGCTGGATAGAAAGATAGATAGATAGAAGGATAGATAGATGGATAGAAAGATAGATAGATAGATGGATGGATAGATGGATGGATAGAAAGATAGATAGATAGATAGATAGATAGATAGGTGGATAGAAAGATAGCTAGATAGATCGATGGATAGAAAGATAGATAGATAGATAGATAGATAGATAGATAGATAGATAGATAGATAGATAGATAGATAGGTGGATAGAAAGATAGATAGGTGGATAGAAAGATAGATAGATACATCGGTGGACAGATTTAGGCCCATTTCCACGTTTAAGAATGTGAATGTCGCTTCTTCACCCCTCATCGAGGAATTGCTAGTTGTACTGAACATGTGGTGGGAAATAGGAATAAATCACCGGGATGGGCCCAGAATCTGTCTTTAGCGCACTAAGGCCCACCATGCTAGATCGTGGATGTCAGAACTAACGGAGCTACGACGGCGCCGTTTAGCTTAACGGCCGATTCGCTTAGAATAATAAATTTAGTCCAGGAGAAAGATTCATTTTCTCCTTCTCTTTCTCTTTCTTCTCGGGATCTGTTGCTGTGCTTCCGTCTCCCGCCCCAATCGGTTTCCAGCTTCATAACGGGTGAGCCGATCGCGATTTACGTCTCTGCGATTCGCTTTTTTCTGGGTTTTTCGCTTAGATCACTAGCTTTTTCGTTGATTGATCGGTTACTGTTCTGTTACTAATTTGATGCTTTCGGCGGCCGATCCGATGTTTTTGATAGATTCAGAGGTTTTTTTTATAAGTTTAGGTGAGTTTGTCATTTGTTGTTCTTACACTGGGAGCTCTAATTTCAATGAACTTTTTTTAGGGTTCATCTCTTTGTGTCGTTCTGTTCTATATTAAACGACTGGTAATTTATCGTAGATTTGAATTCGCTGATTTTCTTAGTTTTGTCGTTGTGCCTTTTCTGATATCCTTGATAGCCTGTTATACATCTGTTTGTTCAAATCCAGTAAAAAAAGTGTTATGTCTATGATCTCAATTCTAAATTCACCAATTTTCGTGATATGCTTTCCAATCTCTTTGAGCCTTTTATCGTTCCCTTTGTTCACTATTATTTAGTCATTTGATTCGGATTCTTGTCTGGTAATGACGATTGATTTTTTCTAGCGCGTCACATATAAAAAATGTTTTCTTATTGATCTCAAATCGAAATTTAGTAATTTTCACCATTTTCCTGATATGTTAGTCACGTTGAGCCTTTTGCTGTTTCCTTTAGCATACTTATATTATCTTTTAATGGAGATGTTGGCCTGGTGGAATCCATTGAATTATTTCTCATTAATTTGTCCGGTTCTTGATTTCAACTCCAAATTCTCCTATTTTCACCAATATTCGTCATATGATTTCTATTCATGTTGAGCCTTTTTTTATTCTCTGAACAGAATTTTATGTAATATTTTCATGGGGATGTCTGGCGTGTGGAATGAATTGAATTTTATCTTGTGCGTTACTTATGTGGAAACAAATAAAAATTTTGTCCCGTTCTTGATCTCAGTTCGCCAATTTTAGTGGAATTTTAGCATTTTAACTGGCATAATGCCCAGATAATGCATATAAAAATAACTGAACATTTTTTAGGATTCAAGGATTAGTTGTCATTTTCTTTAATTCAAATTCCATGATATGAGCTTTTCTGTTTCCCTTTACTGACTCTTAAATAATCTTTTGATGGGATTTTTCCCTGGTAGAATCAGTAGAATTTGTACATCATTAGTGTCAAATCAAATAAAGATTTGTCCTGTTCTTGATCTGAATGTGCAATTCGACAATTTTCATGGATTTTTGGCAATTTAACTGACACGATGCTGAAATAATGCAGAGAAACATGGGGCTGTCATTCACGAAGCTCTTCAGTCGGCTTTTTGCCAAGAAAGAGATGCGCATCCTTATGGTAGGCCTTGATGCTGCTGGTAAGACAACCATCTTGTACAAGCTAAAGCTGGGAGAGATTGTCACCACCATTCCCACCATAGGTATGATTTTGTATTTATTAATATCTCTTCACCATTTCTGTTTGTAATTGGTATCAGACATATTGAATTTATTTTGGAGTCAAGCAGCCCTCGGCCCATATGTGCTCATGCCCTGAGGGGTGTCCGGTTAAAAGATTCAATTGTCACACTTCACAAAAGGACTAATCTACAGTCTCTCTTTCTCTCTGTGTGTACATCTGGGTATTGGGCTTATTGCCATCAGTCGATTCCTCTCTCTCACTCCTCGTCACTCCCTCTTTCCTTGATTCCCCTTATCTATCTTTCACGTTCTCTCCTACTAAATGTTTTTTTCTTAAATGAGTCCTATTTCTCTGCTGATAGAATTCTCAGCCATTGGATTTCATCCAACAGCAGAGACTCATTCCATCATATGTGTCTTGCCACTTGATGGTTACATTCAGTGCGAGTGAACAGTTGCAAACCCTCCTAAATAAAAGATCTCGTCTACTTAATCATATCTCAGAAAGTATGACAATTGTTGATTGTTATAACAATTTTTTTTCTGCCAGGGTTTAATGTAGAGACAGTTGAGTACAAGAACATCAGTTTCACTGTGTGGGATGTTGGAGGTCAGGATAAGGTAATTGAATCTTCAATTGTTTCATAACACATAAAATGATAAATGACTTAGTCATGTAGTCAGGAATATATATCTACTTTATTTACTATCAATTTAATAATGACACTGATGAATGATGATCATCTTGTATGATCATGGGTATTCGGGATGAATCAGATCCGCCCATTGTGGAGACACTACTTCCAGAATACGCAGGGACTTATCTTTGTGGTGGATAGCAATGATCGCGACCGAGTGGTTGAGGCCAGAGATGAGCTTCACAGGATGCTAAATGAGGTAATTTATTTAATTATATAGTAAAAAAAGACTATTTCCTTTTTCATCCTCTCAAGTGATTATCATGAGATCCACATTGTCCTCTCTCAAGTGATTAATCACAAGATCCAGTCTGTCACTCTCTCTCTCTCTCTCGCTCATGTGATTTAACATAAGATCCACAGTCTGTCATTTTTTCTCTCTCTCTCACTCATGTGATTTAACATAAGATTTGATCTCTATTTCTCTCTGTAGATTAAGGTCAAATCAACCTCAGTAGTGTCTCTCTTACTGATCTCTTCTCTCTTGATCTTTATCTAGGATGAGCTGAGAGATGCAGTGCTGCTGGTGTTTGCCAACAAGCAGGATCTGCCGAATGCTATGAATGCTGCAGAGATCACTGACAAACTTGGCCTCCACTCCCTTCGCCAACGCCACTGGTCTCTCTTATCATATTTTAGCCATTTTTAAATTGTCCCCAAATCATTTTTTCTTAAACTGTCTTTCTCTATCATTCTTTCCCCCAGGTATATCCAGAGTACCTGCGCAACCTCCGGAGAAGGTCTGTACGAGGGTTTGGACTGGCTCTCCAACAACATTGCCACCAAGGTCTATCGTCAATCCTATCATACCACATTTCCATCATTCTATCATGCGATGTCTCACACATATCCTTTCTTTCCCTTTTCAAAGAAAACTTATCATTTCTTCCTCACGCAGGCATAGCTGCATGTCATTGGAGGAATCTTATAAGGAGCTGCATATCTCTTGTCCCACCCATTTCTTTTTCCTTACACCCAAAGTCTTCTTTGTGACTTATCTGTGGACTTGTCTTGCAGTCCCTTCTTTCGCACAGTAGGGACAACTATCAAATAATATAATAGGTTGGCTCAGGTTTAATTTCTCAATCAGTTTGCTTACATCTGAAACTGGGGGGCTGGAGTTGGTTGGTGATCGCTGATTTGGTTTGAGGAAACTCATAGGTTAAGAATCTTTTATGTCTCCAGATTGGATAATCATACCCCAACATATCCCTCTGATCATGCTTCTGTTCTTTCCTTTGACTTTTGGGCTTTGATTAGCTCCAGAGGCCTGAGAATTTTTTCTCATTGATTCTCTGTTTTCCCTGAGGAGCTCCATATTTGGTCGATTCCTTGAGTTTGCTTACACAGTGCATTTAATCGAAGTATGTCTCCCCTGAACAACTCTAGTGGAGATCTTAGATTTGTCCTCTCAGAGTTTCAAATCCTTGGTTTAATTCTTGAAGTAAGAGTTATTCTCAATGCTACAGGATGTATTCTATGTCCACGGAGTTTGGATTTGGTGGCCTATCATGGTGCAATTCCTCTAAACTATAACCAGATTGTTTGGATGATTCATGACTTATCTCTGTCCTTGTGTCTAAGTATATGGAGAAGAATCAATGTCATAAATCTTGGATTCATCTTCCATCTTAGAGTGTTGTTCGATTTCTGCTTTCTAGAGGGATTCATAAGTTTTTTTGATACCTAAAAAAGTATGCAACTCTTGGAACCATGGAATTCAGCAGTTGATGAGGCGAATCTGCGAGGTCGTTTAAAACATGCAGATAAGTGTCAAAATTAATATCAAACTCATCAATTTATTAAAACAATCACGAATTAAGGAGTATACTGGTGATTAAGGGTTGAATTCATGAAGAATTAAGTTATTTTTAGTAATTCTTTTGAAATTTAATCAAATCGGATAATAAAATGAGACGAGAAATTAGAGATTTTGATAGATTTAGAAAGAATTCAAAATCAAATCTACAGAATAAAAAATCACCGAGTTTAGATAAAGATTCGTGGAGAAATTGTCAAGCGAATCAGAGAGAAATTTTTGAACGAGAAGATCAAAAGTTAATTAAAATTTACTAAATCTACGATTTATAATTGAAATTTAATGTTGTTAAAGCCTATCTTCTTCTTCTCTCTCTCTTATTGGGCTGAAGCCTACTTTCTCCCTTTCTCTCTCTCCTCTCATCTTCTCCTATATATCTCTCTATCTCGTGCATGTACACATCACATCAAACCCTATTTTTGTTTTCCTCTCTCTCTCGTGTGCCTCTCTTTCACATGGTATCAGAGCGGTTAGGAGGAAAATTATCCTAGGGTTCGCCCCTACGAGCTGTCGCCCTCAAGCGCCGCCGCCTCGTCTTGCGACGCCGCCGCCATCAGACCGTCGCCCTGGCCGGCTGTCACCTTGCCTGGCCACCGTGCGCGTCCTACCGCGCCCTGCTGTCGCGCCTCGCCTCGTAGTCGCGCCGAGCGTCGCGCCTCGCTGCCATCTGCTGGCGGTCGCCTTCGCTGCTGTCGCGCTGACGTCGCGCCGCCGCGTCTGCCCGTCGCGCCCTGCTGTCGTGCTGCCGTCGCTCACTGTCCGCTGTCTCCCTGCTGGCCACTCGCGCGCAGCCTTACCATGCGTCTGCTGTCTGCGCCTCGCCTCGCTAGGGTGCGCGCCTCGCTACCGTTGCACCTTACGTCGCGCCTCGCTCCTCCGCGCCCCGCCCGCGCCCGCTGCGCGCCCCGGTGTCATCTCGCCCTCGCCGTCGCCCGCCCTGGCCACCGCCTGCTGCCGTCGCTCCCGACCTCCTCGTTTGTCGCCCTGCCGACACCCTGCCCGGCGATCGTCCTGCCTGGCCATCGCCCGGCCGTTGTCCTGCTGTCTCCTTGCCCAGCCGGCGCCCTGCTGTCATCGCCCTGCTGCCATCGCCCGGTTGTCGTCGCCCTGCCCGGCCCCCGTTGACCTGCCCTGCTACGTCGACTCATATCCCATAGCCGCCGGTTTGTCTTCACAGCTGCTGATCTCTACATGGCCGAGCCTACCCCCGTGTCGTCATCTTCTGAGGTCACTCAGCCCTCTCAGCCGATGGGGTTGTCTCGACAATCCGGGAAGCACTCTATCGTGTGTGCCTTGGCTAAGCCGGCATACGTGTTCGACGGGTCCAATTATGGGCTCTAGAGGGGCGCTTTTGTGGAGTTCCTCAACGCCCATGGCCTTCGGCATCATCTGACTGATCCCTCGCCGAAGGAATCGGACCCGGAGTACTTGGAGTGGAGCAGACTGGAGTCCGCGGTATGTTCCTGGCTTATCTCCAGTGTAGCGACACATATCATGGAGCCGCTTAGCATGACTCGTCCTGCCCGTGCCCTGTGGCTCAAGTTGGAGACGATGTACGCCAACAAGAGCAACGTAAGCCGGACAGTTCGCCTATATGAGGAGCTATTTGCATGTCGCCAGGGAACCAGGACTCTCCAGAGCTACTATGGATCGGTCGATGCTATTTTCACTAACCTCGAGCTCTATCAGCCACTGGTCTTGGATCTTGATATACTTAGACGGTACCGCGATGAGCTCCGAGCGAGAGCGTTTCTTAGCGGATTACGTCCTAAGTTGGCCGACATGATCCGAGGACAGGTGCTTGGGGGCTCCCGAGTATTACCCACTGAGGAGATCTTTGCAGCCGCACTTCGCGTGCAGGACAGCCTGCCCACCTCCCAGACCTCGCAGCCCGTCGAGACTTCGGCACTCATCGCATCAGGCGGGGCTCCCCGGGCGTCTGGGAAGAGCACATCTTCTGGGAAGACCCGGACCTCCTATCCACCCTGCAAGTACTGCGGGAAGCCGACTCACCCGTCAGAGAAGTGCTGGAAGGAGTTCGGGAAGCCTGCTTGGGCCCTGGCTGCCTCTGGAGGCAGGGCATCCTCGACTACGTCCCCTCCGGAGGGATCATCCTCGACCACTACTCCCTCGGCTGCGGGAACGGTCAGCCTTGCACTATCTCCCTCGGAGCTGGCCTACATTCAGGCATCACGGGCCTCCTCACTTTGTCCGACTGCGGCACCATCAGCCAGTCTTGCGGCACTGACGAGCAGCTTGGTGTCATATGCTGGAGGACGGGGATCTTCTCCAGGTACGCCGTCTATCTCAACCCCTCATATGACTTCTTGGGTTATTGACTCGGGGGCATCTTCCCATATGACTGGTTTTCCCTCTGTCCTCACTTCTTATCGGCCTGAAACCTCCATTCCTGATGTCCGTATTGCTGACGGTCGTTCATGTCCTGTTCTTGGCTCTGGCCAGTCTCGTGCCACCTCTTCCCTTCCACTACAGCATGTCCTGTATATTCTTGGATTCCCTTCCAATCTGCTGTCCATCAGTGCGATCACCAAAGCCCTTCACTGTGGTGTGTTTTTCTTTCCTCATCACTGCGTCTTCCAGGATCTCGACACGAGCCAGAGGATTGGACTGGGTCGTGAGAACGGACGAGGCATCTACGAGCTAGTGGCTAACTCTCCATCTACGGGCCTTCAAGCCCTTTTTGCACTCTCTGCTTCTTCTAGTTCCCTTCATGACTCTCTTTTGTGGCACTGTCGCTTGGGGCACCCTAGTTTTGTCAAACTTAAAGAAACTCTTCCTTGGTTACACTTATCTGAGTTTCATTGTGAGTCTTGTGAACTAGGGAAACACCATAGATCGTCGTACCCATCACGCACTGGTCCACCTACCCATCGCCCGTTTGACTTGGTTCATCTGTGACGTTTGGGGTCCGACCCCTCATACCTCTCCTACGAGAGGCAGTACTACATGGTGTTCGTCGATGACTACACCCGGGCGAGTTGGACATATATCCTGAAGAGTCGAAAGGAGGTATTTTCTCGCGTTCAGCACTTCCTCCTTGAGATTATTACCCAGTACGAGACGATGGTCAAAATCCTCCGCACAGACAATGCACTTGAGTTCACTCAGAAGGCGATTGAGGAACTCTATCTGGCTCATGGCATAGTTCATCAGACTACCTGCCCATATACCTCGCAGCAGAATGGGGTGGCCGAGCGGAAGCATCGACACCTCCTGGATATAATACGCACACTGCTATTGGCTATGAGGGTACCTCAGTATCTCTGGTGTGAGGCTGTTCTGACTGCTACATACCTGGTGAACCGCCTTCCATCTGCCGCACTTAGAGGAGCTATTCCCCTTCAGCGATTGACTCCTGCTGCTGACCTCTTCTCTCTACCACCTCGAGTGTTCGCCTGCACTGCCTTTGTCCAGGATCACACCCCCGGCCTCTCAAGCCGGCTCTCGTGCACAAAAAGGGTGTGTTCGTCGGCTACTCTCGGACTCGAAGGGCTACCGTGTGTACTTTCCAGATCGACGACAAGTACATTACTTCGCAGATGTGACCTTCCATGAGGACGTTCCCTACTTTACCTCTACTCTGTCTAGCGAGGACCTCTCCTCCCCATCCCTCCTTCCTTCGGTATCTACTACCATTGTCACTAACCTCCCTATGACTGTCCCGATTCCCTTGCCTGAGGTGTCACCACCCTCGGCATCCCTCCCGTCTGACCCATCTTTTGAGCCGGAATCTCCCTCCTCGCCGCTCTCCACTGTTCCGGCTCCCTTGTCACCACCACCTTCCCCACCGCCTCCAGTATCTGATCTTGACCTTCCCATTGCCCTTCGCAAGGGCACTCGACAGTGCACGCAATACCATATCGCTCATCATGTCTCTCCTGCCCGCCTTTCTCCTTCCTATCAGTCCATTGCTCTTGCCGTTCTAACCGAGTCAATTCCCAAGTCATATATTGAGGCGTTGCAGGTACCGGCGTGGAAAGCGGCGATGGATGTGGAGTATGTGGCCTTCATCCAGCGGGAGACCTGGACGCTGGTTCCTCGGCTTATTGATGCCAATGTTGTCTCCCTGCAAGTGGGTGTACTCCTCAAGTACAATCTTGATGGCTCCATCGCTCGCTACAAGGCGCGTCTCGTGGCTCGTGGCTTTTCTCAAGCCTATGGTCTTGACTATCATGAGACATTCTCGCCTGTGGCGCGCCTCAGCTCCATCCGTGTTCTCTTCTCCATTGCTCTGGATCAGTCCTGGCCGCTTCATCAATTGGACGTGTCCAATGCCTTCCTTACTGAGACCTCGATGAGCAGGTATTCATGGAGCAACCGCCCGGGTACGTTGCTCTGGGGAGTCGTCCGAGGTGTGTCTCCCTCAAGAAGGCTATCTATGGGCTGAAGCAAAGCCCGCGTGCATGGTTCCACAAGTTCTTGCAGCTGCTCTTCTCGTATGGCTTCGTCTCTACTGTATCTAATCCGACTGTCATGCGGAAACGCACCCCGCATGGATGTGTTATCCTGTCTGTGTATGTGGATGACATCATCATCACTAGTAGTGACGACGCCGAGGTGGCTGCGACCAAGGCTTTTCTGGCTCAACACTTCGTCACACGAGATCTGTCTCCCCCCAGGTACTTTCTTGGACTTGAGATCGCTTACCGTCAGGGGCAGATGTCCATTTGTCAGCAAAAGTACGTGCTAGATCTATTGGAGGAGACAGGGACGTTGGGGTGCAAGCCGGCCTCCTCACCTATGGAGCAGAATGTGGACTGGTGGGACAATGCTACCACACTTCTTGAGGATGCAGGCATCTACCGCCAACTTGTGGGGAAATTGATCTTCCTCACCGTGACTCGCCCAGACATCTCCTATGCGGTTAGTATCTTGAGTCAGTTTATGCAGGCTCCTCGCACTATCCATATGGAGGGTGTCTATCGACTTCTGGCGTACCTTAAGAGAGCTCCGGGGAAGGGCCTCTTGTATCGGCGACAGGGTCATCTACACATTGAGGCCTACTCTGACTCTGGGTTCGCTAGTGATAAGGAGGATCGGAAGTCACATTGTGGCTATGCCACCTATGTTGGAGGTAACCTGGTCACATGGCGCTCTCAGAAGCAATCTATCGTGTCCCGCTCTAGTGCCGAAGCCGAGTATCGAGCCATGGCGGATACCACGACAGAAATGCTGTGGCTACGCTCTCTTCTCATCGAGCTTGGCTTCCCGCCAGAAGGGCCTATGCAGATGTACTGCGATAACATGGCTGCTACCTTTATCGCCAGTAATGCTACGTTCCATATGAGGACGAAGCATATTGAGATCGACTGCCACTTCATACAACAGTATGTCGATAATGGTACCATCTGTACCCCACACGTCGCTTCCGCACATCAGCTGGCAGACATCTTTACTAAGGCCCTACCGGGCCCTGCATATGAGACCATTGGATCCAAGCTGGGCATGTTTGATCTCCACGCTCCAGCTTGAGGGGGAGTGTTAAAGCCTATCTTCTTCTTCTCTCTCTCTTATTGGGCTGAAGCCCACTTTCTCCCTTTCTCTCTCTCCTCTCTATCTCTCCTATATATCTCTCTATCTCATGCATGTACACATCACATCAAACCCTATTTTTGTTTTCCTCTCTCTCTCGTGTGCCTCTCTCTCACAAATGTTATAGAAAGAAAGATTAGGCTAAAAACACGATTTTTAACATAAGATAACGTTCGAATTGATCCATTTTCTTGCAGAATCAAAAGTTATTTATTTCGCGAATTCAAAGACGATTGTTGGCATTTAAGAATTGATTTCTCTCTATTCTCTTAAAAAAATCTCACTTTCAAACACACTCCGTGAATGCAAAAATTGATATATAAGCGATTAGAAACAAGAGATTTTAGAATTGAGGTGTCTAAACAGTTCAATTACTCGGGAAAACCTAAGAATGTTTTATATCGTCGAAAAACATCTCAATTTATAGGGCAATTTGAGTGTAACCGTCGAATTGAGCTTTTAATCTTGAATCAACGTCTTTGATGAAACGCATATATGTGAATCGTTATACTTAAATCGTGTCCCTTGGATCGGAGATGGACCACCGAGATCTCGCGAAAAAGTAACGCCTGAAACATCATCTATCTAATCTTGATTTAACGCTCTAAATGTGTTTCATGAGTTTTAATCTCAGACGTTATAACTCCTCTGATGAACTGCTAAAATTAAATTGTCTTAAAACCATTCGTCGACGAACTAGAGTGCGCCACGTACCCCTTTACTTAAGTGACGATCGACGATCGCGATTAAATTGTGCGATCGGACGCTCCACACGACGCCACATCACCTGCACACATAAAAACATAAAAATAGTCTCACAAGACAAAAATGATGAGATTTAACGCGTATATAAGGTATAAGTGATATAGAGAGATAGCGTTACTCTGAAAGGAAGCTTAATCTCTCTTATCACCCATGCGCACACGTGCGCATATGCGCCCACATGCACACATACGCGTGAACACATATGCATCGCCACGTGGCAAGTCTATACGCTGCCACGTGGCGATGAAGTTTTTTGTTTCTGCCACGTCAACTGCCACATCAGCGCACGATATAAAATTTATTTTTTATTCATTCTAACTAAGAATAAATTGAATTAAATTCATAAAAAATTTAGAAAAATTCTTAAAATATCCCTAAAAATTAAAAAAATCATATCTTTTAAAATATAACTCCAAATTAATCCAAATTTATTTCATTAGATCAGAAATTAAATTATTCTAAAAATTTAAATTTAATAAATAACAAGAGAATACATTTATATTTAAAAAATACACTCATTTCTTTTAAAATTTAAAAAATAAATGAGTGTATAAAAAATGATTTCTCTTATTATTTAGCATTAAAACCTAATTATAATTTTAAATAAAAAATAGAGAAAATCTAATCTTAAAATATTTCTTTTTAATTTATCATAATTATCCCTAAATTAGTACATTTTAAAATCATAACTTGTTTTGATAAAATGATAGATAAACACAATAAAATATGATAATGTGCATTAGAATAAAATGTTTTATGCCTTAATTTACATTAATAATCATATATTTTCATGTATAATTTGTATGTTATCAGTAGCCATCTATGGAACAAACGGTCCAACTTGTGTGAGATAGTTTCTTAAGTTTTGGACTCTCAATTGTCTGGTTAGGGTTGTGAGCCATTATTGATTGTATGAGATCATTTCTCTATAGACGATAGGTTCTTGGATTATTCAAGCAGATTCTTTGGCTATTCAAAGGTTTGGACTCTGCATCCTTAGAAGATCTCCCAAAACTCTTTTCCCCAAGTTTTTTTCTAGTAGAATCTATGTCACACAATTTTATCTAATCGATTTCAGATCCTTGTCTTTTAAGAGAAGGTACCCAAAATGAGATCGGATGAAGAACAAGGACCTCGTATTATAATTTTTTCAGTATTTTTGACAAAATCCGCAGCAAAATCAAGAGATAAGTGTTAAGAAGATGAGAGGGAAGAAAGATAAGAGATAAATTGTGTACATTGTTTCTTATCATTTACGGTATTCATAGGAACTGTCTATAAGTTGAGGAGTGGATATCAAGATATCTGCTTTGATAACCGTTTTGTCAATATATTTTCTAGTTGCTCGGATGATCCAACAGAGGGTGTAATGATCTTGTATTTATCTGAGGTTTCTCTGATTCACTACTGGTCAATATTCACGTGTTTCATCCTGTCATGTTTTACAGGGTTGTGAGCCACACTGACTGCTGATTGATTGTCGCAAAATATCTTGGGTTCATCCTCTATATGGATTTTAAGTTCCTTTAGGATTTATTTGATCCATATTACTTCAGTAAGTCCATGAGCTAAGCTCAAAATTCTGCTTATGTACTTAATCTTGAGACCACCTCTTTTTTTTTTTTTTGCTTTGGCTTCGCCATGTGATGAGGTTTCCAGCTAGAAAGGTGAAATAATCAGTGATCGACCTGTGATCAGTCAAGGAACTGGCAAAGTCAAATTCTGTATATGCATTTAGGGTTAGGGTACCTTGGCATTTGAAGTGAAGACCCCATCATGTTGTGCAACCTATAGATCAGACACTTGCAAGCTATGCATGAATTGGCTGAGAACGTTGATTGCATATGAAATATCTAGACATGTATGTGCTAGATAAATTAGTTTTCCGACTAACCTCTAGCATCCCAATATCCACCTTTTCTTTCCTTTTTTTCAGTGTTAACCTGCGATTTTCCTCTATTGGAGTTCTAGGAGGTTGACATTTCAGAGAAGCCAATTTCTGTTAAAAAGTTGAGGATGTATTTTTGTTGGGACAGGAGGACCCCTTGGCCTAAGTCTGCCACTTCAATTCTAAGAAATAATTTCATTTTTCCTAGATTTTTCGTAGTAAATTCACTCATAAGTCCTTTCTCTAATCTTTCCCTCTCTTCCTCATCAATAGCATTGCTGATATCATTTACATATACTACCAAAATAGTAAGTTTCCCAATTTCAGAGTGTACGATCTCCATTTGATTAAAGATACCCTTTCTCTACACAACTTCAAAAAACCTCCCAAACCATGCTCAAGGAGATTGTTTCAGTCCACATAATGCTTTCTTTAATTTACACACATCATTATTTTTAGATTGTAACTAAAATTGTAAGAAGGCATTTTTTACATCATATTGTAGTAGCGGCCAATTAAACTGTGCTGCCATGGAGATTAGAATTCTTATAGTGTTCATCTTTGCAATGGGAGCAAATAGGGAAGGACAAAAACCGACCGAATGTCGGTCGACCGGACCAAACCAAGACCGGCGGTCCCACAAAATGGGCCGGAATGGTCTCGGTCCAAGTTCGGTCCGATCTTCTTCAGCCCTTTCGGTTTTGGACCGAAGACAGAATCAGCGTCTTCTCTCTCCTCATTCCCGCATCCCGCATCCGACATCTCTAACCTATTCCCGCATCTCCAGGCACGAAGAGGGCGAAATACGGGAATCTTCATTATTCGTTCTCATCTTCCTTTCCGCATCTAGGTAACCTGGGCGGTTTCCGCATCTGAACTCTTCTTCCATCGCCATTCCGCGTATTTTTGTTTTTCAATTCAATTTTTTTTGTATTTTGCATTCCGCTCTCCTCTCTCGCTCCCTCTCTTCGTGTGCCGTTTATCTTTCTCTCGGGGCTGGACCAGTTTAGAAGGAGTCTGGTGGAGGGCGATGTAAGAGATGATGAAAGTGCACGGGTTATGGTGGCGTGATCGAAGTTGTGCAGATGGGCTGCGGGAATGGTGTGATCGGTGACGTCCAGGAGGGAGCTGTGGGAAGGGTTGATGAAGAGCTCCAATGAAATGTAGGTCCCAATGGCCTTCATCATTACATAGAGCTCGAGGTGTCTGATTTCGGGAGATGGAAAGCAGAGAGGAGGGTGGTAGGAATTAGGCTTTTGACAGTAGAGCTTGGTGTGGTTGAAGAGTTCCATAGCCCGAATACGAAGTACCCTATTCCAGGAAAGAACGTGGCCCACCCATGTACCCATGAGCGGTCCTGAGAGTGGAACGTAGTCCTAGAACTCTAGTTTTTATAGACGCTCCATGGAGCATGAATCTTGGGGGCGATTTTTGGCGTGGAGGAGAATAATATTTTGCATCTGTTAGGTGAAATGCATCCGTCTTCTATTGGATGTCTTGTATGGATCGGATTGCCGACTGATCGGGATCAGCCATCCCTGCAGACAAGCGACAGGGCCAGAATGGTGAGCTTGTCACTTCAACGATGAAGGCCGCCTATCAGCTGGCCGGCATGTGATGAGAGAACAAATGGAAATCCTTGAAAGGGTAATTGCGAGATTAGGAGAGAAGGCCAAGAGGGACCATCACTGGTAAGGTAGAGGACTAAGGATACCGCGCTTTTCCTATGGCGTCTCTCTCTCTCTCTCTCTCTCTCTCTCTCTACAGTGTACAGGCAACTAGAGAGTTTTAATGTCAAAATCCATTCCTTTATTCAACGTTTCAAATGTTTTTGGCGTTCATAACTCTCTCTCTCTTCTTGGACCGTCCTAGTCAACATAACCCAAGCTGTAATGGCATATTTGGACCGTCCTAGTCAGCAATTTATTCCGTAGTATGCTTCCAGGTTGATGGGAAAGTTAGTGCTGTTTGGATGGCAGAGTAGGGGCCTTGGGCTTTCAATAGTAGTATATGCAGGCTAGTGAGGCCCATTGGCCTAATCCTTTGTCCCTCTGGCCATATGCAGAGTAGGTTCGGTTATTCCTCATTCTCCTCCTTTGTCCCACACCACGTTTGTTATGAATTTTTTACTATACATT
Source organism: Lemna minuta (assembly GCA_024174645.1). NCBI lineage: Eukaryota > Viridiplantae > Streptophyta > Magnoliopsida > Alismatales > Araceae > Lemna > Lemna minuta. The sequence continues at coordinate 19,910,476 of CM044104.1, forward strand.
TTTTTTTATTAATAGATGTTGATATATTTATCTCTTTTCAGGTACGCATATCCATGGTCAAGAGAGACCGAAGTTAAGACCGAACCGAATCGTGACCGAGGTGGACCGAGACCGAGACCGAATTCAGATTTAGACCGAATAGTGTGCCAAAAACCAGACCGTGACCGGGACCGCCCAGCCCTAGGAGCAAAGGTCTCGACATATTCGATCCCATATGTCTATGTATATCCTTGAGCTACCAACTTGGCTTTATACCATTTTGATACATCCATCAAATAGATATTTCTATTTTTTGGGGTAGGGAAGATTTCTACCTTTACAAGTTTGATTTTCTTCGAGTGCCCTCAACTCTTTCTCCATTGCCTTCTTCCAATGGCAGCATAGTTAGTACTTCATCATGTGTTTCTTGGGATACATTCATCTTTAAGTGAAAATAAAAAAAAAGTTGTATATGGAGACATTGCCTTTGCAAATGTAAGAAAGCTACTTAAAGGGTGTGGTGTGATTTTTACATAATCATCGTCTCCCTTTTAAGAAGCATTCATGTGAGCAGATTCATCCGCACCGGATTTTGAACAAATGTCATCACATGGGACATTGCTCTCAATGTGATCCTTCATGTTCCTTGAGTCACCGAGGATTATTGTTGATTGTTGGATCCGTCGTCTTCTATTCAATCAATAGTGAAATTTGAATTGAGATCTTTAAAAAAACCTTTTTTTTTATAAGTAGACGCGCAAGAACTAATTAATAGATATTACCAGACAAAAATCCGAATCAAAAGATTACATGATAGTGAACCAAGGGAACGAGAAAAGATTCAAAATGAATGGAAGGCATATCACGAGGAACTGGTGAATTTCGAATAGATATCATAGACAAAAGATTTTTTACTTTGATTCGACAAAACTGATCTACTGATTGATTCACCTGACAAAATCCGCACCAAAAGATTATATAATGGGCTATCAAGGATATCAGAAAAGGCACAACGACAAAATTAAGAATATCAGCGGATTCAAATCTACAAAAAATTACCCATTGTTTAATATAAAACGGTACGATCAAAAGAGATAAACCCTAAGAAAAGCTCATTGAAATTTCGAAAGAGAAATTCACCAAAACTGATTAAAAAAACCGATGAATCTACCAAAACATCTGATCGGCCGCCGAAGGCATCAAATTAGTAACCGATCAATCCGCGAAAAAGCTGGCGATCTAAGCAAAAACCCCAGCGAAAAGCAAATCGCTGTGGGGCGGGTGATGGAAGCACGGCAATAGATCTCGAGAAGAAAGAGAAAGAGCAAATGATTCTTTCTCGAGGACTAAATTTCTTTTGAGCGAATCCGCCATTGAAGTATACGAAGGAGGATCTCAACAAAACTTGGGTTGGGCGACGGTATGGACAGGTGTTGCGATGGAAGTATAGGCTCGGCTGAACGTCTATACCTGCAAAATATATGCACAAATCTAGAAATCTATGATCTTGAATTCTCCTTGACTACAACCCAAGAAATAAACTAATTCTGAACTGTTAACCTAAGAGCCAGCACGGCAGCAGAGAAGACTAAAGAAAGCGCGAGCTCAGCGGCAGAGAAGACTACAGAAAGCACGATCTCGGCGGTAGAGAAGATTAAAGAAAGCACGATCTCGGCGGTAGAGAAGACTAACGAAATGGGGGAGAAGGCAAAGCATGTGGGTCGACGAAGCGAGGGGGGCTGCCAAGGACGCCACCGTGAGAGTCAAGGAGGCTGTTGCAGGCAAAGGTGACAACACCAGGCCCCCCTCTGGTGACCTGGCTGCATTTTTGCGAAGCAACTTCGCACGACAAAGTTCAAATTCGCGAGAGACTTTGAGTGATACCAAAGATCAAAACCGAAAACTATACCCCAAAAAACCCGAACATTAGTTTGACTTTTTTTTTTTCACCACTGGTTTCGGTTTTGGATCGGTGAATCGGTTTTCGGTTTTTTCAGCGAACCTCGGTGAAGTAATGATGACCCAAGGCAATCATTTCATGTGAAACCATCTGCAAGTCAGGCTTCTAGTACAAAAAAAACGATTTCCAAGGAAAAAAAAGGGGATGCCAAGGATGCTCTCTGGTGTGATTTTTGAAGAAGACATTGACATACCAGAGAGACATGCTGGAAGACTCATGGGAGACCCAATTTCAGTCAACGCCGCCTGATGACACAATATCAAGCCTAATCGGACTTCTAGTACAACCTGCAAATCAGAGTTCTAGTACAAAACTAATCGTCGGCTGACAGAAAAATGGCTGTGGGCTGGCCCGGTTCTGGCCGATTCAACAGAAGCAGTTGCCTGAATGACCCAGCTCTCTCCACTGCCACCTCATCATTAAAGTCCAACACCTCCACGTTTTCCAACTGAAGCTGCCTCCTAATCAAGTCAACGTTCTCCCTCAAAACCTCAATTTCCCCAAATGGCAACCTTAAATCCAATGCCTGTGAGCCTACGGTATTGACTTCGTCTTTTTTAAACTTCACAAAAGGCATGCATTCCTTCTGCAACTGCTTAAAACTCTTCTCTCCCTCTAATTTCATCCCCTTCAAAACTTCAATAATCTCTTGATCCGGTGCAAACTTCTTCTTTTCGTCGTCATATTTGCTCCTCAAAACCCTAAGACAGCTCTCTTTCCACCCATCATACTCCTCGTTGACATAAATCAGCCCAGTACTGAGCTGACGGGGTGGCTGTGCCGCCACCACCTTCTTTGACTTCTTTGCTCCAAACTCCTGCTTCTCCTTGAGTTTCCTCATCAGAACAATGGTATCCTGGAGATATCTGTTGGCTTTCTTGAGCGTGGGGTCTGGCGGGCTTGCAACAGGCCAGCCTGCCTTGACCACGAAGCCATCCCGGCCCAAAATTTCAGCCCACACATGCTCCCCATAATGCGGGCAGATTGGGGATATCAGCCTGGTCTGAACATCCATGAAGCGGAAGATGAGATCTTTGTGCATGGCAGCACCGCCACACGACAACCGGTACTCATCACGGGCTGCCTGGAGATCATAAAAGCCAGTCTTGAGTGCATCCCGGAACATGAAGTTGGAGTAGCTCTGTTTCGCAGCATGGACTGCAAGGTCAATCTCATTGGCGAATACCCGGTCAGCATAAGTCACTGCAGAGCCTGATCTGAGAGCATTCATCTTATCCGCTGCCAGAACCTCCTCCATCCAGGTCAACTCCTTGGTCAACCTTAGAATTGCAGCATTGGCTGTGTCCGTGACAAAGTTTGCGTCATCCATTCCATCACCAGCATCAGCAAGAGCAAAGCGAGTAGCATCTGCAGAGAACTCTTCTATGGATTGCTGTAGGGTCTTGAAATTCCCAGTTGACTTTGACATTTTCTCAGAATTCAGCATAATGTGACCATTGCAACGGAACCCAAGAGGCCAGTGATTCTCCGGGAAGAGAGCAGTGTGGTTGTAAATGCAGAAAGTTAAGTGATTCTGGATCAAATCCTTACCAGATACTCGTAGATCAAAGGGGTACCAGTATTCAAATTCCTGCTTCATCTGCCTAAGAAGCTCTGGCGGAAGATCTGAGTTCTTTGGGGTTGCGCCACCACAGAAAACAAAGTCCCAGACCTCATCAGTTAGCTGATCTGGCAGGACAGTGTAGGAGGAACCATACATATCCCCCTGCTGGAGGAGATGTGCCACTGTGTAATAAGCCATGTACAGAGTTGAATCAGAGAGGGACTCGACAAGGAACTGTTCATCCCAGGGGATCCTGGTTCCGAGGCCAAAGGATCTGGAGCAGGCCCACTGGTTCAACCACCCAAGAGTGTGCTCGAATCCATGGCGAGATTCTTCAGAGAAGAGATTCATTCTGGAAAGGCAGACTTCTGTGGTCCTCTTCCAGTCTTCCTCTCCATAAGTGATGTACCATTGGTCCGTCAGTGCTACAATACACTCATCACCAGACCGTGACATCACACGGCGCTCGGGCTCACTATAGATCACCGCCGCGCCCTTTTGAACCAAAGAGCTTCGAATCAGTGGCTTTGCTTCTTGAACAGGTTTTCCAGCAAAGTCTCCCACAAGCATTACCCCCTCTGTAAATCCCTTCAGGTAGGTGAGGCGCTTGGCTTCTGCAAGCTTGTCCTTTTCATTTTGGCTCTTGATCTTGAGATCCAGGCAGACTTTTTCTGCTGCCTTGTCACCAAACTCAGGGATTCGAATGATAGGGATGACATCGAACGGGAGTATCCACTCATCTTCAACACCATATTTTGCACGGAGAGCCGGCTTTGTCTTGAGATCTTGGAGGGCCATGAAATCATCAGGAGAATCACTCGGAACACTGGTCACAATCCCAGTCCCCTTGTCAGTGAGGATGGTGAGCATCGGGAGAGCATAAATGGTCTTATTGAAGGACAAAGGAGAATCAGAGATAGCCCAATCAGATCATAACCCGTGAGCTCCACAAGGCAACTTGGTTTTTCTGGAACTCTAGAGAGCTTCTGATATGCCAAATTCAATGCTGCTCTTGCAGTAACAATGAAGACCTCAGAATCATTGATTTCGAATGCTCCATATTTCCCCTCCGGAAGAACCCAGCAGTTTGTCTGTCCATACATAGTTTCTGGACGAAGAGTTGCAGCAGCAAGGAAGACACGTTTCCCTTCTAGAATCTTCAGTTTTCCAGAGAGTGGGGGGAGAACTTCCATTTTAATGAGGACATAATCTTGCGGCTGAACTCCTTCACCAGTGGCACGATCGTGATCTGCACAGGGCTGGCCATCGAGAGGAGAGTAGATAGCATACCTCACAGCCTTAACAATCTTCCCCATGGCCTTGAGCTTCCTCATCTGCCACCGCACGAAAAGAGTCATAGAAGGGATTCACGTCTGTGGTGATAAAGGAGCGGCGCCAATCGCATCCAAGGCCGAAAGATTTGAGATCTTCCTTGGCAATAGGGGGGAAATGAGTCAGCCAGTGACGAGGATCTTGGAAGCTTGCGATCTCCGCATCAGATAGACCAAAACTCCTCATGATATCCCACTGATGTTTATCAACTCCGGATTTTGCTGCTGCTTTTGATCTCTTGCTCTTGAATTTATCTGGCGCAGAGGCATCCGGTTTCTCCTCAGCCTCCAACTTAATGTTCTCTTCCATCGCTGCTTCGGCACCAGGAAAAACTGGAGGATTACCAAATATCTTGATCTCGCGAGCCAACTTATCTGCTGAGGCTTTGATGGGCATCCCGGTGCAGTGAAAAGCAAACGGTAGGAGAACATTGCGACCGCAGAGACGATGAAAAGCTGAGGCAAACTCAAGCTTCGATAGTGAAAACCCATGTCCTATGTGAAGTGATCCATTCATATAAGGATAAGGAAAATTGCCAAAGAATTTCTCCCCTGGAGCAGGAGCAGTAGCCTTAGAATCCGCCCTAAAAACGTCTGCCTCCTCCCATCTCCGCTGCACCTTCTTCTCAATGCACCGGAGAAGATCTCTCCTAGCAAAACTCTTTCCACTCTCCACCTCCTTCAATTCCGGCGCCATCGACTTAAAGAATCGACTGAAAGAAAAAGCCAAGAAAATCATAATTGTCCTCGGATTCCAGAAAGCTTTTCAAATTTTTCAAAATAAATGACATCGGATGTATAAATTTCAGGGACGGATCACTTGCAGGAGGCATAAAGATGATAGTAACTAGAGATTGAGATAAAGTAAGGGAAGAATCCCAAACTTCGAAATTAACAAAAAAGAAAACATCGGGTGGTAAAATTTGATTTACGTGTTACTTCAGAGAACAAGGAAATAAATAGACATTGAGACAAAGCAAGGAAAATCCATGGCTTACCTACCGTGAAACGGAAACGGCGAAATTCTATAAGGACTTGGAAGAAGTGGAAGGCGACTGAGCAGGAGCAGAGGGCGCCGCCAGGGATGCGAAGCCAGGGCGGGGGATTTAGACAGAGAGAGCTGAGGGTTTCTCTTTAGCAAGAAAAACAGGGGGACGTGATCGGACAACGGAGATACAGATCGGTATTGAGCCCACCGCATCCTGACCGTTGATTACGTTGACCCGACTGGGCCATTCTCTCTCGCTCTAACCATTTCCTCTCTCTGCATTAATAACAATTTATTAATAAAAAAGATAATGACAAATAATCAAAATGGATAATGCATTATGGATGGTATTAAGGTTATTTTTTTATGTATGGTCAATATCACCAAGAAATTAGGGGAATCAATCCAAGAGTTTATACCCTTTAATGAAAACCTTCCCTTCCCTCCTCTAAATTAATTCCAATTTGATCAATTATTTTGATTAATCAATTATTTTCAGCCATTTAAAAATATTATTTTTTCCATAATATCTAAGTAGATAACATCAATGAGGGATACATTGAAGATGAACGAAAGAGGAACGAGACTTGAAATTTAAAATATTTTTTCAACGACGAATATCAAATATCAAGTCGAATCGGCGGTTCCAAGTTTGAGCTTTTGCTTACTAGTGTTTAGTTGGGATCCGCATGCTATCTTTCCTTGTTAGACCTTTTAACTTGGCATGACCTATTATGATCTATAGACATCCATCTATATCAAGTTGACAAATGTCATCCGAAAACTATCGTGCATGTAGTTGCTGTAGGTATCATTATGAAAGGCCTCGAAATCCTCTTCGGATGATGAGCAATGGTGAAGAGAGAGAGAGAGAGAGAGAGAGAGAGAGAGAGAGAGAGAATGCAAAGAACAAATACAATCACATATGTTGGTAAAACAAAGAGAACCAGATATTTCTATTTATAGCAGTTCTCACATCAAGAGAGGGAGAAAGGCTAGGACCAAAACAAAAATATATGTTTCCTTATAACTTGGGTCACTCACCTACAAAAAAGGAGAAATAGAATAAGTGGGCCCAACTCACTTGAAGAAGAGGACAAAAGGTGGGGGCATGTGTAAGTTTGATGGCTGATATGCACCCCAAAATTTCTCTCAAAATTGGAAGAGCAGGTTTTTTGGGAGGAGAGTTGAGGAAACCACTTCCTACAAAATCGAGAGACTTTATTTTCTCTATGGGTATAAATTTTCATGGTCATGAATTTATAGAGATATTAATTGGGTAAAGGATTAAAAATTTCAGTTTTAGGGTAGATGAAATTGCCAACAGACTAGTAGTTTTGGGGGAGGAGTAGTCCCCTCCCCACCTTTTCCTATAAATTTTTTAGAGGACAAATTCCTTCTAGGATCTAAGACTTGATAAGCCCTAAAAATTTCAAATAAAACATTGAATACAACGAAAGATATTGAATTGAGCATTCAAAATGATGAGACACCAAAGACTAATAATCTTATCATTTAGTATATATCAAAATTCATACTTAAAAGGTTCACTTAGGGAGTTCCTTGAAGTTGTTCAAGTGTCTAGCATCTAGTGATATCCACATGATCTTCGGATGGTTTGATCTCATCTTGAAAATTTTTCATAACGCTTAATGAACACCCTTAGGAGTACTCGTTCTCACCCTTATTTATAGACTTTGGGTATATAAAGTACTCACAAAAAGCCTTAAAAAATATGAATATGTCCACCAACATTCGTTGACCTTATGTGTGTTACCCTCTAGGCTCATATATCTATTTAGTTAATAACTTCATACACTCAATAACACATTGATCAATATTAATCATTCACTATATCAACATATAGATTAATTAATCAATAATTGATTTAACCCAATTAGTAGGTCAAATTTCTAGTTTTGTTGGGTATCGAGCTACACCACGTGTTATATGAAATCTTTCATAGAACCTTTCCGCCATAATTTATCATGTACATATAATCCTTCAACCACACAATGATTGACTTAGGGTATTTTCAAATATAAAACCTTGATAGGTCACTCAAGTTAGTACTGAAGTGTGAAGGAAATCATCAAGAATGCCTTCTTCAATATTTTCGTTACCTTAGCTAACGATTAAAACATATCTCATTCTTTGAGTCAATCCTCTCTTATACTAAAGACAAATGATCACATCTTCTATTGGCTTCTGATGTCGATAAAACTTTTGAAATTTTGATCAAAATATCGAATACAGTGGAAAACATTGAATCGGATATTCAAAACACCAAGCCACCAAGAAAAGATGATCCTATAATCTAGTATGAATGAGAAAACATACTTACAGGGTTTCCTTGAAAGATTTCTTGAAGCTATTAAAGTGTCTAGCCTCTATCGATATCCACACAGTCTCCGGATGGTTAGATCTCCTTTTTAAAGCTCTTCACCAAGAGAGAAAGAGAAGAAAGGAAATAATTCTCACAAGACTTGCATTGACACCTTAAGTTGTGGTCGTTATCCCCTTATTTATAGACATTTGGTATGATATTTTTTCATAAAAACCCTCATAATTATGTCTATATCTACCAACATCCATAGACCTTATGTGTGTGACCCTCTAGGTTCATATATCTCACTAGTTAATAACTATATATATCAAATAACACATTATTGGTTAACCTTAATTAATTATCCACATCCACATATAGATTAATTAATCAAGGATTGATTTAACCCAATCGATAGGTTGAGTTGTCAGCCCGTTGGGTGCCAAGCTACACCACGTACACTAGGAGATATGGAGTATGTAAGAACTCACTTATGGAACCTTCCTGTCATCGATTACCATGTATGTATAATATTTCATCTACATTAGACTCATGAATGACTTAGGGTACGGTCAACTGTCAAACCCTAATTGGTCACTCAAGTTAGTATTGATGCGTGTAGAAATCATCGGGAACTCCTCCAATATTTCTACTACCTTGGCCAAGGATTTCATCGCATCTCATTCCTTGAGTCAATCTCCTCAAATACTGAGGGTGGATAATCCTATCTTGGTCACACAATCATCTTCGCGGACTTCATGTCGTATCCAATATATGATGTTTTAAATATCCCGTGGCTAGGGATTCGTAAGTCATAATCAAAACACAATCATCTATCCACAAGATGTCTTTGGTGTCTCGAGTCAAAGTACCACATACACAACCATGACATGAATCAACTTGATTGACAGTTAGGTATAATACCATTCAGGGATTCATACGGATCAATTCAGTGAACTCTTTCTTCAAAGAGCACCCACTATCTATCCTTAGTGTCTCTACACCGATAACTATAGGATCAACCATAGTCATCATATGAGTTAGATTAGATAGTGCTATTCTTTCCGGATAATTTGATGTCCTTCTCGAATATCCCAGGAATATAAATGTTTAGAACATATGTTTAAAAACTAGTGATCACTATATTATGATCTCATCATAATTCAATTAGTCATTGCATATGCTCATGGACTTCATTGCAAACATCACACAAGAATGACAATGAATAAATTTCATTTCAATGAACATAAACAATATACATGAAACTGTGATTGACTTATAGGCCATCTAATATCTATCATCTTCATCACATAATTACCTTGGAAAACTTCATGTCATATCTAATATATGAATTTTTAGAAATCCCATGGCTAGAAATTTATAAGTCATAGTCAAAACATGATGATGCATCACAAGATATCTTTAGTGTCTCACGTCTAAAGATCACATGCACTATCATGACCTGAATAAACATGATTTATTTGTAGGTCTAATATTCTTTAAGATATCGTATAAATCGATTAAGTGAACTCTTTCTTTAGATATCACTCACGTTTTATCCTTGTTGATTTCACACCAATAGCCATAAATTCAAGCAGACTCGCTATGAGTCAGATCAAATAGTATTATTGTTTTCGGATCTTTTAATATATTTTTCTAATATTCCTTGAATAGAAATACTTAGAATATATGTTTAAAGACTAGTGATTGGTATATTATGATCTCATCATAATTCACTTTGTCATTATATATGTTCATAACAACAATGACGGTCTCCACTTGTAAGTCGAGCATCCTCAACTTTTTTTCGCGTGAAAGACATGAGCAATCACTTCTTTGGTGCAAGTTCTCCTCTCCCATTTCCCACCAAAAAATTCTTTCCTTACGCGCCCATTTGCCATTTCCAGCCATTCATTATTATTACTATCAATATTTTGTCCCCATCTTCTCTACGGTCACCAATTCCCTCACCATCTCCTTTCACTTGATGATTCCCTCAACTCAAGTGAGGGAATCGAGTTTATGACATAAACTCCCAAGGACTTTATCCCAAAAATGGAATTTTGATCAATAATAAATAAGAAAAATGTGATTTATGGATGTTGACAATCAATTGATTGATCAACAATAAATCATCCACTCAAAAAAAGAAATTTAACTAACCCACCTTTGATTGCTCTTAATAAGCTTAACTTAGTGGGGCATCCAATCTTCTCAATATGGATAATATTTAATCATCAAATAAATTAATGTTTTGAGTGAAATACCACAATAGTTCAACTAATTCATCAAGATTCAATATTCTCTTGCTTATCGAGAAAGAAACTCTTTCAATGAATTTAATATTGGCATTTTTTTCAGATGTTCTAACTTGCAATCTTCTCCCTCAATTTGAGTAGAAATATCATAATTGGATCTAAAAGCAAAACTTTTTATAGAATAGCTCAAGAAAATGACTCAGTCACTCAAAAATGTTTCCACAAAAACTTTGGATATTGATGATGTTGATATTATAGCCTTTTAATATTGAATTTTCTTATATCCCTATCTATTGATCTATATCTTGGATGAAACTAAAATCAGTCTCAATGAACATATAAAGTGAAATTTTTTCAAATGAATTCATATCAATAAGAGGATGTGATGGAATATAAATTACGTCATTTCATGTATCTCATCTAAATGACACCATAAAGCTAAATGTAGTTGTGAATAGCTATCTTCTCGGATTCCAAGATCAAACTTAAAAAAATCATTTTCTACAAGATTTTCATGATCTCATTGTATAAGATACATGTGAGTTTGATAATTTAAGTTAATGATTTATCTATCTTTATGAGGGGTAATAAGAAATTATTTTCATAGTAGTGATGGCTTTTGTCACATTTTTGCATTTAAACAAATTATGCTCAAGGAGTTCTCATAGTTTCTAAATAGTTTTGTCAAATTATTTTAATAGTACTGCCTTTAACCACATTTTCTAATGAAAGCATGTGTTCATGGCTGCAAGTACAAAAGGCTCAAGCAGCCAATTTGTTGAAATCAAAAGGAAAAAAGCTTATTGCTTGTTTATGTAGCCGCATAAGAAAGCTAGTTGGTTAGGTTTAGGAGACACTCGAGCCTATGTGGAACTCTAGGTGTTGCCTATGCAACACACATAGGAGTCTACCATATAGTGTAATAGTGGCACCATGATGCCTAAGTGGGGCTCAAAGCATCTAGTTGAATGGATGAATATTTATATTTGCACAAAGGACTTCTCAAAAGTCATTAATGCTCAAATATTATAATAGTTTGATTCTTTTATTTTTAATTTTATTGACACTAAATAATTCTTTTGGAAAGGATGATACGATTTGATACTTAATAGGCTCTTCAAATTTTGATCAAAATATCCAACGTAGAGGAATAAATTAAATCAAACATTCAAAGCCTGAGGCACAAACAACTAATGATCTTATTGTTGGATTTTGATGTCGATAAATTTTTTAAATTTTAATCAAAACACCGAATACAGCGAAAAACATTGAATTGGATATTCAAAACACTAAGACACCATGAACATATGATACTATCATCTAGTATGAATGAGAAAACATACTTAAAGGGTTTCCTTCAAGGAGTTCTTAAAGGTATTCAAGTGTCTATCCTCTAGCATTATCCATACGGTCTCTGGATAGTTAGATTTCCTCTTCAAAGCTCTTCACCAAGAGAGAAAGAGAAGAAAGGAGAAAATTATCACAAGGCTTGCGAACCTTGAGTTGTGGTCCTTCTCCCCCTATTTATAGATAGTTGGTTTGAGGTTTTTTCATAAAAATCCTTATAATTATGTCTATATCCACCAACATCCATAGACTTTATGTGTGTGACCCTCTAAGTCCATATATCTCACTAGTTAATAACTCTATAGACCAAATAACACTTTATTGGTCAACCTTAATTAATTATCCACATCAACATGTAGATTAAATAATCAAATATCAATTCAACCCAATTGATAGGTTGAGTTGCCAACATGTTGGGTGCTAAGCTACTCCACGTACACTAGGAGATATGGAGTATATGAACCTTTTCGTCATCGATTAGCATGCATGTATAATCCTTCATCCGCATGAGAATCATGAATGACTTTGGGTATGGTCAACTGTCAAACCCTAATTGATCAATCAAGTTAGTACTGATGCATGTAGAAATCATCGAGAACTCCTCCGATATTTCCATTATCTCGGCTAAGGATTTCATCATATTTCATTCCTTGAGTCAATCTCCTCAAATATCCAGTGGCGGATGATCCCATCTTGATCACACAATCATCTCCGTGAACTTCATGTCGTATCCAATATATAATGTTTTAGATATCCCGTGGCTAGGGATTCGTAAGTCATAATCAAAACACAATCATCCATCCACAAGATGTCTTCGATGTCTCAAGTCAAAGGACTATGATAACATGCTAAATAAACAGTATAAAACATGATTATTGATGCATATTAAGGCATAAATGATTTCATTTCCATGCATGTTATCATATTTATGTGTATTTTTCTATCATTTCATAAAAAATATTATAATCTCAAAAATACTTTAGATTAGGGTTAATATATGATGATTTAACGATAAATAATTTAATAACCCATCTTTAATTGAGATTATAGATGTTTTTAAAGTTAAAATAATGAGAGTAATCATTTTATAGATATTTATTTACATTTTCTTAAGTTAAAAACTTTAGAAAATAAATGTATTTTTGAAATGGAAATTAAAACTCTCATTATTTATTAATTTTGACTCTTTAGAATGATAGATAATTAAATTTTGGATCAAATGAAAGAAATTTGGATTAATTTGGAGTTATACATTAAAAGTTATGAATTTTCTAATTTTTAGGGATTTTTCTGGATTTTTCTGAATTAATTTTGCGATTTTTAATGTTAAAAATAATTTAAAAATAAAGCAAAAAGGGTTTTGTTTTCGCGCGGGACCCACGTGGGTGCGACGTGGCATGCAAGGCCACGTGGCAGAGCCACGCCGGCCCACGCGAGCGCCTACGTGGCACAGAGGTGACACGTGTGCTATTTATATATATTGTAATTATATGGGTTATAGTACATATAAGCCTTCCGATTATCAGAATTACGCTACCCGATATATCGAACGCATCTTATATACCCATCCATTTCTATTAATTTTCTCCGTGTAGGACTAAGTTCCACAAGGAATCTTGAGTGCAGGACACGTGGCCAATGGCAGTGCATCGGATTGGAAGGCGTGCGGATCATCGCGCGTCGTCAAAGTGGACACGCGGACCACCGATCACCATCAACACACGTGGCGAAAATCAAAGAGTTATAATGGATGTGATTTAACGTGCGTGATGACATCCAGAGCGTCGGATCGCGATCAAATGGCGACGAGACGATGCGTTTAATAACGCTTATCCACGTGGATTAATCTCAGCCCTCCATCAAGATCGGGCGGCTGCGATATAACTGAAACGGTCCACGATGGACAGTTTCATCGTAACCGTCGATCAAAAGGCATGTTCTTCCGATTTGTAAGCATTCGAGTTAGAAATCAATCTAATTGATCTGCTAGACACCTCCCTCCTCGAATCTCTTGATTCCATCCTCTTCTACACTCATTTCCGCATCCACGGAGGGTTTAAAATTGAGATTTAGTTGAGAGATGAAGGAGAAATCAAAGCTTGAACTTCACGATCGCATTCTTCACGTTTTCGACGATTTAGATGATTAATCGTGTTAATTTGATCACTATTTGGGTTAGTAGAGTCGGTTTTTGTTAACCTATCATCCATTCATGTTTAATTTTGATTTAGATTAGGATTTTAAGTTCAATTTAGTTTAATTTTCGTTAAAATCGTGATTTACATGTTCAAAAATTTCTTCCCACTTTCTCCACGAAATCAAAGTCAAATTCGATGATTTTTTATTCCGTGGATACGATTTGAAGTTCTCTTTCATAAATTACCATTTTCCCCAATTTATATCATCAATTCATCGTCCGATTTGATCAATTTCGAAGAAATCATCATAAATTTCCTTATTTCCCTGTGGATTCGACCCTTATTTACCATTATGCCCCTCAATTCGAGTTAATTTCATCAAATTGGTAAGTTTAGAATTATTTTTGAGACGAGACCGTGTGAAATCGATGACCTCGTGGTTTCGTCTCGTCAGACCACATACACAACCATGACATGAATCAACCTGATTGACAGTTAGGTATAATACCATTCAGGGATTCATATGAATCAATTCAGTGAACTCTTTCACCAAAGCGCACCTACTATCTATCCTTAGTGTCTCTACACTGATAGCTATAGGATCAGCCATACTCATCATATGAGTTGGATTAGATAGTGTTATTCTTTCTAGATAATTTGATGTCCTTATCAAATATCTCACGAATAAGAATTTTTAGAACATATGCTTAAAGACTAGTAATCGTTAGATTATGATCTCATCATAATTCACTTAGTCATTGCACATGCTCATGGACTTCATTGCAAACATCACACATGAATGACAATGAATGAATTTCCTTTCAATGAACATAAACAAGATACATGAAAGTGTGATTGGCTTATAGGCCACATAATATCGATTACCTATCATCTAATATATATGAAAATTTTATATTCATAGGGTTGATTGAAGGAGCTCTTGAAGTTGTTTAAGTGTTCAGCCTCTAGCGAGTATCTATAAAATCTTTGGGCTGTTAGATTTCCTCTTAAATGCTCTTGACCAAGAGAGAAAGAGATGAAAGGAATGAGTTTTCATCAGGCTTAAATGACACGTTTTATAGTTTTTCTCTCCTTATATATAGATATTAGGTATGTAAACTTTTTACAAAAACCTTCATAATTATGTCTATATATATTAATGTCTATAAACCTTATGTTTATGACCCTTTAGGTCCATAAACCCAGAAACCCCCTTATTTCTCAACCTTATTAATCATATATATCAACATATAAATAAATAAATTAATGATAAATAAATTAATGATCAAATTAATTAATAAATAAATTATATAGCCCAATCGACAAGTCAAGTTGCCAACTTGTTGGGTGCCAAACTATACCGTACGTTCTAGGAGATATGGAGTATATGAGAACTCCCTTATAGAACCTTCTCATCATCAGTTATATATACATATGATCCTTTGTTCGTGTGAGACTCATGAATGACTTAGGGTATGGTCAATACGTAAACCTTAATTTGTCACTCAAGTTAGTACTAATGATTGGAGAAAATCATTGAAAAAACTTTTTCTCTGATATTTTCACTACTTGGCCCAAGATTTGGTCGCATGTCATTCCTTGAGTAAATTTCCTCAAATATCAAGAGCGAAAGATCTCATCCTGACCACACAATCATCTTTAAGGACTTTATGTCATATCTAGTATATGATGCTTTGGAGATCATGTGACTAGATATTTGAAAGTCACAATAAAAACACATTCATCAATTTATAATATTTCTTTGGTATTTTAGCTCTAAGGACCAAGTAAAAAACTGCGAAATGAATCAACTTGATTAATAGTTGGGAATAATACCATTCAGGAATTTATACACATCTTTAATAAATTTTTCTCCAAGGAGCACCCATCATCTATCCTTGGTGTCTCTACATCCATGGCTATAAGATTAGCCATACCCATCATATGAACTGGATTAGATAATACTATTCTTTTTGGATAATTGCATGTCCTTCTCAAGTATCTCTTGAATATGAATATTTAAAACATATGTTTAAAGACTAGTGATCGATGTATTATGATGTCATCATAATTCACTTAATCATTGGATATGGTCATGCGATTCATTGGATGATGTCTAAAGAGTATTTTCTCAAGATATATTAATTATAGAGGCATGCCTTCCACAAATGCCATTCAAAATATAAATAACTATAGTACCCCCATACTACCAAATTTCTAAAAAGTGAAATTAAAGAAACTACAAAATAACCAATAATACCATGATAATAGATCACAAATTTGGAATGAAAAAAGAAAATAATCCTACATTACAACACAATAATTGCATGAAAGTTGAAAAATACCAATATACTAGTAAACTTCAACACTTACCCTTAAGCTAGTGATTGGTTAGTTCTTCATATATTTGGAATAGGATAATATAAGGAAAGACAAAAAAAAAGATGATTAGTATATCCAATAGCCTAGCAGAAAATATTTTAGAAGAGTAGAGCTTGGTGGAAATTACAATTCATGATGCTTTAGATTAACATCCTCATTTCAAATGCCTACATACACTAGCGCTTGAGAACGGTGACCCAATGGGCCTAGGGTTTTCATTGAAACCAAAATATAAGCTTAGTAAACCCATAAAGAATTAAAGCCTTGAGGTACTAGTGTACCCAAAGAGATTGACCCTAGCATAATTAAAGTTTATGGTAGTAGTGGGCGAAGTAGGCAAACCATAAGCGGATAACTCTAATGATTTCAAAAATGTGGTTTTGTAGAGACCCAGTGGTGGCTTTTGCTTGACTCAAATGGGCCCAAACTAAAGTGGTCTAGTTGACCTAAAAGCAGGAGATTTAGAGGGGACCCCAAAGGTGGCACAAAATAGGTGTTCCATAGAAGGGTGAATAGGAAGTCTCTAGGAAGATGCACAAATGAGGGGCTTGAGGTGGGCTCAAGACATTGGTGGTCTCTAATGGAACAACAAGAGGTGCCCTAATGTTGGCAGAGGCCATGGTGGGTCGGTCAACTGATAACATAAATTTGTTCATGTTTCAATTTATTATTCTTTGATGATTTGAAGGCATAATTTATGTCATTATCATGCATGTTATCATAATTTGATGAAATTTTTGCATTCATCATATCATATTGTTAGTAAGATAATTTTACATTAAATTATAGTTAATTTTATTCACAATTGACGTTTAACCTTTTCAAGGTCAAAAAAGATGAATTAATCATATGTGCATGGGTTTCTTGATCATAAGTTATGAACGAACTAAAGTTAGGGATAAAGATGTGAATGAAAATAAGTGGTTTTTAATAAAGATTTTATTTTTTTATCTTGTTTGTATCTTCATTTCAAGTGATATGATAAAAATAAGACAAAATAAAGATCAAAATGACAAAAACTTTTATCCAAAAAAATACTTATTGGAAAAGTTATAAATATTTTTAGTTTAAGGATTTTCTAGAAATTTTCCTCTTTTTATTTTTTTTATTTTTTTTGGATTTTTGATTAATTTTTCTAATTTTTTTTAGAGTTTTTAAGTATTCATGATTTCAAAAACTAGAAAATTGATTTTATTTGCATGTTTTGACATGGCACACTAACGTGGCATTGTGAACATGTGACACAATGAGATGGCATGATATGACACAATGTCAATGCTTATGTGGTGCATTTAAGGGGACTATTAGTTCTTAAATCTTAATTTTAAGATTTTCCCTTAGTTGGACCAATATTTTCAAGGAAAAACTATCCTCAATATTTTCAATGTAGGGCTACTCAACTTTTTATTCGCAGGGACAGGTAGCACATTGTTGATCTCTAGATCTGATGGACCAAGTCTATTGGATCTCCTCTTCGTGATGCATGACATCAGATTTCAAAACATTTGATCAATGGTTTCTGATTTCTTCGTGTTTTCTATCTCTTTCGTAGTGAATCTCACATTGCCACATGGCATAATCTAGAGCATTTTGCACATCATGAATACGATCCGAAGGCTGCCTTTGATGCCACTTTTTCTCTCTCCTCACGCTGAATAGAAATGCGACTCATGGCGCAATCTCAGAGCTCTCACTATTGATTAAGATGAATTCAAAAGTCAGAGATCAATCATGCACCTTTTTAAGTAAAAATCAACAACCAAGAAATGCTCCAAATTGAAATCATGATATCACATGATGTCGATAGAGTTAGAGCTGAAATTTTGTGAGCACGATTTTCCTTTCATGTTCTTCAGTCCTCCTAGTGACTAATTTAAATTTCAAGGCATAAAAAATCGGTTTTTTTAATTTTTCTTGGGGTGCTTATAGCATGGGTTAGCTGAAGGAAAGATAGCACTGATTGATCATTCGTCGTGTACTTGGCATCATTTTTAGTGAGTTTCTTCTCTTTTCTATTCATTTCTCATGTTGGATGCAAACCACCAAGACGTAGCGAGCTGTAAGGGCTCTCAAAGGAGTGATTAATTAGAGAGCATCCTGGAGCGGGTTTTTGAGAGAAAATCTTTAAACTATTACATTTTTGCTCCAGTCCTTCCCATTTTTATCATCTTTTTTATTGAAAAATCTATATATTAAACCTGAATCACCATTCCAACATCCGATCGTGAATTTTTGATCCTCGATTTGGTTATCATATTGTTTACGTCTTTGATCATTTTTGCATTCTTCTGTAAAATACGAAAAAATCTTTTAGTTCAATCTTTTAACCATCCTCCTTGTGGATTGGACCTCAACATGCCACTACTCTAAATTCTAAGATCAGATAAAAAGAGTTAAGTACAAATTTTGATATGTGATTTTGTGTTTTTGACTTTCGTGATTTTATGCTTTATCATGGGCCCAAAAGAGTTGCCCAATAGATTAGACAAGACATAGATTGACCCAAATAACCTAATAAAATACACATGGACATAAAATAAGTCATAGTTAATGATCTCAATAAATGATAGTTATGCCTAGCCCAATTAAACATGTTCATAATTGGCTAAAAAATTCAACAAGTGACCACAAAAAGATATTCTAGGTTCAAAATAGAAATTTTGACAAGGGCGAAGTTGCCTCAAAATGTGCTACAAAGTCGTCCAGTGATAAATTTGGAAGCGAGTCGAAGATGGGCTTCAGAAAGCCCAATAAGGGGTTTCACAGTAATTGTTTCTACGCTATAGAAAATGAAAAATGGACTATAAGTCAACCGACCCATGGATTTTGTACAAGGCCAACATGAAGGAATAAAAAAGTATTTGTTACTACCTTTTGTAGTAAAAAAAGGTAGACTATGGCCGAGTCAATGTGGATTTTTAGGGTTTAATGGCATGATGAGTGATCGGAGTGCAAAAAGAGAGGAAACAGGCCTTGCCAATCAATAATGTGCTGAAAAGATAAAAAGTGGATCAATAAATCTCCAAAAATTTATTAGATTCGATGTTTGACTTGCCAAATGATTGTGTGAAAAGGATTTTTCACATCACATTAAAAGAAGAAAAAGATAATGAATGAATGAGAAATACTTTATTGTTGTTGAGATAGATAAACTATGCAAAAAATCTTTTTCATAATTGGACGAGATGAAATTTGAGGAAAAGCCCTAAAATCTTAACCATAGGAATTTCCTAGGAACTTCCAAATTTAACATAATTGAGTTAAATTACAAATAAAATATATATTTCTACATTTATATCTATATATATGCTCTCTATAAAATCTCCTCTCTAGATGACTTACACAATATAATGGACACGTGTCACTCGTAGAACTTGTGCTTTCAGATGAAAAGGAAATAATATTCCAAGAAGTCGACGATTACAAGAGGTAGTAGCAGGCAAGGGTTTGCTGATCCTCCAGCCAGCCCTGCCGAGGAAGAAGTTCGAGAGCGCTCCTCAACCATCCGATTTCGGTGCCAAGAGTCCATAGACGACCCCGAACTGCCCTCATGGGCAGGTCCAGCGCGCCAGACTGGTTAGACTGGCCTTCTGGTTCGTTCCGCCAAAAGTAGGTCAGCGTCGGGCTCTAAACAGTTGAGTTTTGGCTGACCATTGAACAAGAGAAGAAACGCTGGAGATCCAGACAATGCGAGGGGGAGAGGGGAAAATGACAAAATGGAGAGCTTCGTTCTTTGGTGGGAATGAAACTGGAGGGACAAAATGACCTTAAGGGAGGGGGGATATTTTTTAAAATCTATGAAGGAGATTTTGAAAAACCTAGAAGGCTGGTCAGGCCTGATCCTCCCCCTGGTATGAACAATTTGTAGTTTTTTTTCGTCCCTCTCTTTGTTCTAGAGGAAGAGATGTTATCAAAGCTTTGTGTGGGCATCCTGATTTCTCAACAATCCAGCCGATGTCATAAAAAATACATAAATTACTACAATGGGGCGTTGACTTCGCCCACAATTAATGATTATTCTTAAATCAGTTATGATAACTAAAATAATAAAAGTTTGGAGATTTTTTTAACTTCACTGCCTCAACACCGCGTTCGAGCTGAAGAAGAAATTCTCCTCCCCAGCAAGTGTCGAGTGAAGTCTCCCCCCTGCCCACCCGTTGTTCATCAAACGAGGACCGTTGACTAAGGTATGCTCCGCGAGCCCCTTCTCTCTCCTCTCTTTTTTCTTCTTCCTATCCTCTTCTCTCTCTTTCCTCAACCAGCTCTCCACTGTCCTCTGTCGTCAACCCATCAACAGAAAAAAAGAAGCAAAATTAGTTAATGAAATCGAAATAATACAGTATAGATAAAAAAATTATGCATATATCTATTTTTCGTCAGAGATTGACCATCAGAGACAAGTTGTTGCTTTCTTTGAGTTCCTCCATGGTCAACACCCGTTGCAGCTTCCCATGAGCAAGATAAACCTGAGAGCACACAGAACAAATTTCATTTGAATCTGACAGCTGGATCTTTGAGAAATTGCCATTTTATCCCTTGGCAACATCAGCATTAGTGCTGTATACTGAAGGAAGTAATAATTGTGCATGGGTAGCTCAGATGAACATACTCTGGTTTATAGGTAAGAAATATTTTATAACAGAGTCAGGAAATTATTATCATGAATACGTAGGAAACTCATGCATCTATTAAGATTATCACAATTTATGAACATGATCCAATGATGACCATGGAAGATATAATAGCAACGAGAATTTCTTACGATATGTGATGGCCAATCATCCAGTCCATCGAAAATATGTGTCGCATATATGATCAATGCTCCTCGGTTATCACATTCTTTTTTCAGGAAATTCAACAGATTGGATCTTGCCAGCACATCCAGATCTACAGTAATCTCATCTAGAAGAAGAACCTGTTTGATCATAGAGGACATGTACTGAGTAGTATCAGATGACACAGCTAATGATGACAATGACAACTAAAATGATGGCAATAAGAACGATAATAATGATGATGAGGATAATGATAATGATGACAATGGTGACAGTAATGGGGAAATGGTGAAATTGGCAGCAGCAAGGTCAAGGATGATGATGATGATGACCTTGAATGGACGGAGGAGACCCATGCAGATCTGAACCCTTCTTCGCTGGCCATCTGATGACTTGTGCATCCGCCATGATAGATCGATGTCAAGGACCTGGGTTTATTGGTTTGACACAAGAAATTTATCAAATTACAATTCTTTGAATTGGAGATCAATTGATTAGAACTGTCATGATCTCTCCCTGTTTAACAGCAATTATCAAAGAAACTAACACAACCACTGATTTGAAAAGATTTTCGTAAATGATCAATTATTTTTTTGTATACAAGGGAGAACTTTTTTGGGAAGAAAAAAATCTATAAACATCAGATTGAATTCCTCAAGGAAGAACAAGAGAAGATACAAAATTTACCTTTATCAGTTCATCTCTGCGCTGAGGATCGACACCTGAAACTCCAAAAATCATCTTTTCGGCAGAGATATCCATTTGAATTGAAACCTCAAATCCAGCAAAAGCAACGTCCCTCCTCCACTTTGATAGGTCCCCCAAAAAAAATCCTCTATCCGGTTAATCAGTCACCTTTTAATCTACTGATGGTTGAATCAATCTTCAAGCGGTCATGATCTAGCTATTTTCAGCATGAGTGATGAATGAAATTAATACCTCACCCCCCAAGGTAGAGAGGTCACCAGAGCTTGTAAGGGAGGTGTCATGGAATGCGGAGCGGCCAAGAACTTGCACCATACCAGCATCCACCATGTGCTTTCCTCCAATTATCTTCAGGATTGTCGTCTTTCCTGAGAAATCACTCATTCTAATTCAGAAATTACCTCAGCAATTTTTGAGGTCATTGTCTTTTAACAGAAATCTCCTCTAGTTTAGATCGATCGTCTCCAAGATAGTCATCATTCCAGATAAATCTTTCACATTCAAGAAATTTATATCAATCAGAAATTGGCATAATTATTTTCTTCTCATAGAAATGTAACAATCTTACATAGAACTTTATGCCTACAATCACCAAGAGCCCTGCATTTCCGTGGAAATCTCACAATTTCATTCAGACATTTATATCCATCAATCCATCATCGTCATGCTTGTTGTCTTCCAGTGAAATCCAACTAACTCATTCATAAATTTACATAGACTATTTACATCAATAATCTTCATTACTATTGTCTTTTCTGTGAAACCTCATCATCACATTGATGAATCTCATCACTTTATTAAAAAATTAGATATACTACCTTCAATCTTGTCTTTTCTGAGACTAAAAATCTCACTCAGAAATATTATCACGTATAATCATGATAGTGATCTTTCAAGAGAACTGTCATAATCCAACAAAGAAGCTCACATCAGTTATCCTCACTATTTTTGCCTTTCCCTAGAAATTTAACAATCTCTAACAGAAATAACGTCAATTATAATCAAGACTATAATCTTTTACAGAATAATCCAACAATCTCCGACAAAAATAGCATTAATCATACTCAAGACCGAAGTTTTTCCAGAGCAGTTTCATAATCCATCGCGGAAATTCGCAGAATAGAAAAACCTTTTGAATCTCTCAGAGCAAAATCACGCACACCGCTAGAACTGACAAGGAGATCTGACGATCACGTTGATTCTACTCAAAATCGAGGTCTTTACTTTTTTTATCATGTCAACTATTTAGACCAATTATCTTTAAATATCGTTGCCACCCTGAGAAATCTCACAATCCAATGTAGAAGTAACATCAATTTTTTTTGAAAGATTGCTATCTTCCCAGAAAAATGTGACAACCCGACGACGAAATTCACATCCATTATCGTCAAGTCCCGGTCTTTCCAGAGAAATATTAAAACCCAACGGAGAATTTCACATCAATGAAAATCAAGATCGTAGATTTCCCAGAGATTCTAACAATTTCCTTAAAAAATAACATCAACTTTCGGCAAGATCGTAGCTTTTCCAGCGAAATCTCACGACCAAACGCACAATTAAAAGACAAGAATCAATTCGCGCAATCTCACCGGCGCCATTGGAACCGACGAGGAGGCAGCGATCTCCGGAGTGGAGTTGGAGGGACAGATCTTGGATGAGAGGCTTCGATCCTCGCGGAGGGTGACCGTCTATTCCAGGATAAGTGAAGGAAAGGTTATTCAATTCCAGCGTCGGCAGCCCCAATCTTTTCTCTCGGATCTCTTCTCGCCATTGCTGCGCCACCATCTGTAATTGCGGAAACCATTCTGACAAAACGTGTGCTCGGAGAGAGAGAGAGAGAGAGAGAGAGAGAGAGGAGGGAGGGCGAGATACCGAAGTCGAGAGAGAAACTGTAGATATACGTGGAGCGACGGAGCGTGGTTACGCATGTAGAAAGAGAAAGTCGGTGACGCTCTCGGAGCGGTTTAAAGTGCGAGCTCGTGGCGTTCGGAGGACCGGAGACTAGGGGAGAGAGGAGAGGAAAATGAGCTAGCAAGGTACTTTCTTCACGTGCTATTTTATCTATCTGTAAAAATGTCAATCTTGCGAACGCCAAATGATATTTGGCGATTAAAGGAAAGATCAAGACCATTTCTTGATTTGCGCGAGTCATCCATGCTAATCTTCTCTAAACCCTAAACCCTAAACCCTAATCTTCTCGGACATCTCCCAAAGGGACTAAAGGAAAGATTAGAACCCTATATTGATATAGGATAAATCTAACTCTTTCCTTCAAGTTGGAGTGTATGGATCAACCATACCTGACTTAAATCTCACACAATCATGCTTTACTGATGCGACCGTGGGCAAAGATTTGGTGAGTTGGTTCGATGATATCACAAGTAGTTTTTAAATATCTTCTATTAAAACCTTTTTATGGATAAAGTAATTATTGATCTCGACATCCTTGGTCCTCTCGTGAAAGATAAGATTTCTATGAATAAAGATAACTACTTGGTTATCATGATGCATATCATATGCATTGAAGTCGTGATACCTAAATCTTATAGAAAAGACTGTAGCCATATCATCTCATGAGTAGTAATACCAATAGTTCGGTACTTAACTTCTGCACTATAGTAAGAAATATCCTTATGTTTATGGAAATACCAGGTGACCAAATCACTTCTAACATATGTGTAATACCTCGTAATTGATTTCCGATCCCCTTTGTTCTCCAACATATCTAGCATCGCAATAAACCTCAATATGAAGATGATCATGACATTGATAGATTAATCTTTCGGTAGGAACACGCTTGATCTATTCCAGAACTCATAATGCACCCTCCTCGTACAATTGTGTAAGGTTCTTGCCTGAACTAGCTAAGAACATTGATATAAAAAGTAATATTAAGGTGAGTAACTATTAAATAGATTATCTTCTTAGTAGATGCCAATAGTGATTGACATTTGCCTTCATAAGTGAGTTAGTGTCCAAGATCTAGGGTCATGTATCCAAGGATTATGTAGTTGGTTTACATTTAAGTAAATCTATCTCTTAGAGAAGATCAACGACATACTTCCTCTAATATAGTGCTAATTTGGCTAATTGGTAAGCACACTCAATCTCAAAGAAATGGAACAATGTTTGCAAGTCATATGTCACAAAATGCATATGAGGATAAGCTCTGATAGCAGATATATGAGTATCATCATTACTAGTTAAGACAATGTTGTCTACAAATAATAAGAAGCCCACAAATGTGGTCTTGCACATCGCTATTGGATAATTCTTGGAGGGGTAAAGACATAAGATATGAGAAGACTAATGAACTTAATAAACAAGGCACAAGGACTCTATTTGAGCTGATAGGTAGCATGATGAAGAAGGAGAACCTGTGAAGTTTCCACTTGAGCAACGCACACAAAGTTTTATTTATAAAGACTAGCTCCACCCAATCTCCATATGAGAAGGTATAGGAAACATCCAATTGATGGAGAAACTAGTTTTGATTAACTTCCAGAGATAAAAGGACTTGAATAGAGTTCATTTAGACATTTTGAGAGAATGTCTAAGAATAGTCAATGCAATGAGCCTAAGCGAATCCTCTACCACTAATCGAGCCTTGTGATAAGACACAATGTCATCTAGATGATATTTTAGGATGAAATCTCCACTTGCATTTCACAATATTGGCATTAGTAGGATGTGGTACTGTCCCACATACCACAATACACAAGGTGTGATACTCTAGATCACTTACTGATGGATATTATGTGGCCTATAAGCCAATCACACTTCCATGTATCTTGTTTATGTTCATTGAAATGAAATTTATTCATTGTCATTCTTGTGTGATGTTTGTAATGAAGTCCATGAGCATGTGCAATGCCTAAGTGAATTATGATGAGATCATAATATAGTGATCACTAGTCTTTAAATATATCTTCTAAATATTCCTATTCGTAGGATACTCGAGAAGGACATCGAATTATCCGAAAAGAATAGCACTATCTAATCCATCTCATATGATGAGTATGGCCGCTCCTATAACCATCGGTGTGGGGACACTAAGGATAGATAGTGAGTGCTCTTTGGAGAAAGATTTCACTCAATTGATCCGTATGAATCCCTGAATGGTATTATACCTAACAGTCAATCAGGTTGATTTATGTCATGGTTGTGTATTTTGTCCTTTGACTTGAGACACCAAAGACATCTTGTCGATGGATGATCGTGTTTTGATTATGAATTACGAATCCGTAGCCACGGGATATCTAAAACGTCATATACTAGATACGACATGAAGTCCACGAAGATGATTGTGTGATCAAGATGGGATCATCCACCCTCGGTATTTGAGGAGATTGACTCAAAAGAATGAGATGCGATGAAATCCTTGGCCAAGGTAGTAGAAATATCGAAGAATAAGTTCTCGATTATTTCTACATGGATTAGTACTAAATTGAGTGACCGATTAGGGTTGGACAGTTGAACATACCCTAAGTCATTCATGAGTCTAATGTGGATGAAGGATTATACATACATGGTAATCAATGACGGGAAGGTTGCATAAGTGAGTTCTTACATACTCCATATCTCCTAGTGTACGTGGTGTAGCTTGGCACCCAACGGGTTGGCAACTCAACCTAACGATTAGGTTAAATCGATTCTTGATTAATTAATCTATATGTGGATGTGGATAATTAACCAATAAGGTGTTATTTGGTCTATAGAGTTATTAACTAGAGAGATATATGGACCTAGAGGGTCACACACATAAGGTATATGGATGTTGGTAGATATAGACATAATTATGAGGGTTTTTATGAAAAAACCTCATACCAAATGTCTATAAATAGGGGGAGGACGACCACAGCTAAAGGTGCCCATGCAAGCCTTATGGGAATTCTCTCCTTTCTTTTCTTTCTCTCTTGGTGAAGAGCTTTGAAGAGGAGATCCAACCATTCGGAGACCGTATGGATACCGCTAGAGGCTAGACACTTGATTAGCTTCATGAACTCCTTAAAGGAAACCTTGTAAGTATGTTTTCTCATTCATACTAGATGATAGAATCATCTCTTTTTGGTGGCTTGGTACTTTGAATGTCCGATTCAATGTTTTTCCGTTGCATTTGATGTTTTGATCAAAAGTTTTGAAATTTATCGACCTCATATCCCAAGTGGTATCAGAGCCAGGTTCTACTTGTCGAGAGCTTTCCAATGAGCCCAAAAACGTCCAAAACGGATGAGAAATGAGGAAGTTATGGCCATTTCAATTTTTTGAAAAAGGATGGCCGTATTTCCTGGCAGCGTCGCCACCCTTGCCAGAGCTTCGACGGTTGTGCCACGTGGCACTGCGGGACCCACCTGGTGGCTACGGTCAATAGGTCCCACCTAGAAAGGTGGGACCCACTTTAGTGGGGCCATGTGGCCCCACGTTCAGTCAAAGTGGGCCATAGGGGCCCAGTCAAAGCGGGCCCACTTGGGTAGGACTGGTCAACCCGAGCCCAGCTGAGCAGACCCGGTGAAACCGGGCCCATAGGGTAGGTGATGGAGAATTATTTCAAAACATAAACACAAGGGTTCTAAGTGAACCTATCCTCCTCCTCCTCCTTATCTACCAACTTGAGAAATTATCCATTCATTAAATGGATGAAGAAGACCTCTCTAAATAATTAAACGAGAGTGTAAATCTTAAGGGAATTATCTTCCCTCCTTCCCCTATTTTACACTGATCTAATGATTGACTTGGCCAAAATAAATTAGCCTTATCCTTAGATAATCAGAATCCCTTGAATGGACCAAGTCAACCACCATCTTACTTTGAAATAGGGTAATTAATCTCCAAACCTTATCCACCATATCAGAGGTACCTTATATCATTTTAATTAATGATCTCAAAAGAAAATTAATAGGAGCCCTTTTGATATTAAATATCCTTCTCTTTGAAAACCACCTTTAGTTAGAATTGTAGGAGAGATCTAAATACTACTATTATCCCCGGGATCCACTTCAAGATAAAATCATGAATGATATCACTACCATAGTCAAAGGCCCTCCTTGAAGCCAATATTCCACGGTCAACCCTCTACAGAAACGTAGCAGCGAGAAGACCCATACAGAACGACTCCAATCAGAAACAGTGTGGAGAGAAGCCGACAAGTTCCCTATTCCGAGAATCTATTTTATTAACACTGAGGAACAAACTTGCGGAAGCTTCAAAACTACATGTCAAGTAAGCGAAACGTCCCGACACCTAACGCGCTTGAAGACTCGGCCGAAGACTCTTGCCGATTTCAATACAAGATCGCACGAGTACTGATGCCATCCGACTACAGACAAGTGTAAATAAAGCTCTCTTCGAAGAAAATCCAAGAACGTCCGAGGTCATTGCATCTGAAGAGAAGCTCCACCTCCACAACGATCAACCGAAAACCTCAAATATAGGAGACAACGCACCAATGATGGAAAGCTTCGGGAAGACTTTCAACCCGAATCGACTCCGCAACTGAAGAGAAGCTCGAACGACTGAAGATAATCAAAGATGGGCTTGCGACGCATCGAAGTACTGCATCGAAGAAACTTTCCGCCGTCAACCTACACTTCCTATCCCTCCACGAAACTTCTCGTGGCTACACTTCCTCGCTCACAGCATCACCACGTACCATCGGCATGAGATTCTCTCTAGTCAGCGAGGATGAACTTCCTACTACAGCTGGAGAGCGGAAACTCCGAAAAGGAATCCTCCGGATTTCCGCATGCGCAGACTCTCAGGCCGCCTCGACGGAAATACCTTCTTACCTCACCAGATTGACCCTACAACAATCTAAATTACGGCATGGCCCGCAGTGAGAGAAAACTAAACCACTAATGGAGGTTGACATTCCGCATCGACAACCGAGACTTCCACAGAATCTCAATGCTGCCACGTCAAAATTGCAGCGATACATTACGATCGCGATCATGCTCAACGAGAACGTCCTACGCGCGGGAATAAAGAAATTCAGGAACTCCCTAAAAGAAACATGGCCCGGTCAACCATCCCACGTAAACATAGTGCTTCAAGATAGAATTTACCGCGACGATTCCACGTACGAATCGAGATACTCCCACGATCATCCTCATCAACACAGATCCAGAATACATCAACGTCCATCTATAGAACCACGTACGTATGATGGAAAGTAACGTGAAACCGCATTTCCTATACGCGCGTAACCGTCGCGACGCGTCCCTTCATTTCCACATCTTCTCTCCTTCTTTTAAAGACAGATGTAAGGCAGAGAAGACGGATTTTTTTTTGTAAAATTTGGTTACTTGGGTTACTTTTATCCCTGTGTTCATCGTTCCTCCTTGTGATTCTCCCGCAAACCTTCATCTCCCGAGTTCTATCTCCCTTCCTTTTCTCCCCCGTTTCTTTCCGCTTTCACCACTTGAGTCTGACGCAAGTCGAGGAAACTCTTGGATCGTCGGTAATATCCAGCATCATCTTCACGACCTTCTCAGGTAACGTCCTCCCTATCCGAGAGTGAATAATAGTTCTCTTACCATATCATCTACAAGTCCACGTTGACCGTTAAACTTTCTCTCGTCTCCGTCACATCTCCTATCTACTTTCTACCTATTCTCTATTCTTATTTCGTCTCTGACAATACTATTTTAATCTATTCTCAGCCACCCTCCTTCCCGTACCACTTCTTTTCTCATCGTCCTCTCTAACCTACATCATCTATTCTGTCTTCCCTATTTCATTATATACTATCTTATCCTTCTTTCTATCTTCCTTCAATAATCTTCCTATTTCCCCTCTCCATAAACCACATTCATTATATCGGTATATCTATTCTCTATATTAAAATATATAATAATATCAACATATTAATATATAATCCTATCTATTTTAATTATCTCTTCTATACCATCATTTTTAAATTATCTATTCTATATTATTCTCATTGATATCACTTCATAGATCCTCCCTCATTGTAGGAATATTTCAAGAATAATAGGTAGATATTCACATTCACACTCTCACTTTCATACATATCTTTATTTTGAAACATCCTGGTACTACTTCCAAGTTAGCACGCTTAACCTGGGAGTTCTCCCAGGATGGGCTACCACTTAATAATTTTTATTTTTTTGATAAGATCAAACTGTTATTAATATTATTCCTTATCTGTTTTTAATTGATCTGATCAATTAAAATAATATTAATAATATTAAATAAATAAATAAAATTGAAAAATGAGATTTTTCAAAAACCTTTTATGATTTTTAAATGTTAAAAATTCTAGAAAAATTCTAAAAAATCAGGAAAAATAGAAAATTGATTTATTGACTCAAATAAAATATTTTTTATGAATTTTGATGTCATTTAATTTAATTTTTATTTATTTTGGGATTTATTTAATTGAATAATTTAAGAGTTGAATTATTTTAAATTGAGAAAAATTCCATAAATCTTTTTAAAGTGTTTAAATGATTATTTCCTGATTATTATGCATGATTGTCATGTTTATTTTGCAAAACTTTAATGTGATTAATTTTTGCATTGAATTAAATTTTTTTATTTAATTATGATGTTATTAAATCAAATGTGAAACCAAGAACATAGATGGACCTATTACCTAATCCCCTATTTATATGTTTTGGTTTATTGATATAACATCATATATGACATATATGTGATATATGTATATGATTATTGAGATAATCATATCTTTGGGTATAGTTATATAGATAACCATGACGTACCCTAACGAAGAGACCCGATAAAACATAAAACCCCTCACATATTAAAATCTAGGCTGAAACACAAGAGTTACGAACTCACGCGTGGTCCTCCTTTGTTATAGCCTTAGTATCGAAATCACTTTAAGTTGGGTTGGTAGAGTCCACTCCACGCCTGCTTATCGAAGAAGAGGAACTAAAAACTAGTGTATGACACAAGGCCGGGGTAGAGGAACTGTTTGTTTTGGTGGAGTCCACTCCAGGACCACTCACGAATCTATTTCTGTCAAGTAACAAAGGTATGGATTACACCGAACTCAGTGGTTGGTGGAGTCCACTCCAGGCCGCATGAGCGTCGCGGACCGAAGTATGATCAGATATTGCAAATGTTGCAAGTTTCATGAGATGGATGCTCAACGATATATTATGATTAGTGGAGTCCACTCCAGGTCATAATATAGTTGTTGAGATTTTGATCCCCACTAGGAGATTGTCGGTTCTCCCTTTTCATGCACATGAGGGTTGTGTGAATTGCTTAATTTTAGTACGAGCATTATTTTCAATGAACACAATATCTGCAAAGAATTATTCATTAATTCTTATTTATCTCCTAAAAGACAAAGATGTCGTCGACTAACCCTCTTCGTGGCATTATGAATGCCAAACGTTTGACTAGCCGAACTTCACTAATTGGCTCAGGAATTTAAAGATCTTACTTAAGTCTGAGTGTTGAACATGCTTACTACTGCCGAGGGGAACCTTTAGAAGGAAAAGCCCCAAGTCCTCTTTGTTGGTGGGACTAACAAGAAGAGGAAGGTAGCTTTTGCCTCCAAAAGGGGCAAAGGGAAGAAGCAAGTGAAAGCAACTTTGACAAGGAATGACGATGATGACAAGGGAACATGTTTCTACTGTGGCATGAAAGGACATTGAAAGAGGATGTATAAAAAGTACCTCAACAAGAAATCTCAGCGGAAGCATGGTGATGCTCCAGGTATCTATATGATAGATACTTATTTGTCTTATAGAGATTCTGCATCTTGGGTATTAGATACTAGATGTACTTCTCACATCTGCAATGATTTCAAGAGGCTGACAAGTAAGTGAAAGCTGAGAAAGGGCGAGGTGGGACTTAGGATGGGAAACGACGCAAGAGTTGCGGCTGTAGCGCTAGGGGTTGTGAACCTCAAGCTACCGTCCGGAGATTATCTTTCTTTAGAAGAATGTCATTATGTTTCTAGCATAGTTAAGAATATCATTTCAGTTTCTTGTTTGGACAAGATGGGATATACCTTGATTATTAAGGACAAGTGTTGTTCTATTTACTTGGGAAGTAAATTGGTTGTTACGGAACCATTAGTCAATGGTTTATATCTAATTGATGTTTCTTCTTATAATATCCAAATGGATGTTGCTCTTAAGAAGAGTAAACAGGGTATGAACGAAGCCTACTTATGACATTGTAGACTTGGGCATGTTGGTGATGGAAGATTACAGAAGTTGCATAAAGATGCATACTTGGGAGCATTTGATTATGAATCATTTGCAACTTGTGAATCTTGCATTATGGGTAAATTACCCAAATCTCTATTCTTAGGGATCGGAGAGCGAGCCAAGGGTATCTTGGAGCTAATACATCTGATGTATGTGGCCCGATGTCTGTCCAAGCTAGAAGTGGCAGTTTCTACTTCATCACTTTTATTGATGATTTCTCTAGGTTTGGATGGGTATACCTTATGAGGTATAAGTCCGAAGCCTTTGAGAAATTCAGAGAGTTTAAGAATGAAGTGGAGAAACAATCTGGAAAGAGTATCAAGACTCTTCGATCAGATCGAGGAGGCGAATACTTAAGTACAGAGTTCACACAATTCCTTAAGGATAATGGTATCCTAGCTCAATTGACTCCTCCTTATACACCTCAAATGAATGGTGTTTCAGAGAGGAGAAATCGTACCTTGTTGGACATGGTGCGATCTATGATGAGTTTCTCGAAACTTCCATATCCCTTTGGGGATATGCACTTGAGACAACAACACGTGTCCTTAACGTCCTACCTAACAAATTTGTAGCTTCTACTCTATATGAGATATGGAAAGGGAAGAAGCTAGACTTCTCTTACTTTAGAGTATGGGGTTGTCCTGCTCATGTTAAGAACCATGATACATATAAGCTACAATCAAGGACTGAGTTTTGTAGATTTGTGGGATATCCGAAAGAAACATCAGGATACTACTTTTAACGCCTTGAGAAACAATCGATATTTGTTGCAAAAAGGGTTGTCTTCTTGGAAGATGAGTATTTCTTAAGAAGAGATAGTGGGAGTAAAGTAGTGCTGGAAGAAGTTCCAGATCCGAACACAAATGCTACCTCATTAGATGAGACCTCAGTCCCCGAAAATCTTCAAGTACACACAGAGGCACCGCGTAGGACTAGTAGAGTACCGAGACAACCAGATTGATCTGTAGGACATATTGTGATGCATGATGTCGATACTCTCCACTTAAAGGATAGTGATCCTTTAACCTACAATGAAGCGGTAAATGATTCCAACTCTAAGAAATGGCTAGAAGCAATGGATTCGGAGATCCAGTCCATGCATCAAAACCAAGTATGGTACTTGGTCGACCCTCTTGAGGGTATAGTACCCATCGGACGTAGGTGGATCTTCAAGAAGAAGATCGGTGCGGATGGACATATTGACACCTTCAAGGCAAGGTTGGTGGCCAAGGGTTATCGTCAAAGACAAGGAGTTGACTATGACGAAACCTTCTCACCAGTTACTATGATTAAGTCAATCAGGATTCTTCTCGCCATAGCTGCACACTATGACTACGAGGTTTGGCAAATGGATGTGAAAACTGCCTTTTTCAATGGAAACCTTGAGGAAGAGGTGTATATGATACAACCTGAGGGTTATACATCCAATGAGTTTCTAGAAAAGGTGTGCAGGTTGCAGAGATCCATTTATGGATTGAAGAAAACATCTAAGAGTTGGAATATGAGATTTGATGAGGTGATCAGATCTTATGACTTCATCAAGAATGAAGACGAACCTTGTGTGTACAAGAAGATCAGTGGGAGTGCGATCACTTTTCTTGTCCTTTATGTGGATGACCTACTACTCATTGGGAATGATGTAGGTATGTTATCATCAGTGAAGGCGTGGCTGTTAAAGAACTTCTCCGAGAAGGATTTGGGAGAAGCAACCTACATA
Organism: Lemna minuta; assembly: GCA_024174645.1. Lineage (NCBI taxonomy): Eukaryota > Viridiplantae > Streptophyta > Magnoliopsida > Alismatales > Araceae > Lemna > Lemna minuta. The sequence continues at coordinate 19,944,157 of CM044104.1, forward strand.
TTAGGAATACGTATCTATAGAGATAGATCGAGGAGGTTGCTTGGCTTATCCTAATCCATGTACATAGACACTATTGTCAAAAGGTTTGGCATGGAGAACTCTATGAGAGGTTTCATATCGATGAGACATAGAGTTTAGACATCTAAGGAGCATTTTTGTGAATGCTCCTTAGATATCCCGTATGTCTCGGCGATTGGATCCATCATGTACGCTATGCTATGTACAAGACCAAATGTGACATTTGCTCGAAGTGTTACAAGCAGATTTCAGGCTAACCTAGGTGAGAGTTATTGGGAAGCCGTGAAATGCATCATTAAGTACTTGAGAAGGACTAAAGATTTATTTCTAGTCTATGGGGGAAAGGAGCTTAAGCTCTAGGGTTACACTGACTCGAGTTTTCAGTCATACCTAGATGATAGTAGATCTACATCTAGATTCCTGTTCACTTTGAATGGGGGAGCAGTGTCTTGGAAGAGTTCCAAGCAGCCCACCACTGCATATTCGACGACAGAGGCTAAGTATATTGCCATGAGTGATGCCGCCAATGAAGCAGTCTGGTTAAAGAAGTTCATCAGAGACCTTGGCGTCGTCCCTATGATCTAACACCCTATTCCATTATTGTGTGACAAGGATGGTGCAATACCACAAGCGAAAGAGCCAAGGTCTCATCAGAAATCTAAGCACATTCTGAGGCGCTTTTACTTGATTAGGGAGATTGTTGCCAGAGGAGATGTAGTGGTGAAAAGAGTTCCATCGACCGACAATATTGCAGATCCACTAACTAAGCCTTTAACTCAAGAAGTCTTTGAGCGTCATTGCACAACTATGGGGTTGTTATACAAGGAAAATTGGCTTTAGTCCAAGTGGGAGATTGATGGATATTATGTGGCATATAAGCCAATCACACTTCCATGTATCTTGTTTATGTTCATTGAAATGAAATTTATTCATTGTCATTCTTGTGTAATGTTTGCAATGAAGTCCATGAGCATGTGCAATGACTAAGTGAATTATGATAATATCATAATATAGTGATCACTAGTCTTTAAACATATGTTCTAAATATTCCTATACGTGGGATACTCGAGAAGGACATTGAATTATCTGGAAAGAATAGCACTATCTAATCCATCTCATATGATGAGTATGGCCGATCCTATAGTCATCAATGTGGAGACACTAAGGATAGATAGTGAGTGCTCTTTGGAGAAAGAGTTCACTCAATTGATCCGTATGAATCCCTGAATGGTATTATGCCTAACAGTCAATCAGGTTGATTTATGTCATGGTTGTGTATGTGGTCCTTTGACTTGAGACACCAAAGACATCTTGTCGATGGATGATCGTGTTTTGATTATGAATTACGAATCTCTAGCCACGGGATATCTAAAACGTCATATACTAGATACGACATGAAGTCCACGAAGATGATTGTGTGATCAAGATGGGATCATCCACCCTCGGTATTTGAGGAGATTGACTCAAAAGAATGAGATGCGATGAAATCCTTGGCCAAGGTAGTAGAAATATCGAAGAAGAAGCTCTCGATTATTTCTACATGGATTAGTACTAAATTGAGTGACCGATTAGGGTTGGACAGTTGAACATACCCTAAGTCATTCATGAGTCTAATGTGGATGAAGGATTATACATACATGGTAATTGATGATGGGAAGGTTGCATAAGTGAGTTCTTACATACTCCATATCTCCTAGTGTACGTGGTGTAGCTTGGCACCCAACGGGTTGGCAACTCAACCTAACGATTGGGTTAAATCGATTCTTGATTAATTAATCTATATGTGGATGTGGATAATTAACCAATAAGGTGTTATTTGGTCTATAGAGTTATTAACTAGAGAGATATATGGACCTAGAGGGTCACACACATAAGGTTTATGGATGTTGGTAGATATAGACATAATTATGAGGGTTTTTATGAAAAAACCTCATACCAAATGTCTATAAATAGGGGGAGGACGACCACAGCTAAAGGTGCCCATGCAAGCCTTATGAGAATTCTCTCCTTTCTTCTCTTTCTCTCTTGGTGAAGAGCTTTGAAGAGGAGATCTAACCATTTGGAGACCGTATGGATACCGCTAGAGGCTAGACAATTGAATAGCTTCATGAACTCCTTAAAGGAAACCCTGTAAGTATGTTTTCTCATTCATACTAGATGATAGGATCATCTGTTTTTGGTGGCTTGGTACTTTGAATGTCCGATTCAATGTTTTTCCATTGCATTTGATGTTTTGATCAAAATTTTGAAAAGCTATCGACCGTAGATCCCAACAGTTACCACTTTCACTCATATACCTAAAGAGCTTCATGATATGTACTAGGAAGAAACTCAGAGAATATGACAAGGGAAAGGCGTTGTAGGTTGGAAAAAGGTTGTCATAGAATAGAATGTATGCTATGGCACTTTGGATAGAAACATGGATACCCTTCCACAAAGAAGTGGGAAGGTTAAGGTCATCAATAGGTTGATCCCCGGTTATGGTGGTTGATGGCAATGATAGAGTTGAGTTTGGGAGGGATTGGAGGTGGCTAGTATAATGGGAGCATCATTTAGGGGCATGCATGTCAAAGAATTGGGAATGAGCATCAGCGACATTGATGGAGTTAGAAAATGCTTGGAGATTAGCAAGGGAAGGGGTGTAGTAGAAGGTGCAACTATAGTAGAGATCTTTGGAGAAGGCAAGAAAGACTATGGTGGAGAATGATAGAAATCCCAAGGGTGGAGATGTAGATACATGAAGAAGAGTAGTAGAGGAAGCTAAGTAGGGAAGGTCTTTCATGGAAGGTGACATCAACAAATGTAACATAGCATCACATATAAAAAAATTAGACATGATATCCTTCTATATGCACAAATAGGTATGCATACCTATACGCCTACACTTCTTCACTAGACTCAACCCATGCACACAACATGGCATATACACCCTTATAGACTTGGCACCAACACATGCGTACATTGCCCATTTGCCCTCCCCTAAGGTTTTGGCCTTATGAAACCTATAAATCCTAGGGTTAGAACCCACAACTTGGCATTGATACCATTTTTTGGACGATGGTGACTGTGAAGCTATTCTTTTTGTAGAGTCGAACATTCTCAAACTTCAAGAAGAGGATAAAAACATTACTACTTCAAAGTGATTGCTAGAACACTCAAAGAAAGAGAGATTAAGAATATGGGACAACAATAGAATACAGTGTATGGTCATTCCAAAAGACAAATGGGTACGTATTTATAGGGCAAGGCTCATAATTTCCTAGTAGAGAATAAAAATCTCCCTAAGAGACAAGAACAATGAAGAGAAACAATACAGAGAGCAATTCCAAGGCCCATCTCACTAAAAGACAAAAAATTTAACTCCCAAAATGTGAGAGAAGAGAGAGAGAGAGAGAGAGAGAGAGAGAGAGAAACAAACACACACACACACATAGAGTACAACAAAACACCTCAAGTGTTTCCTCATTGGATGAGTGACGAAGCGTTTTCGTGCGGTCATTAAACACACAAACGTAAGTCAAAAAAAATTTATAAAACCGAACTCACAAAGATAAGATATAAAATCAAGTAATGTGTAAGTATTGGGTCGATCCACAAAGAGCAAGGTTGACTTTAATTGAAGAGTTGACTTGGTCAAATTTAGGCTTAAAAGAGGTTTTAAAAAAGTAAGCATAAGATGTGATGAATAGAAATAATATAAATAGACTAAATAAGAAGTTTTAAGAATTGAATTCTTGGATTTGACAGAGAAAAGTCAAAAGTCAAAGTCAAAGCATTGACTTTGACCAATAGTAAGTGTTCTATAAAATCAGAGAATCAAAAGGTGTCAGAAGATTACAAAAATTATATATTTAGAAACTAGAGAGAAAATGGAATTTATTGATATAGAAATTCGTGATTTTTGGATAAGAAATGGATTTACTATGCATTATTGAAAATCAAATATCAGAAAATCCCTCGAAATGAACACCTCAGAGGAAATCTTCAAATTGACCGGGCCAAATGAAATCCAAATCTTTCAACTTATATATCAATGGAAAGCTAAGAATTAGAGAAATCTAAAGAGACCAAAATGATCAAATTCTGATTTGTAAATTGAAAGTAATTGACCCCAAAAGTCAACATTTGAATTCTGATGAATAGTGCTCGGTCAAACGATAAATTGAAGGGTCAAATGAACTCGGAATTCAATGAATTTTCTATCCACGGAAATCTGATGAAAAGAGGAATCCAATGATATTAAATCAAGTGATTTGGAATTATAATCAGAGAGATATCCTATTTTTCAAAAATCAGCAATTTTTGGACTAAAATTTGGGGAAAATGAAGAACACTAAGAACTAATTTGCAAAATTAAAGATCTAAACCTAATAAAAACTCAAATTACCTCTTGATAATCGATCGAATCTCACTACTAAACCGATTTGCCACAAGAATGGGGTTTCGATTCACGTGGATTGGAGCGAATTTGCTCGATTTCTTCCTCGCGGACGTTCAGAAATTCAAGGGGAAAATTCGATGAAATCAAAGAGGAATTCGCGATCAATCTCGCTCCAATTGCTTCACAATCCAGTCTAAACGCGGGGATTATGAAGAACTTAAGATTTTGCTCCAAATTCGCTTTACTGCTTCACGAATCAATCAAAAGTTAAGAGAAAAGAAGGGAGAATACACTCGGTTTTAAAGGAGATTTTGGCCCAAAAATTGTGGCCGTTTGATGCGGTTGGGAGCACGATTTGATGGCCACAATTGTGCGGCGATCGTGGTCCATCATTTGGAGCGGTCGTGGCTCCCAATTTTTTGCTTAATGGGCCACGATCGTGCCGCAATCGAGCGACGATCGTGCCACGATCGTGCGTCGATCGTGGTTTTTCGTTGATCTCGATCCACCGTCCGATGAGGATCCCATGGCAGCTCATGATCGTCCGTCCAATGGAGATCGGACACTCTCGATGTGTCCACGCGGTGCCTCCGATCGCGAAAGATCGCGTCCGTCCGATGAAGCCTGATTTCCAAAGTTGATCGCGATTCCATCAGAGCCATCCGATGCCTCCCGATGAAGATCAGGTTCACAATCCACCATGATCAAATCCCGACGAAAGATCGGACGCTCCTGGCGCCTCCACGTGTCACCAGGTAAGCCGTCGATTGCATCCACTTACTCCTCATTTTGAGCACGTGCTCGTGATGGAGATCGGGTGGACTCCGCGTCCACCGTATCGACGCGTTCCAAGCGATGTCCGTGAATCCGACGTCCGCTGTGCTGCCATGTGTTTTGCAAAGGTAAGAAACATGTGGGAACATAGTCCCACATGGAAGAAAAAACAAGAGTAGGTTAGCTTATAAACCGGGGCAGTTTAATGCTATTGCGTTACTGCCCCAATCATATTACCAGGGCCCACTAACCCGTGGGCCCTTCACCTGCTGACCCCTCCTGCCACGTGGTGCCCCACACGGGCATCCGCGTGGACCTGCGTGGCCTCCTGCAACGTGTCCGCGCCCTGTACACCACCTGCGCCTCATGTGGGCCCGCGCGGCCTTGCGTGCCGCGTCGCATCCGCGCAGGTCCTGCGTGCCACGTTAGCTCCGCGCCACATCAGCTACGGGGTCTGTGGACCAAAATACCCCCTATTTCGTGATTTTAATAAGAAAAAAATAATTTAAAATAAGATAAAAATCGGAAAAAGGCATAAACTTCAGAAATTCATAACTTTAAATATACAACTCCTTTTGAATATAAATTTTCTCCATTCGATCACAAATTTCTTCCTCTTTAATATCATGTCATCTAAAATATACTTTCAAAGAAGAAATTAAGATGAATTAAAAATTAACTTAACTCATTTCTTAAGAATTCTTCTTAATCATAATTTCATCTTGAAATTATCTTTTCAAAACATGCACTAAAGTTAAAGTAATTCAAGAAAAGAGATTAACTTCTATTAATTTTAACTTTACAAAAGACTAATCATCCATCAAGCATGCAATTATCCCTAATTTATGCATAAATATCGACTTTAGTGAAATGACATACCAATGGAGAAAATTCCTAAAAAGTATGATAACATGCATCATATTCACATAAAATAAGCATGAATATGAGTTTAATTAGGACAAGAAATTAATTTATAAATGCATGTTATCAATTGAGACGAAAATGCTAACTTTGGAGGTGGCCAAATCTTCAAGTGATAGTGCAAGGATGACATGATAGCATGATGTTGCAAATCGTAGGATACTCTTGATGGCATGATGACAGAAGTTGAATTGAAGATTGGAAATACTAGAAGCGATAAGGAGACATATACAAAGACAATGAGATAGACTTCTTAAAATGGGGATTTGAATGTCAAAAATAGAGAGACAATGGAGGTGGTGACTATATAATGGCAGGAATGGAAACATAATTAGGATAGAGAAGCAACCTTGGTAATGATTTTTTGCGGAATTAACCAACAAGGAGAGATAATGTAATGGTTATATATAGAGACAGAATTGAGAACACATATGGTGGTATAGTTAGGAACATGGGGTAGGTGGTAGAGGAGAACATGAGATAGTGGCATGGGCCATTAATAGACCATCACATCACATTCCAGGTGGGTCACCCCAATATGGGCCAAGTGGGTCATCCTATTAAGAGATATTATAGGGCTTGGACATAATATGGGATGTAGCCAAGCCTTAGGGCCCTAGAATTACAGGAAATTTTTTTTGAAGTAGATCTTTGGCATCAAAGAGAGATCTATCTCATAGAGGGTTTGGGATTTTTCCATTTAATATCATAGGCCCTAATACAACAAACACATTGCATAAAATACTTACTTTCTTGAAATTTTATTGAGACTGACATTGGTTTAAACCTTGGTCCAAATGAGTAAAAATTCATAGTGACAAGAAATTTGATCAATAAAGTTCAAAATAAAATTGAAATAAATTAAAAATATTTTTAAATGATCATGAAAGTGAGTTTGATTAAAAATCTTTCTCAAGGGATACCTTGATAAATATGAGATTTTCATAAATTCTCAACCCCTGAGATGTTGAGAGAGTAAGGGACATTAATTGAAATATTTTATTCTATTGGTGGATAATGATTCAAACCCATATCTGACATGATACTTAAAATTGAAATAATGGATAGTGCATTGGGCACACTGAAAAGACTCAACTTTAGGATGATTATCTCTTGTATTGATTTCCTTGAATATTAGATTGGAATCAACAGATATTTTTTTAATTTCATTTTAAAGGTCAATTTCTTTAGGTTTTCATTATGCAAAGTTCTAATACATTGTGCCGAAATTGAGCCAAAGACAAAAATATGGGGTCACCTAAAGATCTAAGATTATGATCTCAAATACTGCAAAGTGCTCAAGGGTATCTAGGATTAAGAACTCAAATATTCTCAAGTCAACTCAAAGCCTTAGTAGAATTAATGAAATAGTTTTTAATGTAGCGATAGGGAGGAGAGGATCTCATCTTTAATTGAGTAGATTGCGCTTAAAATCCAATGGCCATGCCATTTTGAGTCTCCTTGGAAAGTCCTATATCAATAGAGGAAAACCATAGGAGAGATGAGTCAAATTCAACCTCAACAAGCAATCTTCTCCCAGAACTAGTAAATTGGATGTCAAGATCATTAACTTTTTCATCAACCAAGCTCAATTGAACTAATGTGCGAATAATAGAAAATCCTGAAATGATCAAATAGTAGCAAGACTCAATCTTGGCATTGACTTGTAATCCAAACTTCAACCCAAGAAATCATGTCCTTAATGATGCATAAATTTTCAACCCAAGCCCCCAAATCTAGGATACTAAGGAATAGCAACTCTCAAGTCAAAGATCCTAAAAATTTGCGACCATGACAAAAGAAGGAGGTTGTAAATAACCAAAAGGAGGAAATAGATTAAAAAAACCAAGGAGTTCATCATAGAATTTTAGAAATGTAACCCTCCTTTTTTAGTGTAATCGCGTGTTGTCTTTCAATTAGTTGTTTTTCACTTGAGCTTTTGTTCCCACTCCACGAAATGAAAGTGGAGCATACTGAAGCTCTCTTACTATGAAGCGACCTCCGGTTCTTGTTTATCATGATGAATCACTTTGTTTCAACCTCTTTCCAAATTCTTTTAGAACCTCATATGGATTGAGTTGGACCAACCTATGGTGTAATGCTGTCAAGCGAATAGCAAGAATAGCAGGGCACCTAAGTTGGTGCAAATCTTCTTCTCCCAAAAATGGCTTTCCTTGTGAAACACAAATGGAATAGATCCACTCTTGTTTAAGAGTATTTTTTTTGGAATTCAATATTGTTGATCTAGAAGATCTAGAGGAAAAACTTGGCTGTCCTTTATGCCAATTCTTGGTTCTCATTTCTGTTTACCAAGGTTTTTGACTTTCATTTCTATATATCCCTTCAATTTAATCTATTCAGAATAGGAATAGATTAATATCTTTTTTTGTGTAGGTTAGATAACCTACCATCCTCCACTCCAATCCAATCCTTATCTAACTTTATTTTTCATATTTATTCCCATATATTTCTTATTAAACCTATCCATTTATGTCATATAGAAGTAATATGTTAGATTATATCTTCTTTCAAAAATTCTTATTTACCATATGCTTCTATTACTATACTTTCTTCAAAATAACATCACTTTTGTCAAGACCTATGTTCCTTGTGAATTCAAACTTTGATTATGCTATACTAATATGAGTCAAGAAAACTATAAATAAATTTTTTATATGGTTAGATTGTTTTTCAATCACATTAAAATCAACGCATTATTTGGTTCATCAAATGATGTTGCCATTTTCTAGAAAAAAAATTCAAGGTGTCTTTCAAAGAGTTGTTTTGAATATTCTTGTTACTACTAAATTTATCTTTCTTTCTAGGATGCAAATTTTGATCAATAAAAAGAATTTTTTTTCCTAAATTTTATGCAGGGAAGAAGATCAAAGCAATCAATCATGGTGGATCTAAACTCAGTCACATAATCAAGCGCTTCAAATAGTAAAATTGATGAAGAGAAGAAATGTCTTGAAATCAAATGAATAATTGAATCAATGTTAATCGAAGGATTAACATCAAAGAATGGTATGATCTTCAAGAAATTGAAAATAAAATGGTCATTTATGAATCATTTATTGGAGGAATTAAATTTTCACTAGGTTCTACATTGATGAATCTTTTACCTCATTTTCATGGTTTACTTATAAATATCCCTATGATTATATAGAATGAAACATTTTTTATTTCATTAATTTGTAATAAAATTTAAAAATATATAATTAAATTCCTAGTCCATTTTAGTAAATTTTGGAAGGTGATAAAATTTGAAAAATATGATTAAAGCATATTATTTTAGAATAAAAGAAGGCAAAAAGGGATGTTGGCGAAGTAGGTGCTGCCACATGGCAGGTGGCCAGCGATCCATTCTAACACCTTGGCGCACGTAGGCAGCACATTAGAACCAAGTTGGGTTTGCCCTGTGCCACAAGGTGGCACCTCTTTGGTGACTTGTAGAAACTATCCCAGCAATTTTATGGCATTTTAAGAAGATATTGGGGGCTGAAGTGGCAGAATCTCAGCTCTTGCACCCAAATTATGGGAAAATTGGATGATTATACCCGAATTATGGGGCTGAAGTGGCCTTGTTTTCATGATTGCCATGTAAATTAGTGATAAAATCTTATCAATTACCCATGAATCCATGTTGATTTCATTTCTTGAACACTTATAATCATCAATAAAATTTAATCAAAAGCCTTTGCATATAGAGTCATCTTCACATCACCTCTAAATGAGTCTGAGTATTTTAGGATTATTGAAGGTAAGTAGGTCTTCTCCATGTATTTTAAGGTTTATTTGTTTTTCATCAATGTTATGTGGTGATTTTATTTCTTTTATTACTCATTTAAAAAATATATTGACTTTGGATTTGATGAAATATCCATTTACCCTTTAAGCTCTTTTTGCCTCCTCACAATGGTTTATTCTTGAAAAATATAAAAAAAATCTAGCCTCATGGACAGTAATTTCTATGATCTCTTGATTGATTTATATTATAAACTCATTTATGCCTCTGTTCAGACCAAGAAATAAACATTTTGAAGAGGAATTATAGAGAATTAGAAACTTAATTGGGAAAATGTCAAGAACATTCCAATCTGAAGAGCCTCTTCTCTCACCGTTTTCTCTCTCCTTATGTGCGATTTTCTCTATCAAACTCCTATCCTCAATTATTTTTGCCAATTTTAAGTCTGATTTGCATGGGAATGATTAAAAAAAAAGAGGGCTTCACTTTTTTCCTTCACTATATTTAATTTAATGATTTCTTTAAAAATAATAAAAAAAATTTCAAGAAAAAAACTAATAATAAAAATAATTTTTCATCCTATTAAATTATGCAAGATAAAATTTCACATAAATTTAGTGTATCTTAGTTAGTAACACCAAAATGGATGATGTTTGAAAATGTTGAGGATTTACCTTTAATTTTGAATACATGAACGTATGAAACCAAAAATATTTATTTAATTGAAGCATAAAGGTTTGTTGTGGTTTCTTCTTCCATAACCAGGTATTCTAGGTTAAAGAAAACAAAAATTTGAGGGAGAAAGGGTGAAGGGAGAAGAACACAAGAGTTATCTCTAGGTTATTGGCTCAAAGATAAAACTGGTGGTATTTTTTTAGGAGAAATAAAGTATCAAAACTCTTAAAAATAAAAAACAAGATAACCTAGCACAAGCCTCTTGTCCCATTTGAAAATGGATGAAAAAGAGGATGAATATTCACTAGAGGGAAGAGAGAGACATATAGATATATTGTAATTGGCCCAATAGAGTGTTAAGCATGTAGGTCCAATAGAAAAAAAATACCCAAACTCAAGAAGACATGAAGATAAACTGTTTTTCACTCAAGTTAATAATTTGAACTTTTTCTATAAAAAACTTGACAACATCAGAAATTCTATTTATTTTTTAGAAAATCCTGAATCCTTGAAGTACTGTTACCATGCAGAGGGTGACCAATATTCATATGACATGGAGTTTGAAGCATTTCAAAATGCATCCATATCTTTTTTAAAGGTGAATTTTCTCATGGCATATATAATCCATTGGATACCAAAGGTTTTTGTTCAAGCTAGTGCATCATCTACGTCAATTGTCGATGAGGATCTAACAAACTACAGGGTACAAGACTTTTGACACACAAGCGATAGTTAGTTGGAGTTGTGGAGATAGAGAGGCTAGTTTCAAAGTCAAAGCATCAAACTTGAATTAAAAGGAAATTGGAAAAAATATTCAAATTCATATTTTCGACGCCAAAAATGCAAGTATATTGGTGTACAGAACACAAGGCAGCCTTGATTATAATCGCTATGAGGTGTAGTGTTCTCGATATCTTTATAAGATTTAAGCATAAAATTTTAATCTTTTGATCTTAAATCTCCAAAGCTTTGATTTATGGATCGTAGACCTTCAACCCCGCATCAAAAAGTATGAATTTGTGGGCTTCAACGACCATTTACAGTAATTCAAGACCATGATACTTGCTCAGCCATTGAAGTTCAGATCAACCTCCAGCATGATCTGCTCACAGGACTGAGATAGGACAGTCCTTCAGGGATGACAATTCGAACACAGGATGAAATATCAAATCGGAAAATTATTGCATCAGGTAAAATAAGAGCCACATTTGACAGAAAAAGGCTGTAGAATACATGACACCAACAAAAAATGATAGAAAGATAGACTAGGACGGATTGATAGATAGATAGATAGATAGAGAGAGGAGAGAGAGAGAGAGAGAGAGAGCGAGCATGACAGCTGTTCAGTTTTGAAGGCTCACGTGAAGGGCCTCTTCTGGCTCCCGAAAAACTACTTGAAAAAGAGAAATTTCATGCCTTAAAGGTATACAAATACAAGATACAGTTGGTTGAAAAGGTGCAAAATACAAGACCAAAAAGAAATTTAGAGAGATTAGGAAAGAGTAAGCATGCACAGATGAGAGCTGTTCAGGGTGCTATAGTTCCTCCTCTGGATCATCTCTCTCGCGGAGGAAGAGATCAAGACGGTTGTGTCCGAGGCGGAGCGCGTACATGGCCTTCTTGTATTCACCCCAGGTAAAAGACTTGTACTTGCACGAACGGTATGTGCTAACCATCTCCGGCAGCGGTGCAATTCTTGCCTGCAGCGGCGGCGCTACAAAATAAACCGTGGACAGCCTCGCCGTTGCGCTGCTCACTACAGCCCTGTGTCTCGCGCTCAATAACTTCCCATTCGTCATCACCTGCAGGAGGGGAGAGAGATATATCTATATAATTGATGTGTAGAGCAAGAGAAAAAACACAAGCAGAGAGGTAGATTCACAGAGAAATGGGTAGCTAATAGATGGGGGGAGAGAGAGATAAAACCTAGCGAAGCGATGGACACGGGAACATAGGATTAGAGAGGTGGGGAGAGAGAAACCCAAGTAGAGCAATGGGTACAAAGACAGAAATATAGGTTAGACATAGATGTACAGCTAATAGATATACAAGAGAAAGAGAAAAACCCATGCAGAGAAATTGGTACGCAAACGAAAGTATTGGTAGAGAGATAGAAATATGGCTGGGAAATGTGGATGGACAGAGAAAAAGGAAACCCAAGCAGACAGATATGTACATTGAGATAAAAGTTTAGAGAGAGAGAAATGGGTAATTAATGGATGGATAGAGAAAGAGGAAAACCCAAGCAGAGAGATAGGTACATTGAGATAAAGGTTTTGAGAGAGAGAAATGGGTAATTAATGGATGGACAGAAAAGAGGAAAACCCAAGCAGAGAGATAGGTACATGGAGATAAAGGTTTAGAGAGAGAGACGGGTAATCAATGGATGGACACAAAAATAGGAAAACACAAGCTGAGAGATAAGTACATTAAAATAAAGGTTTAGAGAGAAAGACGGGTAATCAATGGATGGAAATAAAAATAGGAAAACACAAGCTGAGAGATAAGTACATTAAAATAAAGGTTTAGAGAGAGATGGGTAATTAATGGATGGACACATAAAGAGGAAAACACAAGCTGAGAGAATAGTACATTGAAATAAAGGTTTAGAGAGTGATATGATTAGTTAATGGATAGAGAGAAAGAGGAAAGCACAGGCTGAGAGATAGGTACATCGAAATAAAGGTTTAGAGAGAGAGATGGGCAGATAATGGATGGATAGAGAAAGAGGAAAACACAGGCAGAGAGATAAGTACAGTGAAAGAAATGTTTAAAAAGAGAGATGGGTAGATAATGGATGGGCAGAGAAAGAGGAAAAGACAAGCAGAGAGATAAGTACATTGATATAAAGGTTTACAGAGAGAGATCGGTAGATAATGGATAGACAGAGAAAGAGGAAAGCACAAGCTGAGAGATAGGGACATTGAAATAAAGGTTTAGAGAGAGATGGGTAATTTGTGGATGGACAGAGAAGAGGAAAACACAAGCAGAGAGATAGGTATTTTGAAATAAAGGTTTAGAGAGAGAGAGATAGGTAATTGATGGATGAACAGAGAGACAGAAAAACACTGGCAGAGAGATAGGTACATTGAAATAAATGTTTAGAGAGAAATGTCCAGATAATGGAAAACCCAAGAAGAGAGATAGGCGCGCAGAAATAAGGGTTTAGGATGACAAATTAGATTTCATTCAATTTTTGAGTCTTCCATCAAAGAAAAATGGGTAAAGATATAAGAAAAGCCAACCTGAAGAACGTCGCCAACGATGACGAAGAAGGCGGAGGGATCAGGAGCTACTGGGACCCACACTCCGGCACCACCGTTTTCCAGCGGAAAGAAAACTTGCAGTCCGGGCACATCGTTCGATCGAAGCAGCGTAACAATTTGTGGATCAGTGTGTTCCCCAAAACCCACGATAACGGCGTCACCGCCGTCCGTTTGGCGATGATCTTCCTTCGCGTCGTCCATTCCCTTCTCCTTCGAATTTGAGGAGTAGTAGTTGAAGCGAAGAAGAGAGTCGCTTTTTACGTCAGCAGCTAGATCGGCGAAGGTTGACCGGTCTGATAGACGCAGACCTTTGCCAAGCATTTTGAGGATATTGATGCCCAGCGCCCTTACCACATCAATGTATTCCGCCACAGCGCTACTGCATAGGATGAAGAAAGAGATCGAAGGGAGGATGAGATCCTATTTAATCAGTTAGAAGGATGAATGTGTCAATGAAGGTCTACTTGATCAGTTTATCCGTTCAAGGATCTCACGTAGATAAGAGAGCCAACGCGTCGAAACTCAGAGAAAATTGCTAGTCTCTCCCTCTCTCTCTAGCTCTCTCTCATCCCCCAGTAGAGAACTCTACTGCGAACTAGCCGGTCGGACATTCAGAGGGATATAGAGAAAGATAGACTAAAGTTGGATAGAGAAAGAATGATAGATAAAGATAAAGGCTCCACCTGAACTTGGCGGTGTTGCTGCCGCGAATGGAGCAAGCTCTCTGAGAAACAGCTGAGCAATTGGCAGGAAGAAGAAGGTACTCCACCTCGCCGGTATCCCCATGGAGACCAATACTGCGGGCCCCATAACCGAGTGGGCTGGGCGGCCCGGCCCGTTCCTTATCCGACGTCGGCAGCTCGAAGAATCTCTTCGCCTCGTCCTCCATCTTCTTCATCGTCTCTTCCGACAACCCGTGATTGATCACCTTGAAAAAACCTAATTCCTCGCATGCTCTCACCATCTTCTCCTCCACTCTCTTCTCCGTCATATCCACCACCGGCACTCCCCGCGCCTTCAGTCTTCCTTGCCTGATCGGTGATGCCGCAGCTGCCACCATTTCTCTCTCTATCTACCAATGGTCGTGTCTTCCTCTCTGTACTGGTTGTGGACTCTGAGATGGCGCGGAAGAGTTACGTTATAAAAATATCATTCGTATCGTGCAGAAGATATCTATTCCGATGGAGGTCGGCGGATAGATAGTGGACTTTTTCCCTTGTTTGACTGTCGCTCGAAGTGATTGACTTTATGCGCGTGGGCGCTGGAGAGAGAAAGAGACAAAGGAGGTTGGGAGACTGGTCAGTGTGAATCAAATACCTGCCGGCCGGGAACGTGCGGCCCAGTGAGCTGGATAGACTCCCGTGTCATGGATTTCGTCCGGTCAAAGGCTCAAAGCTGTGGAATAGAGACCGGGTACACGCCAACCAACAAAGCACCAAGAAACTTCTCTCTCCTCTCTCTGCTCTCTGCTCTCTGCCCTCTGCCCTCTGCTCTCTCTATCTCTCTCTCTCTCTCTCTCTATATATATATATATATATCTATATATCTCGCTATCAGTCTCTCTCTGACTCTCTCCCTCCCCTCTCTCCTCTCTCTTTTTCTCTCTAGTCCTTTCTCTCTCTCTCTCTCTCTCTCTCTCTCTCTCTCTCCATTCTCTCCTATTCTCGCTCTCTGAGCACTTCATTATCTCTCTCATTCTAAGAACGAAAATCAGAGAGCGGAAGTACGGCTTTGCAAGCTAGAGGAGCTGCAGGGACAAAGGCTTTTGAGAGGGATGGACACGGCGGTGTAGCTCCAAGTTACGAGAATGAG
Source organism: Lemna minuta (assembly GCA_024174645.1). NCBI lineage: Eukaryota > Viridiplantae > Streptophyta > Magnoliopsida > Alismatales > Araceae > Lemna > Lemna minuta. Next base: position 19,959,752 of record CM044104.1, read on the forward strand.
GTGGGAACCAATAATAACGACCAATCTAGGCTTCGTGGCTGCGGAAACCGCAAAACCTAGAACCCTAGATTTCTCTTAAATTTACCTAGCGCTGAAGAAAAGAGAGATCCTTTCTGATTCACCTATAGGGCCTCTCTCTCCTAGACCTTTGACTTTGAACCAGTATTTGGCGAAGCCCCAACGCCTCTTCCTAGAAGGAGATAAAGTCAAACACACGGCTTGACAGAAATCCTCTCCCGAGACCTCCCAATATCACTCGTCGACTGCGTAAGCTGAGCATCACCCAATGTAGGTTACCCTCTCTGTCACGTGTAAACATCTCTCTTTCTCTCTCTAGACTTGCCAATCTTACAAGTCAAACTAAGATAAGAGCCTGGGGATTACCCCCTCTCTCTCTCTCTCCTCAACCAATCTTATTTGTCGCCTCATCTCTCTCTCACGCGTCCCCCTGACAATATTACCAGTCGCCTTCATCTCTCCTTCTTCTCTCCCTCCCCCGACCAATCTTATTTGTCGCCTCCATATCCCTCACGCCTCCATTCACCAATCTTACCAGTCGCCTACGCGCCTTCATCACTCTCTCTCTCTCTCTCAAATATTTCTAAGTGCTGCCATTAATGACAGGACAGAGGGGCTTCTTAAATCTAAAGAAACAGGCATCCAGGGTTAGCTTTTAAAAGCTGATTCACATGTTGAACCAGATCCAGTCCTCGGACGACAACAAGATTCCGCGGTATGAATTTCTTTATTGCCCAGAAGAGAATGTCTGTTGGACAATAAAGAAATTAAATGCAATCCTTCGACCAGGCCATCACTTCCAGTTTACCTATCCATAGTAACACTCCGTAGGAGACTATTATCTCCTTTCTCTTTAATGCTCTGATTTGCAGTGCCCCCCAACGAGACGAGACGATAGCGCCTTTTTTCCCTTGTGGATAGCTTCTATCTGCTAGATATTCTACCTCAAAAAAGATCCTAAGCTCCTAGCCTATACAACCTTTTTTATCCTTCAAAGCAAGGAAAACTGATTAACTGGAGTTGATTGAGAGGAGTTGATCACCGTTTCTAGCAATTCATAGTAAATCTTCAAAAAGAGAGGGTATCATGAATCCAAGCTTGTACAGTCTCTAGCCCATCTACTCCACTGCTAGGTTCTTGATTAAAGCTCCAATGATGATTTTATTTTTTGTTCGTTCCCATTTATTTAACCATTATGGAAGTCCATTGTCAAGCTTCGTAATAATTGTTCGTTATCAAGAGGATTTTGATAGTTTCCGATTATCTTGTCTTTATTTATTATCCATTTTTCTCGTTTAATTTTTGAAAATTCTTCCCGTGGTTGTAGCCTTTATGAGTGTGATCCATTGTAGTGTATTCAGTATTCAAAAGCATGCCACCAGTTCTTGGTTTTTCATTTCAATAGGCGCGTGGGCAGATCCGATGAAGAAGATCGCTTCCAAGAAATTTGCCTCTTTCAAATCTATTCCATGCGCTAGATGAAGAAGGAGATCCTCACCAGCACACTTGCTTGTGAGTAGGAAGAAAATCCAATGACGTGGTATTAGAGTTCATGGACACCATTCACCGATTCCAACTGCAATATTTTTAATTTGGCTTCTTTCCTGTTGGTTATTGCGTTGCTCTTTTTTGGTGTCCCCTCATATTGGAGGAGAGATAATTACATGGATCAAGTGATGATAATCAAAACAACTTGTCGCCACAACTAGATGGAGTTGATCATCATCACATCGTTAATCATGCTTGTGATCTTTTCAAGGTCCAAAAATTTAGTTTGAATCATGTTTTCTTGAGTTGTTTTATAGTTTTAGGACTTGAATGAAGAAAACTTTAAAGGAGGAAGATAAAATGAAAAGTACTTATTTGATTTTCCTAATCAAACCAAGTGATCTATAAATTCTTATCCTATTAATATTTTGATAATTTTCATTTAGAGGTTGTGAGCAGAAATATATTTATATGATAGCAAAATAACAAAAATTTATTGGTGAAAAGAACTTTGAGATTTTTGGCTATGGTTTTTTATAGTAAGGGTATTTTATTGCTCATTCTGTTTTAGTCTTATTAATTAATAGTATTCAAGGCTACAGAGATCAAAAGGCGGCGGCCTATAGAAGAGGAAACTAGCATGACAAAAATTACTACAAGATAGAACAAAGGTATATGTACTTCTTCATGGTGAAAATGACATTGGGCTCTAGTGTGCCATGTGGTGTTGGATGAGTTGGCACATATATGAATACTTTCCTCTTAAGTTAATGGGATATTTGGTGTTTTGTGATTTAATAGAGTTTATTTATGTATGAGAAAAAAAGATCTAGAATTCTACGGAGATCATTATAACCAGTGCTACCTTATCCATCAATCTAGCACAACACCAACAAAGCCATCAACTTAGCCAATTGTATAATACATGATGAGGTATCACCACGACGGAAGTCTTCAATTCATTAGATTAGAGGGTTATGAATATTAGGGTGGTTAATCTCTCTCTTAAATATGTGGGAGCATTGGGGATTTATCTAAGTTCTAATTAAGTGATCATAAATTCTTATGATTATTCTTTGAATCTCTCTTGTTTTTGTCAATCCAATTATATTTTTCTCCATAAATTGTTCCTTCTAGAACAAAAAAAGACAGCTCGATCCCCAGTGATTTATGTGTTTTGAGTGCTTTGCTCACTCAATCATGTGGGGAAAATATTGGTTATGGGAGGTTTTTCAGGGAAAATTTTAGGACATGCTAGACTATAGTCCACTGAGGGCCCATTTGCTCTCTCTCCTCTTACTCTCTTTAAATAACCATAGCTACTCCTCTATTTCTTAAAATATACAACTTAGGGTTTCTCCTCTCCACATGATAATTGAGGTGAGGGTTCTGCCTAGTGCTGCTACCACAACCGCTATTGTCTCCATTTCATCTCTATTGCCACCATTTTATCAGATGGTCGACAATGCCATTAGGAGGCTGTCATTATCAAGAGTTTTGCCATCCCCTCTACATGAGGCTAACACTCTAGAGCCACAGCCATGAAGAGGATGCCCAAGCGCCACCACCTTGCCATCTATAGGTGCCGTTCTTTCTTGCTTTTTTTCCATGACCACCTAAAGATGGTTCACTGAGAGTCATTTGATTATGACCTAGTTCTCTTGTCCATCATACACATTTAAAATATTAAGTATGGCCCATGGGCACTTGGATTTGAATATTTCCCCAATGCACATCATCTGTGTCATCACTTGAAAAAACCCCCACCTTTGCAAACTTTCCCCAAACTAATTAACATGGGAACAATATGACACCAATGATTCTCACTGGATGCCTCATAGTCTTCATGATTTTCTCTCTCAATCTATGGCTCTAATCAAGCTAGGGCGTATATTCCAATAAAAGCAATATTGCTCAAACATTTGAGATAATTGAGCTTCTCTTTGCTCACAAACAAGGAGAGCAAGACCTTTTGGATCATTTTTGCAAGGATGTAAAGATCTGTTCTAGCAATTGTGAGTCTACCAGCCACCAATCACTAAATTGTGGGCACTATAGCCCAATCTTTTGGAAACTTCATGCCAACATCTTTCTACATATCATTCAAACCCCAAATAATCACTCATATTTGTACTCAAGAATTTTCTAGTTACATAGTATCTTTTATTATATTTATTTTCTCAATGTCTCTAAGCCTCACTTCAAGGGCTCCATTGGGTGTTTTGGCCTCTCTTGCTCCACCTTCTATGCTAGAACCACCTCCTTTGTTTGCGTTTGAGTCATATGGCAAGGATGTGGTGGGGGTGGATTGGTTTGGCTTCAAGCCTCCTACTACCCATGATAGTTGCTCTCTAGATAATGGCAAGAAAACCTTTCTGTGTTGGAAGGGTACTCACATGTTGGAGAAGGGTTAGAAGGAGTTCAAGAAGCCCATCTTGCCTCCACTTTACGTACACATGTTCTTCTTGCTTCTAAATCTTCATGGGAGATTGACTCAAGGGCATATGCTCATCCTACCCTCACTCCTACCCTTTTCTACAACACTAGTATCCATTAGAGAGGGTTGTTTGTGCTCTATTAAAATTATGGATTGATCAAACCTACCCCTTTTTACCCTACATGATGTCCTTTAAATTCTCCATTTTTCCCTCTAACCTTCTCATTATCAGTACCATTACCAATACCATTAAATGTGTGGCAATTCTCTTCCCAGTCCATTGTGTATTCTATGACCTACATGTCGATCAAAGGATTGGTTCGGCATATGAGAGGGCATGTATTTCTAAATTTTAATAATAGTAACCATGTGTATCTTTAGCTGAGCTTGTGTGCAAGTCATGCCAAATGAGGTAATGTCATTGATTCACTTATTATGCTCTTGATTTGATTCCATCATCTCACGCATTTAACCTCATTCCTTATAATTTGTGTGGTTCCTCCATGTTCCATCTCCTTCATGTCATCTTTATTATATTGTGTTTTTTATTATTATACTAGTTAGCTGGGTATATCTCATCAAGAATATTACACTAGTTCTCCACTTTGTCCTATAGTTCACTCAAGAATTATTATTACACAACAGTCTAGCACCTTGAAAATCTTTCGAATTGACAATTCCCAAGAACTTTTCCAAGATGCCTTCCAAATATTTTGTTGACCATGATATCATCCACCAAATCTTGTAGAATTATCACTTGTGGTTTGATCTCCCCTTATCAATGTTGTGCAACATGTCATGTTGTGGTTCGTCATGATGAAGAGAGGAAATCAGGAGAGATCTAGGCCACTCATCATGTGGTCCATGATGTGATGCCCTCACAAAGCACCACGTGTCACATTGGGAGAAAAGGTGATCCAGTGGAACTACTCCACCAAATCGGATGGCTCTGATCAGTCACATGTTCCTATCGGAGCATCCAAATGCTACCACATGTCCCTATGAAAAAAAGATTAGACCCACTTGGAAGACATAACAAAAGTTCTCTTTGTAATACCAGCCCATGAAGGGCTATTAAGTCTTGAATGGATAATTTAATAAACTCAGACTCCCCTTAATAGCACCTTGTCACACCACATGTACGCGTTGTCACATCATTAGACCAAAAAAATCAGTTTTTCTTATTTTAAATATTCACGAAAAACTTGGAAATCCAGAATAATCCAAAAAAATATTATTAAAATTCAAAAAATTCTTTAAAAATCCCTAAACTTTAAATTATCATATCTTTTCACATAAACATCTCTATAGATGAATTTTTTTTCCATTTTTATCCTCATTACATCCTCTTCCTCAAAAAATCATTCAAAACTAAAATTTAAATGAGATAATAATAATAAATTTGCATTCAAACTACCTTGTCTTTTTCATATCTTCATCACTATCATCCTTCATTCAAGTGCTATGAACATGAAACTCACGCAAAAGTGGTTGATTCACACTTGTTTGACCTTGAAAATTGTCAAACACTAATCATGCATAAAATTGAACATTATTTATTAGAACTTCAACTTATGAACGATATGACATAATGCATGCAAAAATTTCATCAAAAAATGATAACATGCCTAATAATGATGCTTAATTATTATGCCTCAAAATTATTGAAGAATAATGAATGATACATGTGGAATGCATGTTATCACCTCTCAATTTACAATACCACCATATGTTCTTGGGTGCACTGCCTTTGTGCATGCACCTTCTCTCTCCAAACTTTTTCCTCAATCATAAAAAGGAGTATTTGTCATTTTTTTACACATGCCAAAGGATGTATTACTTCTATTGATGTCACCTTCCATGAATATACCCCCTATTTTTCACCATTAAATGCTCCTCTTTGAGCATCTATCTTTACACCCTTGGGGTTTCCGTCTACTCATGCATCATCTCATTTTTCTCCACTAGGGTCATCTTCTACCAATGCACCTTTTTCTACACCACTTCCTTTCATCGACTCTAAGAAGTGTGTGAGTCCATCAGCTCTCTTAATACTTATACTAGGCTCTTTCGCAAGTATGGCCCTGGGCTAACTCCACTTTGTTGGTTTCTCTTCTATATCATTTGTTACTACTAGCTCACCAAGTGATCCACCTCCATATGATCTCCGCCTTTCCATTACCTTATGTCAAGGTACACATTCTTGTATCCAACATCCCATAGGCCACTTGTCTCCTATGACCGCCTTCATCCCACTTAGTATACCATTTCTCTAGTCATTGTTGAATATGTTGCTTATAAATGAGGTTTGAAAAGCTCTTCAAAGTTTTGATCAAAACATCCAATGTAGTGGAAGATGTTGAATCAAACATTCAACAAAGTTAAAGCACCAAAGAATAGATGATAATATCATCTATTCTAGATGATCCCATCATTTATTATAAAAAAACTATACTTACATAGATATTTTGACAAAATTCTTGAAGTTGTTTCACTGGCCAGCCTCTAGCAGTATCCATATTGTCGCTAGACAATTGGATCTCATCTTGAACACTTGTTATCATGAGAGGAAGAGAAGAGAGGGAGAGTTTTCCACTAGGCTCATATGGGCTCCCTTGTTATGGTCATTCTCCCCTATATATAGATTTTAGGAATGTAAAATTTTCACAAAATTCTTCAATTTAAGTCTATATCCATCAACGCCCAATGATCTTATGTATGTGACCCTCTAAGTGTTGGATTTTGAGGTCGATAAGCTTTCAAAATTTTGATCAAAACATCAAATGCAACGGAATAGATTGAATCAGATTTTCAAAAATCCAAGCCACCAAGAGTAGATGATCCTATCATCTAGTATGTATGAGAAAATATACTTACAGGGTTTCCTTGAAGGAGTTCTTGAAGCTATTCAAGTGTCTAGTGTCTAGCGGTATCCACACGGCCTCCAAATGGTTGGATCTCCACTTCAAAGCTCTTCACCAAAAGAGAAAGAGAAGAAAGAAGAGAATTTCCACAAGGCTTGCATGGGCACCTTGAGTTGTCGTCAGTCTCCCCCTATTTATAGACATTTGGTATGAGGTTTTTTTCATAAAAACCCTCATAATTATATCTATATCCACCAACATCTATAGAATTTATGTGTGTGACCCTCTAGGTCCATATATCTCACTAGTTAATAACTCTATAGACCTAATAACAACTTATTGGTCAACCTTAATTAATTATCAACATCAACATATAAATTAATTTAGGAAGGATCAATCTAACCCAATCGATAGGTTGAGTTGCCAGCCTGTTGGGTGTCAAGCTACACCACGTACTCTAGGAGCTATGGAGTATGTAAGAACTCACTACTGGAACCTTTCCATCATCGATTACCATGTATGTATAATCCTTCATACCCATGAGACTCATGAATGACTTAGGGTATGGTCAATTTTCAAGCCCTAATTGGTCACTCAACTTAGTTTTGATACGAGTAGGAAATCATCAAGAACTCCTCCGATATTTTCACTACCTTGGCCAAGGATTTCATCGTATCTCATTCCTTGAGTCAATTTTTTTTAATACTAAGGGCAGATGATCCCATCTTGATCACACACTAATCTTATCGACTTCATGTCGTATCCAATATATGACGTTTTAGATATCATGTGGCTAGGGATTCGTAACTCATAATCAAAACACGATCATCCATCTATAAGATGTCTTTGGTGTCTCAAGACAAATGACCATATACACAACCATGACATGAATCAACGTGATTGACAGTTGGGTATAATGCCATTAAGGGATTCATACAGATCAATTCAATGAACTCTTTCTCCAAAGAGCACCCACTATATATCTTGAGTGTCTCTACATCGATGGTTACAAGATCAAACATACTCATCATATGAGTCGGATCAGGTAGTGCTATTCTTTCCGGATAATTTGATGACCCTCTAGAATATCCCATGAATAGAAATATTTAGAATACATGTTTAAAGAATAGTGATCACTATATTATGATCTCATCATAATTCACTTAGTCATTGCATATACTCATCAACTTCATCGCAAACATCACACATGAATGACAATGAATGAATGAATTTCAATGAACACAAACAAGATACATGGAAGTGTGATTAGCTCATAGGCCATATAATATCCATCACTAAGTCCATGGCATCTATGGGGCTTAGAACCATGCCTCGCTGATGCAAACAATCGAACTTGTAAATGGGTTTTCAAGCTTAAATGTCTTCTTGCTGACATATTGACTCTCCATATGGCTCATTTCATAGACACAACATTCACTTTAGCTCATGGCATTCACTACGTTGAGACCTTCTCTATGGTCATCCTCATGAACCCTATCTAGGTTCTTTGCTCTCAAGAAGTCAATTGAGATTGGAATCTCCATCTCTTGGATGTTTCCAACACCTTTTAAGTATGGTGATGTAGATAAGTAGGTCCCTATGGAGCAACCTCAAGGGTATATTTATATGAGGGATGCTGATAACATGAAATATATGCTTGCAATTACACCACTTTTCGTTGAAGGCACAAATCAGACATCTATGTGCATGTTATTAAATTTTGAGTCAGTTTTCATGAATCATATGTCATTTATCTTAAAAATCTCAATATATATGATTCAGAATAATTCTGTCTAATTCTTCTCAAAATCAAAACTCTTTCAATTTATCCTCAATTTATTGAGATTTTCTATCAATCTTTACATGAATAAAATTTTGAGTAACAAAAAGAAGAATATGATATTTCATTTTTAAATCACCTTTGAAATTGATCTAGTTTGACTTGTCTAAATTAAAGGGGAGATATTTGATATTTGGGCATCAAGTTTTTATTCTCTTGTCATTTCTAAAATTAAATGCAATAGAATGATAAATTATTTAACTTCTAATATAATGAACACAATTTGGATTTAAATGATTTTTATTTTGAAAGACATAAATTTCATAATTTTAGGGAGAAAGAGAGAGAGAGAGGGGGAGACAAAAAGTGGAGTGAGACAAAGAGGTGGTGTATACGAGAGAGGGAGGAGGGAAACTACGATAGAGAGAGAAAAGAGGGGGAGGGAGATGTGGTGAAAAAGAAGGATATTCTCGCATTGACGAGAGAGAGATGTGAAAGAGAAAGAGAAATGATCTTCCACATGTGAT
>CM044104.1:19969365-20024022 GCA_024174645.1 Lemna minuta
GACATGAATCGGTGTGCAATTATTATTATGCTCTTGATTTGATTCCATCATCTCACACATTTAACATCATTCCTTATAATTTTTGTGGTTCCTCCATGTTCCATCTCCTTCATGTCACCTTTATTATATTGTGTTTTTTATTATTATACTGGTTAGCTGGGTATATCTCATCAAGAATATTACACAAGTTCTCCACTTTGTCCTCTAGTTCCCTCAAGAATTATTATTACACAACATTCTAGCACCCTGAAAATCTTTCGAATTGACAATGCCTAAGAACTTTTCCAAGATGCCTACCAAATCTTTTGTGTTGACCATGATATCATCCACCTAATATTGTAGAATTATCACTTTTGGTTTGATCTCCCCTTAGTCAATGTTGTGCAACATGGCATGTTGTGGTTCGTCATGATGAGGAGAGGAAATCAGGAGAGATCTAGGCCACTCATCATGTGGTCCATGATGTGATGCCCTCACAAAGCACCATGTGTCACATTGGGAAGAAAGGTGATTCGGTGGAACTAGTCCACCGAATTGGATGGCTCTGATCACTCACATGTTCCTATCGAAGCATCCAAATGCTACCACACGTCCCTATGCAAAATAGATTAGACCCACTTGGAAGACATATCAAAAGTTCTCTTTAAAATACCAGCCCATGAAGGGCTATTAACTCTTGAATGGATAATTTCATAAACTAAGACTCCCCTTACTAGCACCTTGTCACACCACATGTATGCGTTGTCACATTATTAGACAAAAAAATCAGTTTTTTATTTATTTTAAATATCCATGAAAAACTTGGAAAATCTAGAGTAATCCAAAAAATATTATTAAAATTTATAACATTCTTTAAAAATCCCTAAACTTTAAATTATCATATCTATTCATATAAAACATCTCTATAGATGATTTTTTTCCCTTTTGATCCTCATTACATCCTCTTCCTAGAAAATCATTCTAAACTAAAATTTAAATGAGATAAAAATGATAAATTTGCATTCAAACTACCTTGCCCTTTTCATATCTTCATCTCTATCATCCTTCATTCAAGTGCTATGAACATGAAACTCACACAAAAGCGGTTGATTCACACTTGTTTGAGCTTGAAAATGGTCAAACGCCAATCATGCATAAAATTGAAAATTATTTATTACAACTTCAACTTATGAACGATATGACATAATGCATGCAAAAATTTCATCAAAAAATGATAACATGCCTAATAATTATGCTTAATTATTATGCCTCAAAATTATTGAAGAATAATGAATGACACATGCAAAATGCATGTTATCCCCTCTCAGTTTACCTTACTACCATATGTTCTTGGGTGCACTGCCTTTGTGCATGCACCTTCTCTCTCAAAAATTTCTCCTCAATCATAAAAAGGAGCATTTATCATTTTTTTACACATGTCAAATGATTTCTACATTTTTTACACACATCGATATATCACTTCTATTGATGTCACCTTCCATGAATATGCCCCCTATTTTTCACCATTTAATGCTCCTCTTTGAGCATCTATCTTTACACCCTTGGGGTTTCCCTCTACTCATGTGTCATCTCCTTTTTCTCCACTAGGATCATCTTCTACCAATGCACCTTTGTCTACACCACTTCCTTTCCTCAACTCCAGGAAGTGTGTGAGTCCAGCAGCTCTCTTAATAATTATCCTAGGCTCTTCCCCAAGTATGGCCCCTGACTAACTCCACTTTGTTGGTTTATCTTCTCTATTTATCTCTTCTATATCATTTGTTACTACTAGCTCACCAAGTGATCCACCTCCATACGATCTCCACCTTCCCACTACCTTATGTCAATGTACACATTCTTGTACCCAACATCCCATAGGCCACTTGTCTCCTATGACCGCCTTCATCCCACTGAATAGGGTTGGGCGGTCCCAGTCACGGTCCGGTTTTTGGCACACCATTCGGTTCAAATCTGAATTTGATCTCGGTCTCGGTCTACCTCGGTCACGGTCCAGTTTTTGGCACTCCATTTGATGTAGGATATTTCAAAATATGATTCTATGTATGATAGAGATAATATGTTTAAGAAATAATCCTACAAAAGAATGGAGGACCTATGAATGATATGAATCTATATGAATGAGAAATTAATGTATGATAATTTCAAAGGTAGTAGGATAGTGAAATGGAGAGAATGATGGGCATTATTTAATGAGTAATAATACTTATTTTGATATATCTATAATGGGAGGGGATTTAGGATTGATAGATGATATAAGATAGATGATATAAGATAGAAAATATGGAGTAGAGAAGATATAATAGAAAAACGTGGATAGACTATAATAAGATGCAGGAAATAGTTAATTAGGATGTTCGGATGAGATAGAAGACATAAAGAGAGAATAGGAGAAGAGACGGCAGTGTTGGACTTCAGATCTTCGGATACGAACTATCAACACGTTTAAAAGAGAGGAAGAATACCTGACAGAAGGGAAAAGCGATGCTCCCGAATCGCTCCACTGATCTAGGATTGCCGTCATTTTTCTTCTGATCGTGAAATGGATGAAAGAGGAAAGAAATGGAGGGAGAAAATATAGGAGGATAGAATCTTGGAGAGAGGTTTGCGGAAGGGGAATGGTGGAGATATGGGGAGAAACGATGAACACAAAGGGGTAAACGTAACCAAAGGTAACCAAATTTTATCAAAAACAACATCTATCTTTTCGTTTCTTACATTCGTCTCTTTATAGATGAGAGAGGAGAGAGAGAGTTTGGATGAAAAGGTGCCTCGTGAGAGGGGAAAATGGTGGCAGTTACCTTGCTCTTAAGCGGTTATGTGACGTAATCCTTGATGTCGCGGAGTCGCTGTTGTCAGTATGCTTGCTTCTTTGCAGGATTGTTGTTGAAGAGTTTAGTTGTAAGAGACGGAAGAATTCTCGACAATTGGGAAGATGATGGAAAAGTTCTTGCCTATCTCTTGTCTTTATAAGTTGTCGATGTCGAATATTCCTTGGACGTCGCTGGTTTTTCGCAAACGGAAATGTAGTCTTGCAATCGAATCTCTGCTTTTTCCTCTGTTGACTTTACTCTGTGAGAGGTAGTTGTGATCGTTGAAGTTCCGTCATTATTCACGCGTAGCTTCGTCCCAATGAGCTCTATTTTTTGAGGTTTTCTATAGGATGATGGGTGTTGTGGAAGTCTTCTTCGGAGTCGTCCTTATTCTGCGGACTATTCACATCGGACATGTAGCTTCTCGTTGGCCGATTTATATTTTATTGTGTTCCGATTGTGTAGGGAGGTGGAAGCTAACACTCGTCAATGCTTTTGGCTTCCGTGGGGGAGAGATGCGTGGACTCCCCTTAAGTTTTGATCATCCACATTGCTCGGGCCAGATATACTGATATTCATTTGGTTCTTCTATTGGAGATTCCCTGTACTCTCATGGCTCTATCTTGAAAGGAAACTCAATAGTCCTCATCAGCCACTGAGTAATGTCTACATGGAAGCGGCATTTACGTGGTCGATTAGCTCCCGATTCCACATCCTGTCAAAGCCGTGAAGATTCTTCTTGTGATGGGAGGTAGTTCTCCTCGGGCATCGTCATCATGCTCTGTCATGGTTGATTTTATATATCGGTGTGTCTTCATATCGGTTGAGAGGATAAGCTGCGTGGATTTGTTGACCGTAAAAATGATCTTGGAGATATGGGATAGTTATGGGGAACGGTTTTATGATGGTACTCTCCGGTAGCATAATAACCTTCTTCTTTTATTTCTTCTTGAAATCTCAGAAACCGTGGAACTAGTAGAACAACCTTCATGACCGAATTTTTATCCTCTTTGTTAGGGGGTAATGCTTGGTTTAAATAAAAAGTATTCCTCTCTGTTGCAGGGTTAGGTTCAGCCGTAACTTGTTCTTCCTCGTCCTCCGAATCACTGTCTTGCTTGACGATAATTGGCGTTTCTTTTTCTTCATTTGAGCCTTGGTGGAAGGGGTGGTCCTTGTATGGATCCGGCAGAGCTTTCCCACTCTGAAGGCTTGATATGGCCAATGTTGTTTCTACGGCTTCCTCGTCGACGTGTACATGGTTGATGTTGTGTGTCTTGGTTGACGAGGCTCCTTGATTCCTTGGATTTGCCGTGGCCTGCGAGGGTAATTGGTCAGTAAAAGTTACTTGCTTACCCTTTTTATCCGTTGTCGGTTGGACGTTCGTCTTGACGAAGTCTTGAATTTTGTCCACGCATGAGTTCATCCTCGTCATTTGCTCCATTAGTTGCGAGATCGCGCCGAGGATCGGGTCGGATGCCGGCGTGGTCTGGCGTGGAGCTTGCGTGTATGCTTGTGGTTGAGTCGGCGGGACGAACGACGACTATCTTTGATTAGGGTAGGACTGCTGACCATTTTATTGTGGAGGATAGGGTTGATTTTTGTTCCTCCTATATCCGTTATTCTGCGAAGAATTATTAAAAATAGGGGTAATATATTGGTTAGGATAATTACCTGGATAATTTGGTCGTCCCTGTTGACTTGGTCCTCCTGATGGACCTTGTCTATACATCCCTTGCCCTTGGATTGCCATCACGGGGCAATCTAATTTGACGTGGTCAAATCTTGAGCAAGTCGCGCATGGTGACGCTTCTTGGAGTGAGATGGGGGTGAGTCCTTCAGAACCGTTGCGGATGTTGAGTCGGTCTAGTAGTAAGTTCTGAACTTCCACCATTTTGTCGATTCTTTCGAGTATCCCCATCTCCGCTAATTTGGTGTTGATAGCTTTTGACATTGCACCTCTTCCAAATGGTTTTGCCGCATTGTGGTGGCTATTTTCCGCCACCGTTTCGATGAGTTCCATTGCGTTGTCTTCGTATTTGCTCATGAAGGCCGCTAGCTGCATCCAAAAGATATCTATCTTGAGAGCCTAACCCATCATACAATATTTGCGCTAATTCATGGTTAGACACTCCATGGTGTGGAAATTCCCTCGTTAGATCTCTTAATCGCTCCCAAGCCTCGTGGAAGGTTTCACTCGAGCCTTGGGTAAACTCTCGGATGGGTTTTCGGACTGAGGGAGCGGTCTTGGGGCAATGACTAGACAATAAGCCGACGACCATCTGCTATGCAAGTAAGACCCTAATCGAAGCTCAAATAAACTATACGACTACGGAGAAAGAGCTTCTAGCGGTGGTCTACACTCTAGAGAAGTTCCAGCCTTATATCTTGGGAAGCAAGATCATCATCTACACTAATCATGCGACCCTGAAGTACTTGCTCTCGAAGAAAGAGGCCAAACCACAACTGATAAGATGGGTGCTGCTCGTTCAAGAATTTGACTTGGAGACAAAAGACAAGAAGGGCAGCGAAAACTTGGTGGCGGACCACTTATCGTGTCTCCACATCTCGGGAGGAGAGGACATCGGAGATACATTTCCAGACGAGCATCTCCTCGCCATCTCGAGTCACGCCCTCTAGTACGCGCACATCGTCAACTTCATCGTCACTGGATTGATCCTAGAGCATTGGAACCGGCATCAAAAAGATAAGTTCTTCCATGAGCTTAAGTACTATTTTTGGGAAGAACCATATTTGTTCCACCTAGGAAGAGCAAGGAGACATATTGGCGATGTGTCACTCATCGACATGCAGAGGACACTTCGCGGCACGAAAGACCGCGGACAAGATCCTGTAGAGCGGCTTCTACTGGCCCTCCATCTTTAAGGACGCCCACTGTTTCTGCACGAAGTGCCTACAATGTCAAGCGGCGATCAACATGTCCAAGCGAGATGAGATGCCGATGCAGCCGATCCTTGAGGTGGAGATCTTCGACCTTTGTGGGATAGATTTCATGGGACCTTTCCCACCTTCTGACAGGAAAGAGTACATACTGGTGGCGGTGGACTAGTTGGGGGGTGAGGATTTAGAAAAAGCTCTACCATTTTCAAAATTTTTAAAATTCTACCTTGTAAAAACTCCTATTTTTATAAAAATTTTTGATCTAATCTACCCCACCTTAGAAGTCTTTTCCTCTAGAGATCTGACCTACTAGAGATGTAGAAGTGAGGGCCTCATAGCCTATATGATTACATTTTGAGTAATAAAGCCAAATGATCTACAGAAACCATGGATGCTATGGGATTGAAGATGAGAGTATTTGAGAGAAAATAACATTCCATCCCCTACCTATTATTAGCCAAAACTGCTTAGTATAAGGAATTTCTCGATTCTAGACTTTCCCTTTTAAAGAGTGCAATAATCCATAATTCTTGTAGCACCTATCTTTAATTATAGGCATTTAGTTTATCTCTTCCAAAGCAGTCAAGTACTTACACCACTTTGTTTTAAACTTTGCGTTTGATGATGAACACTCCCAAGTGAACTCACATATCCATCTCACCTTCCATTTTTCCTCCCACATGTACTTATACCTTCACTACACTTCATGCTACACACTCTCTTCAGAAATCCTAAAACTCCTTCACATCATCATTCTAGTCTTTTGAAATGCTTAAAAAAAAGAGAAGAAGAAAAGAAAGAGGAGAAAAGTCAAAAGAAAGAGAGAAATAAGAAGTTACAAGAAGGAAAATAAGTGAGAACATCTTCTACCCTTATCTCTGCCTCCACTATCATCTCCACCATCTACCCTATCCATCACCATCTACCTCATTTGGGAGTATAATCATCATAAGTGGTACCTTCTTTGCTTTTTTAATCCACTTTGTTTTATCAGCATGTTTGCTTTTAGCCAAGTCATACCCTTAGAAATAGTATCTTTTATTTCCTTCAACCTCCTCACATGATGCATCCAAAGATAGGAATCCTTTTGAAATTGCACTCTTTTAAGGAGGAAAGCGAGTTGAGGGGAATTCTAAGTATTAAGTAGCCTCCAATTTGAGGGAAGGAGTGATGTGGAGAGGGTAAGGAATTACATCCACTCATGAGAGAGTGAGTATATTTTCAGCACCATAGCATCATACCTTCGATCTGCTCACCTTGATTACAATCAAGAATTAGACTTGAGCATTAGCCGATGAGCACTACTCTAACATGCACTAAAGAAGTCAACCTAGAGATGGAATCTAGATCATTATGGCCTACACTATGAGGAAAACGTGATCATACATTTATACACTTCACCTTTTTAGTAGTAGGATCAAAGGATGAAAAGACCTTCTAGGGAGATCATATAGTAAATTGCTAAGAGACTATCAATAATTTAAGTTGGGGGGTGTGATAACATGCTAAATTAACATGATAAAACATGATTATTGAGGCATAAATGATTTCATTTCCATGCATGTTATCATACTTGTGTATTTTTCTATCATTCCATGAAAAAGTAAGTATAATCTCAAAAACACTTTAAATTAGGGTTATATATGATGATTTAAAGGTAAATAATTAATAACCCATCTATACTTGAGATTATAGATGTTTTTAGAGCCAAAATAATGAGAGAAATCAATTTATAAACATTTATTTATATTTTCTTAATAGAAAAACACTTAAAAAATAATTATGTTTTTGAAATAAACTTAAAACTCTCATTATTTATCAATTTTAATCTTTAGAATGATAGATAATTAAATTTCGGATCAAATGAAAAAAATATAGATTAATTTGGAGTTATATATTAAAAGTTATGAATTTTTTAACTTTTAGGGATTTTTCCAGATTCTTTATGAATTAATTTCGATTTTTAAATGATGAAAATGAATTAAATAAATGCAAAAAAAGAGTTTTTATTTCGCGTGGGACCCATGTGGATGCGACGTTCCACGCAAGGCCACGTGGCAGCGCCACGCGGGCCCACATGGTGCCTACGCGGCGTGATGCGACGCATTATATATATTTACATATATAGGTTATAATATATATAGTCTTCCGTTTATCGAAAGAGATTATTAATCCTCTAATCTGTCGCACCTTATAAACCCGATGCCTTCTTTTAATTTTCTCCTTGTGGGAGTAAGTTCCACGAAGTTATTTTTTATGCAGGTGACGTGGCTAAAAGCAAGGCGTTGGATCACGATCGAAGCACGCCGATCAAGTGCACCCGCGGTCCACCGCATCCCGATCACACACGTGGCTAAATTAAAAGAGTTATAACGACTCTTATGAAACGGTGAGGAGCGCATCTTGACCGCCCGATCGCGATTCAAGGCGTTTTATAACGCAAATCTAAAGCTTCATCCGGACGCTCCATCAACGATCCGACGGCTGCGATATTTTCAAAACGGTTCATGATGGACAGTTTCATCGTAACCGTCGATCGTTTCGATCGGGCGGTGACACCCAAAATTTGTATAAATAGAGGTGTTCTTCGATGTTCTAAGCATTCGAGTTGGAAATCAAAGCAATTGATCTGTCTAGACACCTCCCCTCTCGAGTCTCTTAATCCCTTTGTGTTCTACACTCATTTCCGCACCTCTGGAGCATTTGAGATTGAGATATAGCCGAGTAGATCAGTAGAAATTGACCCTTGAACTCTTGATCGCGTTCTTCGGTATTTTCGACGATTAATCGGGTTAATTGCATTAATCCGATCGCTATTTGTGGTTAGTGGAAGTGGTTTTTGCTAATGTTTTGTCCATCTATGTTTGGTTTCAATTTAGATTAGAAATTGAAGTTTAATTTTGGTTAATTTTAGTTAAAATCGCAATTTACAATTCTAGAAATTTCTTCCTTCTTCGATCTTCAATTTCTCCGCGAAATCAAGACCAAATTTGATGATTCTTGATTCTGTAGAATCGATTTGAAGTTCTCTTTCATAATTTACCATTTTTCCCAATTTCTATCATGAATTCATTGTCCGATTTGATCGATTTCAAAGAAAACATCAAGAATTTCCTTATTTCCCTGTGGATTCGACCCATATTTACCATTATACCCTTCAATTCGAATTAGTTTCATCCAATTGGTAAGTTAGGAAATATTTTTGACATGAGACCGTGTGAAATCGACGACCTCGCGGTCCCGTGTCATCAGCGACCAAGGTCACGATCAGCGAGACTACTCTAGAGCTAGAGATGACCCTCCCCGTTGAGATGATCTCGATCGGCGAGTTGACCGTTAGCCGCCGGATTGCGATGCTTATCATCACGACTATCCGTGTGCGCGAGACTATTGTTGCGCACCCGAGGATGCACGATCCGATTGTTATCATGAGTAGGACCGTTATCCCGATCAGAGGCATTACCAGAGCCCTCCCCACCACGACATTGGTGATGACTACCGCGCCAACCGATATGACGATCGGGATATGCGACATGAGGACCATAGTGCACACATACTGAAAAATATGTGCGCCAATGATCTAGTCTTTGATGGCTCTCGAGGGCCCAATGACTTTATCGATTGGGAGTCTAGTATGAAGTCCTACTTTCGATGGTATCATATGGACAACGACCTCTGCGTTGAGTACGCCGAGATGTGAGTTGGAGGACATGCCAACATCTTTTGGGAAAGTGAACATCATGCAGCTTATCGACGAGGACAGCCCATCACTTCATGGACAGATATGGCTCAACGCTTGAAGAACAAGTATTTTCCTCAAGAGTATGAGTCTACATTATTCCCCAGACAGGGCAAGATGCCCATCTGGGAGTACATGGAGCATATGTTGCGACCTACCAAGGATACCCATTTTTCTCCATCTCAGCCTCTTGCGAAGGTTGCTCCTACGCGATCTAGTTCGACCACTTCGGCTGCACCGACACGATCCACCATAGGGAATGGACAGACTACACTCGAGATGTCAGTAGTGTCAGCACCATCCCCCGCAACCACCACCTGCAGATGCACCTAACCATACGACGGCCCTATCCCAAGCCCACATCACTTGTTTCAAGTGTCAGGGCAAGGGACATTAGACGAGCCAGTGTGCATCCTAGAACCTCCTTATCGAGGTCAAGGAACTCGACCGTGGCTCCCATGAGGATGCCATTCCCTTAGGCGATGATGTTTACATCGCTGATGAGACACTGGCTGACGAGTGCGATGACACTACCGAGTTGATCGATCACATCCCGATTAGGCCAGCCGCACTCATAGCAGTTGACGCCCCCGCTCCCGCCAGTGTCTACGCCCGCACCATGACGAGCACACCGATGAGGGACATGATCAACATTGCTGTTCCGAGGTCACTAGTGGATGTGATGCTACCCCCCCAATTGCTTGTCGTGACCTCCCGAGAGGTCAAACTGGTTCCACGGCCTAGCACTTTGACATCGACGCCTCCCATGGACAATCTCCTCTGCACGTTGATCTTCTACCCTTACGAGAAGATCAACAATTATATGTTCCACGTGATTGTGGATATCGGTGGTTGTGACCACGCCATATTAGAGTCGGTCTTACATCTACCAAGGCTGAGTACCTTCAGCCATCATTTGCTTGATGACGT
Organism: Lemna minuta; assembly: GCA_024174645.1. NCBI lineage: Eukaryota > Viridiplantae > Streptophyta > Magnoliopsida > Alismatales > Araceae > Lemna > Lemna minuta. Next base: position 19,979,743 of record CM044104.1, read on the forward strand.
ATCTTCGATAGGCGCGCCCTCACTTATGTGCCTACATGGACTATCCACGTCCATTATCTCAGACCGCGACATGTGGTTTACTAGTCACTTTAGGAGGACTTTTAGGAGTTTACTTGGGACTAAGCTCACATTCTCCAGCGGTTATCATCCCCAGATTGACGGACAAGTTGACGTCGATAATTGTAACATGAGGAAATGACTTCGGTCATTGGCCCACGAGAGCTTGACCATTTGGGATGTGGCCCTACCATGCGCTGAGTGCACCTACCACCCCTCTACCGATCATACCACTGGCGTGAGTGATGACATGCATATTTAACTTAAATTCTTATCTTATTTCACTTATATTCATGATTATTTTAGGTGATTATGATGCATGTTATCATAGTTTTTATTAATTTTCTCCATTGGTATGCCATTCTACTAAAGTTCATATGTATGCATAATTTAGGGTTAATTAGGTGCTTTATAGATGATTAATCTTTTGCAAGGTTAAAATTAATAGAAATTAATTACTTTCCCTGATTTACTTTGACTTTAGTGGATGATTAGAAGGATTAATTTTAAGAAGATAATGTTTGGATAATATGAAATACATTTCTTACAAGGATTACTTAATTTTATTTTGAATTAACCTTATAGTCTTCTTTTAATCTATTTTAGATGGCATGATATTAAAAAGAAATAAATTTGTGAGCCAATGGAGAAAATTTGAGTTTAAAACGAGTTCTATTTTTAAAGATATTGATTTCTGAATTTTATAGATTTTTTCGGAATTTATTTTGATTTTTAAAGATTTAATTCTCTTTAAAAGAGAGCAAAAAAGGGGTTATTATTGCACGAGACCTGCGGGGGTGCGACGTGGCATGCAAGGCCACCTGGTAGAGCCACATGAGCCCACACGAGCGCCTGCATGGCGCGGAGGTGGCGCTTACATGTGGCAGGGCCACGCGAGTCCACGAAGACATTTGTGTGGCACCACGTGGCAGTGTGAGAGGCTTGAGAGTGATGGGTGATGGGATCTGAAGTCGATAACTTTCCAAAATTTTGATCAAAACATCAAATACAACATAAAATATTGAATCGGACATTCAAAATATGAAGACACCAAGAAGAGATGATCCTATCATCTAGTATGAATGAGAAAACATACTTACAAGGTTTCCTTTAAGGAGTTCTTGAAGCTATTCAAGTGTCTAGCCTCTAGCAATATCCACACGGTCTGCGGATGGTTGGATCTCCTCTTCAAAGCTCTTCACCAAGAGAGAAAGAGAAGAATGGAGAGAATTCCCACAAGGCTTGCATGGGCACCTTTAAATCTGGTCGTCCTCCCCCTATTTATAGACATTTGGTATGAGGTTTTTTCATAAAAACCCTCATAATTATGCCTATATCCGCCAACATCCAAGGAACTTATGTGTGTGACCCTCTAGGTCCATATATGTCACTAGTTAATAACTCTATAGACCAAATAACATGTTATTGGTCAACCTTAATTAATTATCCACATCCACATATAGATTAATTAATCAAGAATCGATTTAACACAATCGTTAGGTTGAGTTGCCAGCCCGTTGGGTGCCAAGGTACACCACGTACACTAGGAGATATGTGATGAGATTTGAGGTCGATAACTTTCTGAAATTTTGATCAAAACATCAAATGCAGGGGAAAAACATTGAATCGGACATTCAAAATACCAAGCCACCAAGAACAGATGATCCTATCATCTAGTATGAATGAGAAAACATACTTACGTGGTTTTCTTGAAGGAGTTCTTGAAGCTATTCAAGTGTCTAGCCTCTAGTGGTATCCACATGGTCTCCGGATGGTTGGATCTCCTCTTCAAAGCTCTTCAACAAGAGAGAAAGATCTTCTCTTCAAAGCTCTAACTTCTTGGAATCATCCATAACTATGATCAATTTCCCTCTTCTCTTTGATATAGGTTCCTAATTTTCCACACCATATCTACTATATCATAGGTAACCTTGTATAGTTATAAAGTAATGATCTCAAGAAAATTAATAGGAATCCCTTTGATATTAATATCCTTTTCTCTTTGAAAACCTCCCTTAGATAGAATTTAAGAGAGATCTAATTATTAGTATTTATGGAAGCACCGCCATCGGATTCTACTTCAAATCAATCTCCCATGCAAGAAGATCCTAAAGTCAAAGCTGATCAAGCAATTATATTTCAAAATCAGCATGAAGAGAGCTATCAAAATGAAGATGGTCATCAAAGGTCTCTTTCCTAATTACCCAATATTATTATGAAGACAACTCAACATAAAAAAGCATTATGGAGCTACCATCTTGAGAATTTTGACGATATATGAAGCTATCCCTATGAAGCCACATCACCATGACTTTTAAAAGAACACTGAAGACATATGAAGCCATTTATGAGAACTATAAAGAACACTTCAAACAAGGAGAACTATCTCCCAGCCAAATAAAGTTTCTATGGTTTTAACTTAGTGAGGATATTTCGGTTCTAATACAAAGCGAGCCAAAAGATCTCACATCTTATTCTTCCGTTGTCATTAACTCCATGAAGATGTATTGGAACCATCCAAATGAAACAATTTGCCATGAATTCTGAAGGATCTTAGAGCCCACCGAGGCCTACTAAGAAGATGAAGCGTTCGATCGAAAGGCCTTGTCTTATCATCACCGAAAGGGAGCCACGTACCACGACATCTCAAGCTTACCTTCCGACAGAAATCCAAGAATTAATGTTGACTTTGACCCATCCTTACAAACAGGAGATTCTCGGTTGTATTACTGGAAACGAGGAGAATAGCCCACAGAGATGCTGCAATCGCCGAGGAGTTCTTAACGGAATCGGCTGATCGTCGGAGAGTTCTTGAAGCTTTCCGGAGTTCCATCACGAAAATGATGCAAGTACATCACAAGACACTGGGGATAAATCCGACTTGAAGTTGACGAAGAGCGAACGATGCGACGAGATAACACCGTGACTGTAATCGCGATTGAAAGCTTCACCAACCTGCTGGTGAATTGAAGAGGTCAACGTGTCCAGAGTGTGGAATACCCCTACGTAATCGAAGCGTCGACGATCCCTAATAAATCCGAAAGTCAAGCGGATCGTTATTAACTGAGGATTATCCCTCATTCCGACACCGTCAACGTCACCCCGAGTCAAAGAACATGACGTTATCACTGAGGCTCGCGAGAAAACAACTTCCGCAAACACCGCTTCCGCCGTCACGTAATGTTCACGAATTCCTCAACATGCGCGCGGATATCAATCCTATCCAAGATTTCTGACGGCCACTACCGCTAAATCCTCAAGTAGTCAAGGAATAATTCCTTGTTCCTAAAACTATTCTACGAATTCCCATCATGTGAGAATTACCTCAATGAAGACGACGATAAGGCCACCCCGAACGATTGCTATAACGCGCCCAACTCTCAACATCCACCTGAGATTCACATTCAACGGTCAATTACCCTACAGAAGCGGGACATAATGAAGAGGCCGGGTCAACCTGACAAACTCACGCGCAAAGTAACCGTCACACTGCGACGCTTTGTCATAACTGCCCTTTTCTTATTCTCTATAAAACAAAATTGTAATCGACGAAAAGGGAGATGTTGTTTTTGATCAAAATTGGTTACTACTTGGTTACTTGGTTACTTTTATCCCCTTTGTGTTCATTGTTCTTCCTGTGTCTCCTCCATTCTCCCGCATCTTCTTCCTCTCCGAGTTCTACCCTCCTCTTCCCTTTCTCCCCCCATTTCTGTCCTCTTTCATATTCCTCACAGTAAGAAGCGACGGGGAATACATTTGGATCGCGTACTGAATTCGGAAGCACTCACTTTACCATCGCCAGTCAGGTAACATCCTCAACCATTGACCGTGACATTAGTTCGCATCCGATATCGTAAGTCTAACACCGTCCTCTCCTTTTCATCTATATCCTATCTATTTCATCACTCTTCTATTATCTGTCTTATCCGAACATCCTATTCTTAAACTATCACCACTCACATCTTCCCGATTTTTGTCCTATTCCCGCCATTAAAATATCTATTATTCTCTCTTAGTATCTCTCTCCCTCCGAAATCATCCTCACTTTCATTATCCGATCCATTTTCTCCTCTTTCTTCTCCTATCTTCTATCTACATATTATCATACCCTCATATAATTCTCTTCGTCTTTTATTATCCGTATTCTTTCGTCCTATAATCCATATAAATCTCCTTCATATAATCTCCTCCTCATCATTAATCTTATTCTCCTCCATTCCCTCATTCCTATATTCTTATATCCGAATCATCATCTCATTATCTCTCTCATATCATTCTTATTATCCTCTAATAGACTAATCTTTCATCCTCAAATCCCTATTCCATAAGTCCTCACTAATATACACCATTATTCCCTTTTGATATCATTCATATATCCTCCCTCATTGTAGGAATATTTCAAGAATAATAAGTAGATATTCACATTCATATTCTCACTTTCATCCATATCTTTAGTTTGAAATATCCTACATCAAGGGCTCTCCAAGGACCATTCTCCTAATCCTTCAAGACTTATAACACATCTCAAGGACAATGAATCTACATCTTCCATCCTTCAGGTCTCATAAGAGCAAAGAAGATATTTAAAACCACTCATGAAGAGCATCAAGGAAACATGAAGAGCTCCACGGTCTTAAATCATATCAAGACTTGCTCAGACTTCTTTCCACTGAATATGCAACCTATCCTACACTAATACAACCCTCAAAGATTCTCGCAAGAATACAATAGGAAATCGGGATATTCCTGAAGCAGCCGGATCGCCAATACAACAAGAATGAAAGAAGACTACCACGGGGATAGCCCTCACCTTGGAAGACCTGTTCCCAAACTCTCCTCACGCACACAAAGTTCCACGTGAAATCAATTTGCTATGGAGAACAAGATTACTCGGAGAAGATGATGTAGGATATTTTAGAATACTATGCTATGCATGATAATAATGATATTGTTAAGAAAATAATCCTACAAATGAGTGGAGGACCTATGAAGTGATATCATTATGAAAAGAGATTAGGAGATTAGTGAGAGGATTTTAAAAGGAGTATATGTTAATAAATAGAAAGTATAGAAGCGATGAAATAGGATAGCGATGTAGATGAAATATGATAAGAATATTAGGGGGGATAGAATGAGGACTAGGAATATCTAATAGAATATTATTTCTGGATAGTAGATATACGATATAGAAAATAGGTAGAGAGAGGAGAGATTGAGGACAAGTGGGAGGGTGAATAATATTTGAGTATAATATTATTAAAATAGGTGAAACCTTTAGGAGGACTCTCGGATAACAGTTACTTGACAGAGGTTAGGAAATTGTAGAAAAAGTCAACATTGGACTTAAAGATCTCAGAGACGAACTATGTTCACGGTGAAAGGGGAGAGGGTGTTACCTGATATTCACGTGAAGTTGACGCTCTTTAAGATCACGGATTAATCCAATATTTTCCGTCGTTTTCTTCTGAACATAAAATGGATGAAAGAGGAAAGAAAGGAGGGAGAAATGGAGAGGGAGATAGAATCGGAGAAGAAGATGAAGCGGAAAGGAGTGATGGAGATACGGGGAGGAACAATGGAACACAAAGGTAAAAGAACGGAACCAAAAGTAACCAAGTTTTATCAAATTCAACATGCCCTTCGTTTGTTTACAAGCGTCTGTTTTATAGAGAGAAAGAGGAAGAAGTTACGACGAGGCGTCGGTTGCGGAAATTGCTTTCGCGAATGGGCGGTTATTCAGGTATCGGAACTTTTCGTTTTTGTTTTGAGTGCACCCGCAATTACCGCTTGATGGATTGTCGGGTCTGTAGTGATGTTGAAACCCTTTCTTTGGGGTGGACGTAGTCGAGATAAAACTCGTCTTGACGTGGCAGGAAAGCTCGATGAAGTTGATGATTTGCAGCTCGTACGAAGATGTCGTCCACGCCGGAAGACGGAACAGGGCAATGACGATGGCTGACGGAGTAAAGGAGATAGCTGATGTCAACGTGAATTCCCCGAGTGAACTTTCGCTTCGTCATCTCCTGCGACGAGCTCATGCAGTTTGTCGGCGGTAGATTCACTGGGACCTTGGAACACCCAGTCAACGGGTTGACTCGACTTCTTATCGCTGTTTCTCCTGTGTTTTCGTTGTTGATTCTCGTTCGTCGTCTTCTGGAACCTTTTGGTGTTGGTAGTTGTCGTGTTAACTGAGTATCTTTAAACCTCGGATTATCTCCGAAACTAGGATGACATCGTATTGCGAGTTTTCGTGGCTATCACTGGCTATCGTTGGTTTGTTTCTGATATCAGGTTGACCGGGCTTCATGAATTTAACATCCTTAGCTGCGCGTGTTGGTGATGCGGGCTTGATGGAAGTGGTTCGGCTTCCAGTTATCTCGCGAGTGTCCAAGGTGAGGTGAGGAAATTGAGTGATGCTGTTGTCGCTTTACCCATCTTCAGAAATCTGCAATCCGCGTCGTCAGATGGTCGGGCTTCTTACAGTGTCGTATTGCATGAAGTGACGTCCTCCAGAGTGATGTCCGATATTCTTCATCAACAGGTAGTCCGTCACCGTGAAGGTAATGTCGATCCTTCGCCTGTGGGGCTCATGTAGTTTTCTTGTTAAGAGATTAAGCTCCTGGGGAAGTCCATCACAGGAAGGCCGGGGCATTTCCTGTTATCAGTAGTATCGGTTGTAGGGAAATGTGGAAATAGACATTCTCAGCTGGGCCGTGGAAAGTGTCGGTCTATATTGTAACTTATTTAGGACCCTGTTGTCGTGCTTATCCACTATCTTCGCTCCCATGGAAAGTCGTCCAAATCTTCAATTCTCTCATCAGGGTAAGAGGGGTGTCTGATTATGAAGATCTTTGAGGCAGTTTGAGAGCAATCTGAGATATTTGTCTTCGTCGGCACTTGATCGAATCCTGATCTTGATATTCTTCAAGATAGTGTCTTCTTTGTGGATGATCTTCATAATTTCTTGAATAGTCTTTACTTAGGTGAAACCACATAAGTCTTTATATTGGAATAAAACCCAATAGGAATACTCCCACGAGTACTAATAAGTAGATCTCTCCTAACATCTATCTAAGGGAAGTTTTCAAAGAAGAGGAACATACAATTAGATTCCTACTAATTTTCTTTTGAGATCATTAATTAAAATGATATAAGGTACCTATGATATGGTGGATAAGGTTTGGAAAATAAGGAACCTATATCAAAGGGAAAAGGGTGGTTGACTTGGTCCATTCAAGGAATTCTAAGTATCTAAGTATAAGGCTAATTTCTTTTGACCAAGTCAATCATTAGATCAGTGTAAAATAGGGAGGGGAGGGAAAATAAATCCCTTAAGATCTACTCTCTCTTTATTTATTTAGAGAGGTCTTCTTCATCCATTTAAGGAATGGATAATTTCACAAATTGGTAGATAAGGGGGAGGAGGAGGAGGAGGAGGAGGATAAGTTCACTTAGAACCCTTGTGTTCATGTTTCAAAATAAGTTCACTAATCAAAGTCAACTAGAAACAAACTCCACGATGCTGAAGATCACAATCACGACATAGAATCCACTGAAGTTAAGCAAAGAAAACTACACACATCCATGGGAAATTCAGACCTTAAGAAAATTATCTTCAAGACGCTACCACAAAACCGCAAGTACATCACGAGATCGCGGAAATAGCGCGACTAGTTCTGAAGAGACGTTCACGAAGAACATCACGTGAAGACTTGAAGGATAGAAAGCATTCCAAAGATTGCCACTGCCTCCTCGTCATCCCGTTCCAAAACATTACTCGAGATGACAGGACGACTCATATCTGCAAGAAAGGAAGCTCTCTTAGTCAACTTACTAGAGAGCAAAACTTCTGTCCATTAATACACACGAGAGCTAAACGGAAAAGGAAGAAGACGAAGGAAAGAGAATCTTTACACCATGCTGACATCAATTTCTTCTCGCAACCCTCTCAAATAACGTGATCGTGAAAAATATTATCTCGAAGAGAACCGGTGAGAGAAATATCTTGGTTCAGCGAAATCCGAGCAAACCGTCAAAACTATGAAAGACACATTGATCGGATTAAAGACAATCTACAAGGATTAAGCCCTGAAGAAAGCCGAGAGAGCGAACTCTCTGAAATAAGATCCGAGAGGAGTCCTGGAGATGCAAAGTCATATGGCGATCACAACATTATTTTTGCCATCAGCTCTTTCACCCGAGACTCGATGATTCCTGCTAAGATCGACTTTTGGAATCGCTATTCCCGTCAACTCCCATTCTTCTTGTCATCTCCCGGAGTGAACCGTAAAGGAGGTGATGATGGTCAACCCAGTAAACCACTACCCTTCAACGACGTCTTGAATTCCTTCTCACGACACAGTCCAGTTGACGCGCACACAATCAAAGCACTCGAAGAATCTAGCGAACAGTCATCTCTGACTTCTTCAACATTTAATTACAAATATCCAAGCCATGCATAACTGTCATCGGTGAAAGAAAATTGCCGCGATGCGACGTCTCCCCGTAACCGCTCTTTTATGTCTATAAAACGGAATCTTGTAACAAACCAACATCAATTGTTTATTGATGAAATTGTTTCTTTTGAAACTTATGGTTTGTGTGTTCTAGTGCTTCTCCCGTAAACCTTCTCTCCAAGAATTCTATCCTCCTTTCCCTTTCTCCCTCCCGTTCTATCCTCTTTCAACCCTTTATCGTCAGAGATCAAATTGAGGAATATCCATTTCAACGGAGAAATTCTTGAGCATTGCTTTCCGTCTCGATTAGGTAATCATCCTCACTTTTCTGTCACAGTATTTAATAGTTCAATCATAAATCTATAAGTCCACATTAATCACTCCTCATAACTCGTTATCCATCTATTCCCTCTTATCTTTCTTCTATCTTAAATCTATTCCTTATCTTCTATCATCCCTTATCCGAAAACATCACTCTTAAATAATCCCCAATGAACGCTTCCTCATTTTCCATTCAACGCCTCATCTCTCGTTTCATCTCATATAATATATTATCCTCTATTTGTTTTCTCTCATCATTCCCGTATCTATCCTCTCTTAATTTCCGTCTCACATCATCTATTTTCCTCTCTTTCTTATCTCTCTTCCATATTTCTTCTCCTCTCACTTACAATCCTATCATTTATAAGTTATCTATTCTATATTATTCTCATTGATATCATTTCATAGATCCTCCATCAGGTTGTAGGATTATTTTAAAATTAAAATCCGTAGATAATCATATCTATATCATTCATTTTCCCTTCATTTCATCATCATATCCATATATATTATTATTTCTAAAATATCCTACATCAATTTCACTAGTTAATAACTCTATAGACCAAATAACACCTTATTGGTCAACCTTAATTAATTATCCACATCCACATATAGATTAATTAATCAAGAATCGATTTAAGACAATCAATAGGTTGAGTTGCTAGCTCGTTGGGTGCCAAGCTACACCACGTACACTAGGAGATATGGAGTATGTAAGAACTCACTTATGGAACCTTCCCGTCATTGATTACCATGTATGTATAATACTTCATCCACATTAGACTCATGAATGACTTAGGGTATGGTCAACTGTCAAACCCTAATCGGTCACTCAAGTTAGTACTGATGCGTGTAGAAATCATCGAGAACCCTTTCTTCGATATTATTACTATCTTGGCTAAGGATTTTTCCAAGACACTGCTCCCCCATTCAAAGTGAACAGGAATTCAGATGTAGATCTACTATCATCTAGGTCTAACTGAAAACTCGAGTCAGTGTAACCCTGGGGCTTAAGCTCCTCTCCTCCATAGACTAGAAATAAATCCTTAGTCCTTCTCAAGTACTTAAGGATGCATTTCATGGCATCTCAATGACTCTCACTGGGTTAGCCTTGAAATCTGCTCGTAATACTTAAAGCAAATGCCACATATAGTCTTGTACATAGCATAGGGTACATGATGGATCCAATCGCTGATGCATACGAGATCTTTTCCATCAATGCTCTATCTTCAGGAGTCTTAGGCGAATGCTCCTTAGATATCTGAACTCCATGTCTCATCGGTATAAAACCTTTCTTAAAGTTCTCCATGCCAAACCTTTTGACAATGGTGTCTATGTACATGGATTGGGATAAGCCAAGCAACCTCCTCGATCTATCTCTATAGATACGTATTCCCAATATGTAGATTGCTTCTCCCAAATCCTTCATGGAGAAGTTCTTTGAAAGCCACACTTTTACTGATGATAATATACCTACAACATTCCCAATGAGTAGGATGTCATCTGCATAAAGGACAAGAAAAGTGATCGCGCTCCCACTGACCTTCTTATACACACAAGGTTCGTCTTCATTCTTAATGAAGTCATAAGATCTGATCGCCTCATCAAATCTCATATTCCAACTCCTCGATGCTTTCTTCAATCCATAAATGGATCTCTACAACCTGCACACCTTTTCTGGAAACTCCTTGGATGTATAACCCTCAGGTTGTATCATATACACCTCTTCCTCAAGGTTTCCATTGAGGAAGGTGGTTTTCACATCCATTTTCCAGACCTCATAGTCATAGTGTGCAGCTATGGCGAGAAGAATCCTGATTGACTTAATCATAGCAATTGGTGAGAAGGTTTCGTCATAGTCAACTCCTTGTCTTTGACGATAACCCTTCGCCACCAACCTTGCCTTGAAGGTGTCAATCTTTCCATCAGCACCGTTCTTCTTCTTGACGATCCACTTACACCCGATGGGTACTATACCCTCAGGAGGGTCGACCAAGTACCATACTTGGTTTTGATGCATGGACTGGATCTCCAAATCCATTGCTTCTCGTCATTTCTTAGAGTTGGAATCCTTTACCGCTTTATTGTAGGTTTTAACTGAAATCCTTTACCGCCATTTCTTAAAGGATCACTATCCTTTAAGTGGAGAGTATCGACATCATCCATCACAATATGTCCTACATATCGATCTGGTTGTCTCAGTACTCTACCAGTCCTACGCGGTGCCTCTGTGTGTACTTGAAGATTTTCGGGGAATGAATTCTCATCTAATGAGGTAGCATTTGTGTTCAGATCTAGAACTTCTTCTAGTACTACTTTACTCCCACTATCTCTTCTCAAGAGATACTCATCTTCTAAGAAGATGACCCTTTTTGCAACAAATATCGATTGTTCTTCAGGGCAGTAAAAGTAGTATCTAATCGTCTCTCTTAGATATCCCAAAAATTTACACAACTTAGTCCTCGACTCCAGTTTATCTGTATCATGTTTCTTAACATGAGCAGGACAACCCCACACTCTAAAGTAAGAGAAGTCCGACTTCTTCCCTTTCCATATCTCATGTGGAGTAAAAGCTACGGATTTGCTACGTAAGACGTTAAGGACACACGCTGCTGTCTCAAGCGCATATCCCCAAAGGGATATTGGAAGTTTTGAGAAACTCATCATAGATTGTACCATGTCCAACAAAGTATGATTTCTCCTCTCCAAAACACCATTCATCTGAGGTGTGTTAGGAGGAGTCAATTGAGCTAGGATACCATTATCCTAGAGGAACTGTGTGAACTCTGTACTTAAGTATTCACCTCCTCGATCTGATCGAAGAGTCTTGATACTCTTTCCAGATTGTCTCTCCACTTCATTCTTAAACTCTCTGAATTTTTCAAGGGCTTCGGACATATACCTCATAAGGTATACCCATCCAAACCTAGAGAAATCATCAGTAAAAATGATGAAGTAGAAAATGCCACTTATGGCTTGGACAGGCGTCGGGCCACATACATCAGAATGTATTAGCTCCAAGATGCCCTTGGTTGGCTCTCCAATCCTTGAGAATGTAGATTTGGATAATTTACCCATAATGCAAGATTCACAAGTTGCAAATGAGTCATAATCAAATGCCCCCAACTATGCATCTTTATGCAACTTCTGTAATCTTCCATCACTAACATGCCCAAGTCTATAATGCCATAAGTAGGCTTCGTTCACTCCCGGTTTACTCTTCTTAAGAGCAACATCCATTTGGAGATTATAAGAAGAAACATCAATCAGATATAAACCATTGACTAATGGTGCCGTAACAACCAATTTACTTCCCAAGTAAGTAGAACAACACTTGTCCTTAATGATCAAGGTATACCCCATCTTGTCTAAACAAGAAACTGAAATGATGTTCTTAACTAGGCTAGGAATATAATGACATTCTTCTAAAGAAAAATAATCTTCGGATGGTAGCTTGAGGTTCACAACCCCTAGGGCTACAGCAGCAACTCTTGCGCCGTTTCCCATCCTCAGTTCCACCTCGCCCTTTCTCAGCATTCGCTTACTTGTCAGCCTTTGCGAATCATTGCAGATGTAAGAAGTACATCCAATATCTAATACTGAAGATGTAGAATCTCTGTAAGACAAATAAGTATCTATCATATAGATACCTGGAGCATCACCATGCTTCCGCTGAGCTTTCTTGTTGAGGTACTTCTTACAGTTCCTCTTCCAATGTTTTTTCATGCCATAGTGGAAACACGTTCCCTTGTCATCGCCTTCCTTCCTTGTCAAAGTTGCTTTTCACTTGCTTCTTCCCTTTTCCCCTTTTGGAGGCAAAGGCTACCTTCCTCTTCTTGTTGGTCCCACCAAAAAAGAGGACTTGGGGTTTTCCCTTCTGAAGGTTCCCCTTCGCAGTAGTATGTTCAGCAGCTCCGGGAGAGAGGCCTGAATCTTGTTCATGTTAAAGTTAATAATGAACTGAGGAAAGGAGTCTGGAAGAGACTAAAGAATAAGGTTTGTGCTCATCTCAACAGGGAGTTCAACTCCGAGTAGTGCCAACCTCTCGATCCACTCAATCATCTTTAGTACATGTGCTTGTAGAGAAGACGATTCAGCCATCTGAGCCCTGAATAGACTCTTTGATATCTCATATCTCTGAGTTCTACTCTACTCGGCAAATAACTCCATCAAATGGAGCAGCATGGCTTTTGGTTCCATGTCTTCATGCTGCCTTTGCAACTCATTGCACATTGAGGCCATCATATAACATTGAACCGTAGTGGAATCTTCTTGCCACTTCTGATACTCCCATACCTCATCCTCAGATGCATCCGATGCAGGCTCAACAAGGCCATCTCCCTCCAAGACATAGGCGATGCGCTCAGACTTAAGTAAGATCTTTAAGTTCTTGAGCTAATCATTGAAGTTCGGGCCAGTCAAACGATTGGCATCCATAATGCCATGAAGAGGGTTAGTCGACCACATCTTTCCTTGTAGGAGATGCAGATATTGTGTTCATTAAAAATAATGCTCACACTAAAATTAAGCAATTCACACAACCTTCATGTGCATGAAAAGGGAGAACCGACAATCCCCTAGTGGGGTTCAGAGTCTCAACAACTATATTATGACCTGGAGTGGACTCCACCAATCACAGTATATTTTTGAGCACTCATCTCATGAGACTTAGAAAATTTGTAATATCTGATCAAACTTCAATCCCCGATGCTCATGTGGCTTGGAGCGACTCGACCAACCATTGAGTTTGGTCCAGGCGGTACCCTTGTTACTTGACGAGAATAGATTCGTGAGTAGTCCTGGAGCGACTCCACCAAACTAAACGGTTCCTCTACCTCGGCCTTGTGTCATACACTAGTTCTTAGTTCCTCATCTTCAATAAGTGGGCCTGGAGCGACTCCACCAACCCAACTTAAGGTGACTTGGATACTAAGGCTATAACAAAGGAGGAACATGCATGAGTTCGTAACTCTTGCATTTCAACCTAGATTTGAACATAAGAGGGGTTTTATAATTGATCAACTCTCTTCGTTAGGGTACGTTATGGTTATCTATATGACCATACCCAAGGATATGATTATCTCAATAATCATATACATATATCACATATATGTCATATGTGGTGTTATATCAGTAAACGAAAACATATAAATAGGGGATCCTATAATAGGTCCATCTATGTTATTGGTTTCACATTCAATTTAATAACATCACAATTAAATAAATAAATTTAATTCACTGAAAACATTAATCATATTAATAATTTGCAAAAGAAACATGACAATCATGTATAATAATCAAGAAATAATCATTTAAACACTTTCAAATGATTTTTGGAATTTTCTCAATTTATAATTAATTTACCTCTTAAATTATTCAATTGAATAAATCCCAATATAAATAAATTAATTAAATTAATGACATCAAAAATTAAAAAAAGTAATTAATTCGAGTCAATAAATCTATTTTACATTTTTTCTGATTTGTACAAAACTTTTTAGAATTTTTCTGGGTTTTTCCAGAATTTTTAACTTTTAAAAATCTCACTTTTCATTTATTTATTGAATATTATTACTATTATTTTAATTGATCTGATCAATTAAAAACCGATAAGGAATAATATTAAATACGGTTTGAAGTTATCAAACAAAATAAATGAATCAATTGGTAGCCTAGTTCGTGAAAACTCCCAAGTTAAGCGTGCTTGGGTGGGTGGGTGCCATCCTAGGATGGGTGACCTCCATGGGAAGTGGGCCCCATCCTAGCCCATTTTGACTGGGCGTGGGCCCAATTTGACCGGGCCTCTCTTGTGGCCCGCTTTGACCGGGCTACACGTTCAAATGTGGAGCCATATGGCCACAAGAGAACTCCTTCAATATTTCTACTACTTTGGCCAAGGGTTTCATCTCATCTCATTCCTTTGAGTCAATCTCCTCAAATACCGAGGGTGAATGATCCCATCTTGATCACACAATTATCTTCGTGGACTTCATGTCGTATCTAATATATAATGTTTTAGATATCCCGTGACTAGGGATTCGTAAGTAATAATCAAAACATGATCATCCATCCACAAGATGTCTTTGGTGTCTCAAGTCAAAGGACCACATACACAACCATGACATGAATCAACCTGATTGATAGTTATGTATAATACCATTGAGGGATTCATATGTATCAATTCAGTGAACTCTTTCCCCAAAGAGCACCCACTTTAGTGTCTCCACACCAATGGCTATAGGATCAGCCATACTAATCATATGAGATGGATTAGATAGTGCTATTCTTTCCAGATAATTTGGTGTCCTTCTCGAATATCCCACGAATATGAATGTTTATAATATATGTTTAAAGACTAGTGATCACTATATTCTGATCTCATCATAATTTACTTAGTCATTGCACATGCTCATGGACTTCATTACAAATATCACACAAGAATAATAATGAATAAATTTCATTTCAATGAAAATAAACAAGATACATGAAAGTGCGATTGGCTTAGAGGCCACATAATATCTATCAATGGGCCCACGGGTTAGTGGACCGAGGTAAGAGTATTGGAGCGGTAACGCAAAGGCGTTATTTCGTCCCCTATTTTATACTCGCAAGTTTTCTCTATTTCCTCCATGTGGGACTTTGTTCCTGGTTAAATCTCCTCCTTGTAGGACACATGGCAGCGTTGCGGGCGTTGGATGTAAGTGCATCAAATGAAGCATGTCGATCGTGTGGACCGGAGTCCACCCACTCATCATCAGAAGAACCTGCGCTAAATGGAGCCATTGATCGCGTGAGTGAAACATCGGACACATGAGATTCAACGCGATTTCGGCGATCATGGGGCGACGCGTGGAGGCATCACGACTGTCCGATCGAAATCGGACGGGTGAAAGAGCAGGCGATTGTGGGCTCGCGTTGTGGGATCATGGCGTATCTCATGCGTGTGATCGTAGCCGTCCAATCGATCTTCTTCAGATCGAACGGTTCATGATTTTCGAGGACTTTTTCTTATAAATATTGATGTTCTTCGCTTCTAAAACTTAACTCTTGATTGAATCATGAAGCAATTAAGCAATTTTTGAACAAGATCATGAGTTCTTCGTGCTCCCCCTACGTTAAGACTTGATTCTGATCCAATCGGGGCGGGATTGATCACGAATCATTGTTTGATTCGATCGAATTCTCCCCTTGAACGCCGAACGTACGCCTAAGAAGAAAGCGTGCCAATACTCTTTAATCCACCTGAATTGAAGCCAAATCTGTGCGTCAATCGTGTTAGGAGTGTGAATCGATCATTCATCTAGCAATAATTTGTGTTTAGATTAGATTTAGGTTGTTAATTTTGCTTTAAAAGTCGTTTTGCTCTTCATTTTCGCCCAAATTTGTTTTGAACTTTTGCTGATTTTGAAATAAGGATATCTCTATGATCTTAAGTCCGAAACACCTGATTCCAATTTCATAGGATTTCTTGTTTCATCAGCTTTCTATGGGTGGTAAAGTGATAAAATTTCATCATCATTTGGCCCCTCAATTTGACGTTTGACCAACCACTATTCATTTGAATCAGAATTTGGGCGTTGACTTGCGGGATCAATTACTCTTAAAATATAAATTGAAATTCGACAATTTTGGTCTCTTTAAAATTCTTTGGTTGTTATCTTTCCATTCATATGTGAATTTCAATATTTGGATATCATTTGATTAGTCAATTTGAGGATTTACACCGAAGTGTTCATTTCCGGATTTTTCTAATCTTTGATTTTCAATAATTCATAAGCAATCCAATTCTTTTCTTAAAAATACAATTTTTTATCAATAAATTCCATTTTCTCTCTTTTTTCTTAATATAAAGTTTTCGTAATATTTTAAGCTCTTTTTATTCTCTGATTTTCATAAAGTCAACTGTTGGTCAAAGTCAACACGTTGACCTTGACTTTGACATTTCTTCTTGAAATTAGTTTTCTAAAGTCTTAAAATATCTTCTCTTATATATTTATATCATTTCTTTTGATTATATATCACTCTCATTTCCTTAAAACCCTAATTAAACCTAAGTTTGACCAAGTCAACTCTACGATCAAAGTCAACCGTGTTCTTTGTGGATCGACCCGATATTTACACTATGCTTGATTTTTATATCTTTGTTGTTGTGAGTTCGGAATTATAAATTTTGTTTGACCGACGTATATGTGTTTTAACGACCGCATAAATCGTTTTGTTAGTGAGCTCCGTCCAGATTGCGCATGGCTTAGCACCCCACAAGCCTTTAGACATAGTTCCCCTAGACCCTCATGCTAGAGTTTCTGAGGACAGAGTCGCATTTGCCCAGCATGTTAGTCAGTTGCATCAAGACATTCATGATAGAGTCTTGAGTCGGTATGCATCGTACAAGTAGGCTGTCGATTTGTACTGCTGATCCCGGGTCTTCCAGGTGGGAGACCAGGTTATGGTTAGGCTGAGGCCCGAGCGTTATGCTCCTGGCACTGCTCGTAGCACCGACCTGTTTCGAGTCCTTTCCCCGATAGGCAAGATTGCCTATGTCGTCGACATCCCTCCATCATGGGGGATTAGCTCCACGTTCCACGTGATGGATATTACGTCGCACCCAGCTCCAGCTCTTTCATCTGACGTTAAGCCTTCACCTACCGGCCTATTTGTTGAGAGAGAGTTTGCGTTAAAGTTCACTTCCCTAGCGTCACCACCTGGCCGGCACGAGCGAGTCGAGGAGATCTTTCGGGAGGTAATTGACTTTTCAGGGGATGAAGTTTCGTAGAGATTCCTAGTGCACTGGCTGGGCCGACCGCTAGAGGACGATGTATGGATCTCGGAGGTGGACCTAGAGTGACTACGATCAGATCTTGGAGCCCCCGGCGTCTTCTTTTTGCCAACTCGACGAAGTCGAGTTCTTTCGACCCCGGGAGGATTGGTGGCGTACGACTTCCGTCACCACCAAGACACGATATTATGGTGCCGGAGGAGTCCTTTTGCGCGTGTGGATCTATCTACTTATCCTCTTTCTTTATTGTGAACTTTTTGACCCGCACGTGTTTAAGCGGGTCCTCGCTTATTTCCCTCTCCCTTTTAGGCTTCCGAGTGGGTTCTTTCCTTTTCGGGATCCTATTCGTGAAACTCTTCTTCTTTATGAACCTTATTTTATATGAGTATGTTTAGGCTTTCGGTTTGTGGGCTTGAAGTGGGCCATTTCCCCTCTCAGCCCATTATGGGCTCTATAAGAGGGGAAGGGACCCCCCACAAACCCTAGCCATCATTTGAGAAAAGAAAGGAGTTTCCTCCCTCTCGAATGGCTGCTCATGGAAGGCCGGGGAAGGAGTCTAACCACCGTCACCACCGCCGCTGTCCTCGCCATCGCCGCCGCCGACGCAAGCCTCCATGCTGCCACCGCCGCGACCGCTGCCACTCCTTGCCGAGGCCGCGAGGACATCGCCATTGTTGCTGCAACCGCCGCTTTCGCCACCACCGCTGCACACCATCGTGTTGTCGCCGCCATAATCGTCGCCGCCGTCGCGCCTCGCCGCCGATTCTGCAACCGCCGCCGTCCCCAAGCCCCGCCGCCGCCTCAGAACCGCCACGCTGCCATCTCCTCCCAGTTCATCTCCTTCCCTGCCTCCCCTCCTATTTTCCCCAGCCAAATCTCACTCCAGAAAACCCCCCTTCTCACGATCTTCCAGCCCCCCCCTTCTTCCTTACCCCGCGGGTCTGCTTGTTGACTATCATCCCAACCCCCCTGTCCC
Organism: Lemna minuta; assembly: GCA_024174645.1. Lineage (NCBI taxonomy): Eukaryota > Viridiplantae > Streptophyta > Magnoliopsida > Alismatales > Araceae > Lemna > Lemna minuta. The sequence continues at coordinate 19,998,329 of CM044104.1, forward strand.
CCCTTTTCCGTTGCCCCGTTCCTTCATCGTCACCCATCGGCTCTTCCCCGACATCAAGCTTTACTGATTTCCCCTCCCCCCATCGTGCCCATAATTTCTCTCCGAAGCCCATCGAGATTCCACTCAACGCCCTCCCCTCTCTCCATACCCGCCGATTGCATCACTCCCCAATCCCATGAACCTCTCTCTCTCTCTCTCTCTTTGCAATCTCTGTGGCCCGAATTTCACTCGTCTCCTCTCCAACCTCCAACCCCCAATCCTTCCCCTCCCTCTGCGGAATTCTATCCGCGAACCCGTGCTTCGCCAATTCCAATTCCGTAGGCATTCAACCTTTCCGCTGAATTCAACTCCCGTGGGACTCAATCGTCGCGGGACACTGCCGACCGTGAAATTGGCTTTGCCCTCATCACCCAGCGAATTTCGTCTCCTGCTAACTTCCTCCTCCCCGGCCAACTTCCAATCTGACGCCCGACTTCACCAGGTCGTCCTCCCGCCAAGTCCCTCTCGTCATTCGACTAACCTCTCCTTATCCGCCCAGCCATTTCCGCTCCTTGCTCAATTATCCTCTCTCCTCGCGCTCCACTGTCACCTCCCTGTCTCTCGGGATTTATTGGAGTGCTAGGAATTCAATTAGTCGCCCGAAACTCGACTCCTGCTCGAAATTCAACTTGCAGCTGGGAGTGGAGGCGGGCGTGCTTGAAAGTCAACCCGTCAGCGAGCCTTCTCCACTCCCATCGCCCAATTTCCCGTCGTGCTTCCACTCATTCTCGTCGCCCTCCTTACTCATTCTCGAAGTTTTCTACCACAACCTCACACCCCTGGGCTTCTCCACTGTGCCCGGTCAACCCCTCGTCGTGCCCTGCCAAAATTAACCCCACTCCGGTCATTCCCTACCCAGTCAACCCCTGCTCATCGCTATGTTGATTGCAAGCCGTCACCCGACTAACCCTCTCCCCGCCCACCTACCGAATTTCCCTACCTCGCCTGGCCAACCTTCGCTTGTCACCTTTTCAAATTCAGCCCGTCACCCTCGTGGATCATATCCCGTCCTTCGACCGATTACCCCACCCCACTGCCCAGTCGATTTTGCCCCACTAACCACTGACCTCATCCCGTCGCCCGATTGATTAATTTTGATGCCCAGTCATCATTTTCCCGCCGTCCTTCCCCTTATTCCCATCGCCCCGCTAACTCTCGACTCGCCCAATTTCATTGCGAATTCTGACTCCCGAGTTCCCATCCCGACACCCATTCGTCCGCCATCCGCCGCCTACCGGCTTCCTCCCGGTTGCCTCATTCTCCCTACACACTCATCTGGTTATCGCGCCCGTGCAAGTCCGCTCAGCCGCCCAGTCGTGCCTCAGGCTGCTGTGCCTCGTGAATTGGCCTACACACTCATCTGGTTATCGCGCCCGTGCAAGTCCGCTCAGCCGCCCAGTCGTGCCTCAGGCTGCTGTGCCTCGTGAATTGGCACCCTTTCGATGACCGCACATTCCCGCTCCCCCTCAGCTACTTCCGCGTGCATCTCCAGCTTCCGCGCTCGCGCCTGAGGCTGACTTGCTCTTACTCGCTCGTTGACCGCGGCAAACCAACGGTCCACACCCACACGTTGACCCTCTCCCCTGCATTTATTTTCTCTTCTGCGAATTGAACCGCTCCCGCTACCTGCGCGCGCGTGAAGCCCTTCAGGCCAGAAACGGGCCCGCATGTTCATGCCTAGTCACTTGGCCGCGGACACGTCGCCCGTCGCCCGCCTTCGTGCTCACCTCCTCTTCGTGTGTCTGTGCATTTCCCGGCTTCCCGTGCCTCGACTGACTATGCTCAGCTGGCCCGTGCTCTGCCCGTCCATACCCTGCGGGCCTACTCCTGACTGCCGCCACCCCATCACTCGGCATTAGCGAACGCCCGGAAGACGACCTCGTGCGCGTTGTTTGTTGTTCCTACGTTTGCCACCCTGCCCTTGCCAGCAATCGGCCCATTGCTTGTGCGTGCCCGGATCTTCTTGCTTCTTCTTCCCCTTAGATCTGAGAGCGTACGAACGATCTCCCTCGTCTTGACCGACCAGGCTCGCGCCCCGCAGGTTAGCTTCAACCCCTCATTTCAAAGTTTAATTACTTTTCAAAGCATTTTCCTTTACTCATCTCCACCATCGTCGGACGACTTAGACATGGTAGCACGAGTATAGGTTCGAGACTTCTAATGCGTATGTCAGGTCCGACACCGAGCGTGGGCTGCAGCCAACAAGCTACTCCACGACGAGCGACTTCCACACCTCCGGACATGGACCGAGAGGATTTCACTCTATCCATCATCGCGAGTTTCCCCGAGTCACCCGGAGTCGACTCTGCTGATCGGCACGCTTGCTTGTACTTAGGTTTAGGTTAGATTTCAGACTTAGGGTCTAGGATTCGCCTACCCATAGGCTAGGTTTGACCACGCTATCTCCAGGCTACCTCAGCTCCATTGATCAGGCACTAGAGGTTTTCGCACCCCGTCCTGCATCACTTAGCCAGCCATCATTTTCCTTGTACTTCTTAATCGATGCCAATGGGGAGTACACGATAGAAGAGGGCAGATGCCTAGCACTCTTGATGCTGCATCTACCAGATTTTCAAAGTCGCCAACATATCCAAGAAGATGGGGTTTGTGTCAGTAGCGCTCACAAGCACAAAGGAGTTAGCAAAAGAAGAAGATCATTAGGTAGTCTCCACAGTAGTGATTAAAGGGCCAGTAAGAGGTGAAAAATGGCTCAGCGGCAGAACTTGCACTGGCCATACAGCTACTCCACAAATTCTAACCATAACTAGATTATCAAGACTCCCAGTTGGAGATCAGTCTACCAGATGGCGAAGAAGAGAACATCAACCCTAAATGCTTGTGATAGCAAAGGGATCAAAGGGATTCCCAGTTTCCAAACTGATGGAGAAAAGCTGCAAACACTATATCTTCACAGATAGCAAGTCAGAGGAATCTTGCAGAGAGAAGATGGCGCGTACCAAGACTATTATGTCTAAAAATAGACCAGGGAGGAGTTTGAAAGAAGGAAACATCTATTCAGCCATGGAATTAGGCACTTAGGGTTCATTTCGCCTCCCTCTCTAGATTCTAGTCTCTCCAAAACTGTTGGTAGATCCTTTTTGGAAGTTTCTACTATTGTAGATATGCCCTCTTCTTCAGGCAGGAATCTTTCGTTCTTAGATGTTCTCTCAAGATTTAGGCCATGAATCAAGTAGATCATATCAAGATATGATGGGTGAGATTTCAGTGGTGATTGAACCTTTGGTTCAAGGCCTACCCTTGTTTGCCATGCAATCATCAAATCTAGACACCTACAGGATCACTGCTGATATCTCTATGAGGGAGACTACCCTGATTACTTTCAGGGACTTTCCCATGGATAAAGAAAAACAAAATTCTCTGAGGTTCCCACTATTTGGCATGTACGCGAAGATCTCAACCAATGACAAGAGGCATGATATCCTAGTTCTCTTAGCAGTTGAGAAATTTCTATGTTCAGATATGAGCTGTGCTCTTGATACTTGAAGGAAAGGAAATTTTGGTCGATGTGCTTCATAATTGTGAACTACCGTTTGGTACTGACCGAGCAAAAGTTCAAAGAGACCTTAGAGAAGGCCTAAGAAGAAGAAAATTCAGAGTCAAAGGAATCTGCAGCAAGTCAATGGTGGTGAGTAAGACCAAGTCAAAGGGCAAGGTTCTGACTTCTGAGCATGACAATAACAAGGGCAAGGTGATGACAGCTCGCTTCCATCAAGAAGACCGCCCGAATGTTTCCGCGGGCCTCACCCTTTGGGACCCACCTGCTTCCCCCCTAGTTGTTCCCTCTCCATCTCCTCAATTACTTATACTCCATCCTCTCTCTTCTTCCTCAATCCACCTTAGGCCTCGAGAGAAAGATAAACGGCACACGAAGAGAGGGAGTAAGAGAGGAGAGCGGAATGGAAAACCTAGAGCGGAATGAAAAATTCAAAAAAAAATTGAATTGAAAAACATAAACATGCAAGATGGCGATGGAAGAAGTGTTCAGATGCGGAAGTCACCCAGGTTACCTAGATGCATAATGGAAGAAGAGTTCCCGGTTAGATTTCGTTGAAGAAACAACAACGAGAGAACGAACCATCAAGATTCCCGGTTAGATTTCACCCTCTTTTTTCCTCGTGAAGAGACTAGAGATGCGGTTAGAGATGCGGGAATAGGTTAGAGATGTCGGGAATGAGGAGAGACTGAGAGAGAAGACATTGATTCTCTCTTTGGTCCAAGACCGAAGAGAGAACGAGGACCAGACCGAAACTAGACAGAGATCGGTATGCCCCATTTTGTGGGACCGACGGTCTCGGTTCGGTCCGGTTGACCGATAGTCAGTCGGTCTTTAGCCTTCCCTATTGTCGAATATGTTGCTTAGAAATGAGGTTTGATGAGCTCTTTGAAGTTTTGATCAAAACATCCAATGCAGCAGAAGATGTTGAATCAAACATTCAACAAAGTTAAAGCACAAAAGAATAGATGATCATATCATCTATTCTAGATGATCCCATCAGCTAATATAGAAAAGAAAAACTATACTTCCATGGAAATTTTGACAAAATTCTTTAAGTTGTTTAATTGGCCAGGCTCTAGCAGCATGCATATTGTCACAAGACAATTGGATCTCCTCTTCAACACTTGTTATCATGAGAGGAAGATAAGAGAGGGAGATTTTTCCACTAGGCTCATATGGGCTCCCTTGTTATGATCATTCTCCCCTATTTATAGATTTTAGGAATGTAAAATTTTCACAAAACCCTTCAATTTATGTCTATATCCACCAACGCCCATTGACCTTATGTTTGTGACCATCTAAGTATTAGATTCTGAGGTCAATAAGCTTTCAAAATTTTAATCAAAACATCGAATGCAGTGGAATACATTGAATCAGATATTCAAAACACCAAGCTACCCAGAACAGATGATCCTATCATCTAGTATGTATGAGAAAATATACTTATAGAGTTTTCTTGAAGGAGTTCTTTAAGCTATTCAAGTGTCTAGTGTCTAGAGGTATCCACACAATCTCCAAATGGTTGGATCTCCTCTTCAAAGATCTTCACTAAAAGAGAAAAAAGAAGAAAGTAGAGAATTCTCACAAGTCTTGCTTGGGCACCTGGAGTTGTGGTCGTTCTCCCCCTATTTATAGACATTTGGTATGAGGTTATTTTCTAAAAACCCTCATAATTATGTCTATATCTACCAACATCCATAGACCTTATGTGTGTGACCCTCTGGGTCCATATATCTCACTAGCTAATAACTCTATAGACCAAATAACACCTTATTGGTCACCCTTAATTAATTATCAACATCAAGATATAGATTAATTAATCAAGGATTGATGTAACGCAATCGATAGGTTGAGTTGCCAGCCTGTTGGGTGTCAAGGTACACCACGTACTCTAGGAGATATAGAGTGTGTAAGAACTCACTAATGGAACCTTTCTGTCATCGATTACCATGTATGTATAATCTTTCATCCACATGAGACTCATGAATGACTTAGCGTATGGTCAATGATCAAGCCTTAATCGGTCGTTCAATTTAGTATTGATGCAAGTAAGAAATCATCGAGAACTCCTCTGATATTTTCACTACATTGGCCAAGGATTTCATCGCATCTCATTCCTTGAGTCAATCTCCTCAAATATCGAGGGCGGATGATCTCATCTTGATCACACACTAATCTTATGGACTTCATGTCGTATCTAATATATGACGTTTTAGATATTTTGTAGCTAGGGATTCGCAACTCATAATCAAAACACAATCATCCATCTGTAAGACTTCTTTGACGACTCAAGCCAAAGGACAATATACACAACCATGACATGAATCAACCTAATAGGCAGTTAGGTATAATGTCATTAAGGGTTTCATAAAGATCAATTCAGTGAACTCTTTCTCCAAAGAGCACCCACTATCTATCCTTAGTGTCTGTACATCGATGGTTACAGGATCAATCATACTCATCATATGAGTTAGATTAGGTAGTGTTATTCTTTGAGGATAATTTGATGACCCTCTAGAATATCCTATGAATAGAAATGTTTAGAATATATGTTTAAAGACTAGTGATCACTTTATTATAATCTCATCATAATTCACTTAGTCATTGCACATACTCATCAACTTCATTGCAAACATCACACAAGAATGACGATAAATAAATTTTATTTCAATGAACATAAGCAAGATACATGGAAGTATGATTAGCTCATAGGCCACATAATATCCATCACTAAGTCCATGGGGTCTGTGGGGCTTAGAACCATGCCTCGCTGATGCAAAAATTCTAACTTGAAAATGGGTTTTCAAGCTTAAATGTCTTCTTGATGATATAATGACTCTCCATAAGGCTCATTTCATAGACACAACATTCTCTTGTCATTTCTAAAATTAAATGCAATAGAATGATAGATTATTTAATTTCTAATATAATGAACATAATTTGGATTAAAAATATTTTTATTTTGAAAGACATGAATTTTATAATTTTAGGGAGAAAGAGAGAGAGAGAGAGAGCGAGATGGGAAGATAAAAAGTGGAGTGAGACAAAGAGGTGGCGTATGTGAGAGAGGGAGGAGGGAAACTACAATAGAGAGATAAAAGAGGGGGAAGGAGACGCGGTGACAAAGAAGGATATTCTTGCATTCACGAGAGAGAGAGAGATGTGCAAGAGAAAGAGAAATGATCTTCCACATGTGATATAGATGGAACGAAGGAGAAAAGATGTGGGAGAGAGAAAGAGAAATGATGTAGTGAAGAAACTCTCTTCCATGTGTGCACAAGAGTGATAGAGGGTGCATAAAAGAGGTGGCTAGGAAAGGAAGAGAGGAGGCAGTGTTGGCACTTGGGGAGTGGTAGAAAGAAAGAGAAAGTGGCGGGATAATTTCTCTCGCTGTGTGAGAGAAGTTCTTCTGCATGCAAAAGAGAAAGAGTGAGCAAGGGACGAAGAGAGAGAGAATATGGAGAGAAGGAAAGAGCGAGTGTAGTGAGAGGAAAGAGAACAAAGACAAAACTATCTTTTTCATGTGCAGGTGAGAAAGAGAAGAGACAATAGAAGAGGAGAGGAAGAAGAACAAGATGGAGAGAAAGAAGAGAAAGAAGAGAAAGAAGGTGGAGGCACCTGCATGAGAGAGAGGTGAACCTCCATGAGAGAGGAGAAAGAGAATATGAGAGAGATGAAAACAGAGGTAGAACTCTCTTTTGCACTTGAGAGAGAGAAGTGGAAGAACAACAAGAGAATCAAGAAAGAGAGAAGAGAGAAACATAAGGGAAATTGCAAGGAAGGGAAAAGAAGGAGAGGCAGAGCAGCATTTCATGCCGATGGAGGAGGCAGAGTGGCAATTTTCATATCTGCATGTGAAAGAGAAAAGATGAGAGAGAGGGAGTGATGTAGGATATTTTAGAGAAATGATGATTATGATAAGATGAGTATGGATGAGATGAAGACAATGAGAATGAGATTAATTTAAATGTATATGAGAATAGTATTTTAATCTCTAATTAAATCCTACAATCTATGAGAGGACCTATGAAATGATATCAGTGAGAATAATGTGGAATAGAGTAATTTTAATGCGAAAAGAATGGATAGGATGTTAAATAATTTATATAATGAAAGGAGGCTAATGTGGATACTATTAAGGTTGGATAGATACGATGATTAAACTGTTTGATAATTTATGAAGAGAGGAGGAAGAGCAGTAGGGAATGTATTTTAGAGTGGATGAGATTATGATTATGAAGAGAAGAGAATATTAATGAAGGTTAGAGTGATGAAAGAGGTTATCGGAGACGAAACTATTTCGGATGAGAAAGATGAGTGGTAGATTAGATAGGGTAGATGAGATTGGGTAAGATAATGAGAGAGAAGGTGATCGCGATGGGAAGAAGATAATATATATTATAATATAGAGAATAGAGAGAGAGAGATAAAGAAGACGGAGAGAAATAAAAGAGGATAGGATAATAAAGAAGGATCTCGTGCTGGACTTACGGATATTGTGAGCGAACTATCAAACACGGGATGGAGGGAACGATTACCTGAGACTTAACTTGAGGAGATGCCTTTGGATTACGCCAAACAATCTAGATTCATCTTGAAAGGCTTCAACGCGATATGGATGAAAGTGGACAGAACGGGAGGGAGAAAGGGAAAGGGAGATAGAACTCGGGATGGAGAGATTGCGGGAGAGACACAGGGATGAACACGAACACAGAGGTAATGTAACCGAGTAACCAATTTTTCATCAATAAAACAACTGTCTTTGTTCTCTTACAATTCTACGTTTTATAGAATCAAGAAAAGAGAAGTTACGGTTGGAGCGTCGCTTCGCGACGATTATGTTCCGCGTTGTTTGATGGTTTGACCGGCTTGGCGTCCTTCAACGTCAATCAGCAGTAAGACGAGAAGAGGATGATCTTGACGTTGATAATCTTGGATTCGTGATGAAGTATACGTGGAGCCTGGTAGTGTTAGAGAGTTTCCGACATTCCTTTATCCCTTCGCATATGTTATTGTAGGTCGGCGGAAAGGTTGGTGTCCCTTCTCAAGACTCATCTTATTCTCCTTCGCCGATTTCTTCTTCTCTTTCATCGTTAACATTGGATTTGGCTATGTTAACTTTGGATTTCTCGTCGTTAACTTTCATTCGTCTTCTTGAACCCTTCTTGATGTCGGCAGTTGATGTGTTCGATGTTGTAGGATTTTCTCTCGCGGCGGGGCAAAGCTGACGGACGATAAGTCTGGCGCGTAATCAAGACGATGTCAGCTCCAAGGTGATTTATCTTCACGCTTCATCAGATTTCACGACCGACGGTCGACGGGAATTGACGAAGTCTCTTTGTGTGTTTTCATGTGTCTACGTTGGACGATGATTGAGAGGTGGAATCTCCTCAGCTTCGTGATGAGCTCGTCAGTGAAGATAATTAACACTGTGTTGCAACGATCGTGGATGACTGGATTGACCGGCCTCGTATCCTTTAAAATCCGCTCGGTTGAGGTGACGAGAAGGCGGTTTTCGCGCATGATAGTTCGTAATTTCGAGAAGTCTCGTTGTTTCCTTTTGGAGTCAGTGCATGTCGTTAAAGGGTAGTCTTGCTCTCTGATCGGCTGACGACGAGAGATTCTCCTTGTAGAATGAGTGATCCTCACGTAACTTCAGGGCGCTCGCTCTGTTCCACGTCAGTAGGGTAAAGTTTGCGTGGAATGAGTGATCTTTAAACGTCTTCTTTATTCTTAAGACAGTCTAATGCCTTCATCTTCGGAAGGCTTTCTTTAATATTTTCTATACGTGGTGATGTGCTCGGTGGAAGACTTCAGAGTAGGTATTGAAGTTATTCAAGGCCGTGGGAGTCTCAACTTCGATTAAAAGAATTTAAGGCCTTTACTCGGGGAGGTTTTCTGTTGTCTTCTCTGTTTCACTTCACGCCGTGGAATGATCCTTCATAAGCCATAAAGGTGTTACTCATGTAGCATGTGATTGTCATTGTTTGAAGCTTCAATTATGTCTTCATAATAGGTTTCATATATCTCCTTTGCTCTTATGATGGTAAGACAATTAAGTCTCATATTTTCTTCTGCTGTGGAGAGGTTGTCAAAGAAAGAAGGTGAGGATCTATCCTCATGACTGTCATCCTCAGTGGTAGCCCACTGTCTTCTATTTTGAGTTTTAGTTTCAAAAATGAAAGCCCATGACAATAATCCTGTTGAGGTCTTCATGTTTGACTTTGACATCTTTCTTTTGGCTCTCATGATGATTGAAGAATAAAATGCGTAAGTTCGTTGATCTTCTCTACATTTCAGCTTAGGTCTTTTCATCTATGAGACTTTGACTTGAGTTGTCACCGAATATAGTTTCTACCATATTTAGATCTCCTCTAGAATTCTATCTAAGGGACATTTTTCAAAGAAAGAAGAAATTGGAAATCAAGGATGTTCCTATTGATGTTCCTTGAGATCAGTATTCATAACTATACAAGGTACCTATGATATAGTGGATATGGTTTGGAAAATAAGGAACCTATATCAAGGTAGAAGGTGGTTGACTTGGTCCATTCAAGGAATTCTAAGTATCTAAGGATAAGGGTTTAATTTCTTTTGACCAAGTCAATCTTTGGATCAGTATATAATTGGAGGAGGAGGGAAGATAATTCCCTTAGGATCTACACTCTCTTTCAATGTTTTAGAGAGGTCTTTCTTCATTCACTTAGTGGATGGTGAGTTTCTCAAACTCATGAGTAAGGAGGAGTATAGTTTCTTGTTGAGGATGAGATATCTTCCTTAAGTTATATTGAGGTTCACTTGGAACCCTTGTGTTCATGTTTTGGGATAATTCTCCATCAGGGAGTGAGGAGGGGCAAGGAGAGGAGGCAAGAGAGGAAGAGGTGGTGACAAAAGAGATGTAGGTGGCATGACGCTGAAAAAAAAAACTTTTTGATAACAAGATAATTTCTTCTTCCATTCGCGTGCACATGCATGATAGAGAGAAGGAAGAGAGGAGGTGCATGTGAGAAAGAAAAGGAAGAGGAGGTGGAGAGGGAAGGGAGAGAGGTGGTGTGGGTGTGGAAGAAGAGGAAGAGGAGGTGGAGAGGGAAGGGAGAGAGGTGGTGCAGTAGTGGAAGAAGTGGAGGAGGAGGCGGAGAGGGAAGAGAAAGAGGTGGCATGATGGTTGAAGAAGATGAAGATGAGGTGGACATGGAAGAATGGTGAGGAGAGAGAGAGAGGACAAAAATTTGGTTTTTAACAATTTATTGGTGGATTCTAACATTAGCTAGCGAGAGGAAAGAGAGCACTTATCGATAGTTCATCTTGTACCAAACATTAATTTTAGTGAGTTTCTTCTCTTTTCTATTTATTCCTTATGTTGGATGCAAGCTGCCAAGTTTGAGTGAGATGTGCAGGTCGTCAAAGGCATGTTTGATTGAAGAGCATTGTGATAAGTCCAAAAACGGTGTAAAAATAAGTCGTTGATTAGGCTTTTTAGACTTACGCAAAAATATTTATAATTCACCTTAAACACTAAACACGATGTATAGAGTGAGTAAGGGGTCGAACCACAGAGAGTAAGGTTATTGATCTAAACTTCACTTTTAGTAAAAGATGGAAGAAATAGGGTAGAAGCAAGGAGCGAAATAGATGAGATAGTAAGAGAGAAAATAGAAAGCGGATGTTGAGGTTCTCAACCTTCTCACAAAGATTGAAATCCTCGGTATCGGAGAAGATATTTTTACCGTTGGTTTGATTAATAAATTGACAGAAAAGGAAGGAAAGGTCCTAAGATTAACACATAAACCCTAAGTGCCAGTCAATTCGTCTAATTGGGACGCAGTCATCATCATTCTATCAGAGCTTGAATTAGTGCCCAAGCCTGGCGTCTATCACTGTAGAACAGTGAGCTGAATGAACAATTAGAACTCTCATAGTAGCAACCCTGCCCCCTATCCGCTATCCTCGCAGGGCTCAGACCCTCACCCTAGCCTTAAGCGGGATCTCAGTGACAGGGCCCTCTAACTTGCTTGAGATTAATTCAACCGATGGTGATTGATTCTTCTTCTAGTGGTTCTCCTACTCACATGATTATCACCCGGGCTCGTACATTCTGCCCGAGCCTGGCGCTTTTACTCGGTCAAGTAACAATCATAATAAACAAGAAGAAACCCACTATTACAAAGTGGAGTCAAACACATTTCTAAAAGGTGAAAAGAAGATAAAACCTGATCCCCTGGTGCTCCCTTGGCCTTTCGACATGAGACACTCTTGCCATGAAACAAGCGATCAAGAAGAAGATACGAATAAGCAAGTCGGGTATCTAGATGCACTCAGTTCGTCATGCCACACAATCCTAGAGACTAGGCGAATGCACAAAAATATAAAAAGAACAAAAAAATAACAAAACATACCAAGATAGTTGATCCCTAGCAGCCTTGATCCCAATGGCCAACCTCCATAAGGGGGCTAACTAGAAGATGAAAAATAAGGTTCCTTCTATGCCCTATTTATAGGTGATAGGGCATGGATGGAAAGAAGATAAAGAGACAAAACAACCCCGAAAATTTCACTTTAATCCGACATTTGGATCTCAAGATATTGACTCTTGAAACTCAGCAAATCATAGCCTTGGATTGATTCTCTCTCCTCAGTTTAGCTGTTTTGCCACCTCCAGATCCCTGCACATTAGTTGCCTCCAACCGACACGTCTTCCCGCATTCGGCGCCATCATTTAATCCAATCCCAGTGCGCCACATCATCTTGAACCTTCAAAACAAATAAAAACGAGATTCCAAAGCAGTTAATGCAATAAAAATTGAGTTTTTCCATATTAGGCGCAGAAAAAGCCCCGAATTTTTCTATTTGCTGCCATTCCTTGGTCTACGTGCTTGTATTAAAAAAAATTGGAATTATTAAAACACAACGCCAACGTGGATTTGCTTTAATCTCGCGCGTGTTAGAGATTTGCTTTAATCTGACGGTAGAGAGGTGGACACGTGGCGCAATCGGATTAAATCTGCAAAAAAAGCTTTGCTAAATCATTATAAAATTATATAAGCCTTTTAAAAATCCAAAAAATATATTTCGACTTTACATATTTATTTCTCTATGATTCTGAGGTCAAAAAATTACTTAAAAATACCAAAATATCGAGGAAAAATAAGATTTTTGTGGTAAAGTCAGAATTAATCTTTTTTTGTAATGATAACAAGCATATAGAGTTGATTTAGTGCATATAAGCATGTAAAATGAATGATATTAATACATCAAATAGCATGTTATCACATTGCTAGATTGAGTTTTGGTCGTGAACCTCTATATTACGGTCTATTCTTTTCTATCGTTTCCGCTCAACACTTTCCCTCTACATTTTCACATTATTGACCTTAATCATCATTCCTCTGTCAAATCAAGACTTTTTTATCTTCAAAAGGAGATGGAAAGTGTTGGATCGTAGCTTATCGATTTTATTACTTGAGTGTCATTGAGGCCATATGAAGAGATTGGTGTGCATGTATCCGAGTTCTCTTTGTGTAATGCATCTCTCACAAAATAGGCTTTAGTGTTTTATATAAATTAGTGTATTTTTTAAATAAAAATTTATTCTCTTGTTATTTATTGAATTTCAGTTTTAGAATATTAGATAATTTAATTTCTGATCCAATAAAACAAATTTGGATTAATTTGGAGTTGTATTTTAAAATATATGAATTTTCTAATTTTTATGGATTTTATGGAATTTTTATGATTTTTTAATGAATTTAATTTGATTTATTTTGAATTAAATGAATAAAAAAATTTAATTTTATATTGCGTGCTAACATGGCAGTTGACGTGGTGCAGACGAAAACGGCGGTACCACGTGGTGACATATGAGACCATCACTTGCACTTACGTGTATGTGTGTGTGCGTGTGTGAGTGCGCATGTGCGCACGTTTGTGCACATGTGTGTATGTGAATAAGGAGAAAGCACCCTGTTAAGGATTTTCACTAACTCCTTATTCACGTATTAGTTATATTCACGCGCATTTTTGTCATGTGAGACTATTTTTACGTTTTTATGTGCGCAAGTGACGTGGCATCACGTGGAGCATCCGATTCGCGCGTTAAAAGAAGATCGTCGATCTTCACTTATGGCGGGGGTACATGGCACATTTCTTTGTGTCGGTGAATCATTTTAAAAATGATGTAATCTCAGCCATCAATCTTCACTTAAGGCGGGGGTACATGGCACATTTTGTTGCGTCAGTGAATCATTTTAAAAATGATTTAATCTCAGCCATCGATATGAGGAGGCATAACGGCTGAGATTAAAACTGACAAAAATGCATCTGGAGCATCAGATCAAGATCAAACGATGAGCATTTCCCGCATTACTTCTTCACGCACGACGTGGTGAGATCTTGGCAGTCCATCACTGATCCAACATCCATGACTAAATCGCAATGATTTGCATCTCTACGTTTTATCAAAGCTGTTGATCGAAGAATTAAAGCGCAATTCGACGGTTATCCTAAATTTGCCCAATAAATTGAGATGTTCTTTGACGATGTAAATCATTCTTGGGTTCTTCGAGTAATCAAATTGTCTAGACACCACAATCCTTGAATCTCTTGCTTTCAATCACTTCTATAGATCCAATTTCATGTCCACGGAGTGTTTGAAAGTGAGATTTCGTTGAGAGAATAGAGGGAAATCAATTCTTCAATGTCAATAATCGTCTTCGAATTCACGATATGAATAGCCTTTGATCTGGCGATAAATTGGATCAATATGAGCGCTATCTTAGGTTAGAAATCATGTTTGTATCCGAATCTTTCTTCCTATAATATTATATTTAAATTTGAAATCATAGATTTATCAATTTCAATTTTAATTTCAGTTTTTCATGATTTTCTCATTCGGAAATTTCTCTATGATTCGCTCGTCAATTTCTCCGCGAATCTTGATCCAAATTCAATGATTTTTTTTGTTCCGTGGATTCACCTTCGAGTTCTCTTTTCAATTATACAAAACCCCTAATTTCTCACCTCATTTCATCTTCCAATTTGAGCGAATTTCAAAGAATACCTCAAAAATACCTTAATTCTCTATGGATTCGACCCTTATTCACCACTATGGTATTTAATTCATGATTATTTTATTAAATTGGTGAGTTTGGTAAATGCTTTGACATGAATTTGGGTGTATTCAATGACCGCACAAATTTGTTTTGTTAGATCTCTTGATTTTATTGGATTCTAGACTCATTTATGCCTACATTGATTTATGAAAATCAAGATTTAATTGCGCAATGAGAGAGCATTATCAATTTGAGAATTACAACTCTCCTAGAGCTTCCAATTTTTGGTTTTCTTTAATTTGAGTGACTATAGAAGCAATTTCTTAAGACTCTCAAGTTAATTTGGTCTAGTTTTATTTTATCTATCACCTAGAACTTTAGTTTTATTATATTCATAGTAGATTAACCAATATTTGATTGTCCTTTGATTTTCTCTATTATTCTTTTCCCCATCTAAATTCTCTCTTGATTTTAATCCAAATAGCAAAGGGTTTGATTCACAAGAAAGGTATCCTCTTCTCATTTATAATACTTATTTTCATAGTTTTTCACCTCATTTCATCATCCAATTTAACAAAATTCTAAGAAACCTCAAACTCAACTCTAATCTCTTTGGATTTCTACTCATATTTATCAATTAGTCATCAATTGATTGATTTTGAAATTTGTTTTAGCCCCTGATGGCATTTATTTAATGAGTGCATAATTATGGAAAGTGAAATTATGTTTCATTTGAAGGATTTTTAGTAATTTGATTTAGTGAACTCTTAGATTTCTACATTTACCTTATTCTTGTGAGGTAAATGTATTGCCACTTGATTATATTGATAACGCACAAATTGAAACTAGCTACTCACAAAATGATACTCTATCTATACATAGAATGATTTGATGAAAGAGTCTAAATGATGATCCTAATTATCTATATGATGAACAAGTAATGTAAGGCAAATACCAAATGACTGGATGTGAAATATTTGTGGTCAAACCTAACCAAATAAAAATCTCAAATTGACCTTTGTTGCTCAGCCCAAGTCCAACCTTAAATCTCAATATTAAGCTTAAAACATAATATTTTATTGGATTTGTAAGTTTAATCTCAATTAAGTGGACATAGTTACGTATTATTGTAGATTAGCTATCATTTAATCCCATTTAGTGATTCAATTATGTTAAATGAGGGGATTAAGACATTCAATTATGTGTGTGGAGGTTATTTATGTGTAGAGGCAATTAAATTAGTTAATAGTAAATAATAGGTTGACTAATTATAATTTAGAGGGTTAAGCTCTCCTCACTCTCTATAAACAAGAGGCCATGGTTCACTTGAGTAACCCAATATCCATAACCCTTGAGATAGATTTCCATTTCTTATAGAGATCAAGAGGTTATGTTGGGGATATTCAAGAGACTATTCTCCACTGAAGAAATCTGAAAAGATGAAGAATAATGCAATGAATTCAGGTATGAATTTATTTATGTTTTCTGCATCTGATTATAATAATGAATTTAAAATGCAAACTAAAGTTTCTAACATGGATAACTTGATAAAAATTCAAGAATAGCTCCCCAAATATTTGACTTTAATTCACTCAATTAAACACCTTAAATAACTCACCACAAAATCTGGAACAAAATACTTGAGGTTCCTTCAAAGAATTACAAAAAAAGCCCTTTAAAAGTTCTAGCCAAACTCACTACACCTATGATTTCTGTTGAGAAATTGCAATAAAACAACCCTTTAAATGCCCAAATAAAAAATTGTTTAAAGAATGCAGATTTAAAAATTCTAAAGTTGAATTTAGAGAGGACTCTTCCCAAGAGAAATTTAGAGGAGAATATAAGAAGTTATAAACACAGATTTAAGGAAATATTGATCAAGTTTTAAGTAGATTGAGATTATAACTTAAAATTGCATGAAGATGATAGATATGACAAATTCAATAGTGCATTTTGAGATTATAACTTAACATTGCATGAAATGATAGATATGTACTCAAAGTATGATAACATGCATAAGAATAGAATGTTTTTGCCTTAATTTGGATTAATAATTATATAATTGCATGTTAAATTTCATGTTATCAAATAATACTTGCATTACATTCTTCCCAAAGATGAAGTAATGTAGAGAAAAGAAACCAAAGTAAAAATAAGAGCAAAGTCCTTCATAAATTTTTTTAACAAACTTTATCAATCACTATGAATCAACATAACAAGCCTAAATCTATACGTTAAATCTTATACCCCACAATAATAAAGTCTAAAACAATTAAATATGACAAAAATAGTATATATGTGAGAATTAGTACACACAATAGAGGTAAGTATATTTAAGGAAAATTTTCCATTTATCTCATAGACGAAACGATATCGTATGGTCATTGAATACACACGATTTCATGTCAAAACAAAGTCCAAACTTACCAATTCAAAGATTAATTCAAAAATCGAGTGATTTGGATGAGAATTCGCGGAGTAATTGATGTTTAAAAATGAGTAAAAACTGAAATTAAAACCAAATTAAACTTAATCTATGATTCAAAATGTAAAATTAACACTAAATGATGAAAGATTATGATAAAATCACGCAATCTAACCCAAAGTACCCTTCGAAATGATCCAATTAATCGCCGGATGCATGGCTTTTTATTCGGCATTTTCGAAGATGAAGATGGTGTTCAAGATGTGATTTCTCCTTGATCTCTTGATCAATTTTCGATTTCAAATGCTCCTCGAACGCGGAAATGTATCAAGAAGACATCTAAATCGATGGACGCTTGAATTGTGGTGTCTAGTCAGTTTGATTTCACTCGAAAAACCAAGGGTACATTTCCGTTCGAAGAACAGTTCAATTTATAGGAGAAAAGAGGCGTAACCGTCGGATCAAGAGTCGCATCCCGATCGACGGTCGAGATGAAGCGTCGTTTGATCGAAAAGACGCGATTAAGTTGTGATCGTCCGATCGCAGATGGAGCGTCAGGATGCGTCCATGTTGCGTGTGTGAAGAGGCGCATTGATTCATCGCATCCATTGGATTTAAATCCGACGATCATGATTAATTAGAGGGTCTACTGATCGGGTCAAATCTCAACAGTTATAACTCCAAAGATGGACGATCACGATTGATTCACTTAAATGGCATTTAAGGCACATGGTTGATTTGTGATCTGGTGGACTTCGAATCCACCACATTGACGCGCGATATTCCAAGCACTTTTGATCCAGCAATCCACGCTTTGCCACGCGTCTTGCAACTTAAAATGAAAGTGAAGATAGTCCCACACAAAGAAAATTAAGAAGAGGGGACGGGTTGATAACGTGTAGTGATTATATGGGTTAGCGAGTTTCGATAAATGGAATGCGTATATGTATCAGAACCCTCTATTACGAGTAAATATAAATATGCACACATGTATCCTCCGCACCACACAAGCGCTCGCGTGGGTCCGCGTGGCTCTGCCACGTGGTCTTGCGTGCCACGTCACATCCACGTGGGTCCCGTGTGATAATTAACCCCTTTTGCCTTTCTTTTAATTGTTTTAAATAACTTTAAAATCGAAAATATACTTAAATAAATTCAGAAAAATTCTAGAAAATTCCTTAAAATTTTAAAAATCATAACTTTCAAAATACAACTCCAAATTAGTTAAAAAAAAATTTGTTGGATCAGAAATTGAATAATCTATTGTTATAAAAAGTCAAAATATGAATATAGTAAGAGAATGAATTTTAATTAAATAAATAGATTCATGTATTTTCTAGAATAACTTTATAAAACATACTTGAATGTTAATAATCATCATTTCTCTTATCATTTAATCATGAAAACATACTTATGATCTCAAATATAATTAGGATTAAAATCTTAATGTTTTAATTATGTATAATAATCCATAAATTGATGTATTTTTAGATCATAACATGAAATTATGCAAAATGATAGAAATATACTTAAAATATGATAACATGCATACAATTAGAGTAATTAATGCATGTATTTACATTAATAATCATGTAAATTCATGTATAAATAGCATTTTATCACTCTCCCAAGAAAAACTAAGAAATAATTTTCTGAAGTTAAAATTTTATTATATGATAGTTTTCATGTCTATGTATTTTTAATTTTTTGTGTGATTCAATGTTCTTGATCTTAGACTTGGATTCTCGAAGATTACTTTACTCCTCATTACTTTATGCTTCATGCAGATATAGAAGTATTATCATTTAGTTTAATTTTTATTTGAGAATTAGTACACACAATCGAGGTAAGTATATTTAAGGAAAATTTTCCATTTATCTCACCCAACAAAAACTAAGAAATAAATTTTCTGAAGTTAAAATTTTATTATGTGATTGTTTTACCTTTATAAATTCATAAAGGTAAAACAATGGCAATTCAAAATTTTGTAAACTGAAAAATGTGTTAATTCACAGGACTGTTTAGGTGCTGAATCATGACCCACTTCTAACAATTGTGAATCATTGGACTTGATGATTCAATAAAGAAAGATAAAAATTAGGTTAGGAAAGTCAAAAGGGTAAGACACTCAGGATATCGATCCCCAATATGAAGTTGGTGGGGAAACTGACTTTCATTCTTATGTTTAAGAGACAAATCAAGGGATAAAAATATTAAGTTTCTATATTATGTCTCTATCTCTCACCCCATGCAAGCAGATGGTTCATAAATAGGCTTCAAATCCATTATTATACCAACTTTTCAATCCATATGAGCTTCTCTTTGTTCCCATTTAGAGATAGAGAGAGAGAGAGAGGTATTTGTCTGAAACTAATTTGCCAATCAAAATCACTCGTAGAGATGCCTTTACCTCCTCTTTGGATCCTTAGTTCACGGGTGCCTTAATACTTCTCTCCAATCAGAAGGTAGCAAAGCACCCTACATCATCACCGTCCACAGAAGAAGCAAACCTCACTGTCTGATGACAAGAAGCATCTTTCATCTTTTCCGTTTTAGATTTATCCCATATCCCTCTGCAAATGTCCACACCTTTACAGTACACCACATTTAACTTGGATTTGGACAGTGGTCACAAAATTAAAGAGTATACGAATGGGTGTTGGCGTCATAATTCCTAAGTCCTATAAAAAGATTATAGCCACACCATCTTGCAAGTAGTAGCAACCATAGCTTGTGATCTAGGACACTTTTAAGAAGGTATGTTATGTATGAATATGAAGGTTTGAAGAGGAAGATGTGATGAGAGAGATATGTAATGAGGAGAAAACCTGATGAGTTAATGATGAAATAGTCCTACAAGTTTATTGGAGGATCTATGATGAGATATCAGTGAGAATAGGTTTAGAATTTAGAGAAGATAATATAGAGAAGTAGGAAATAGACGATATGTAATAAGTAATAACGTAGCGACTATATATATGATATGACAGTGAGTAGAGGAGGTGGAAGAGACGTTGAAAGAGAGAACACTGATGTGGGGGTGGAAAGATATTATATTAAATAATATAGGATAGCGGATAATGGTAAGAGTGAAAGAGAGAACAGAGAAATTGATGTGGGGATAGGTGATAGGGTGTCGGAAGATGACAGGGGCGGTGAAAGTAGAGGAGGACGGAGAGATGAATGTGGACTTATAGATTTAAGGAAGAACTATTATCCCTAGAAAAAAGAGAGGATTGACTACCTGATCGAGGCGAAGAAGTGATGCTCCAGAATACGCCTGACGATAAAAGATATCCTCGTCGTTTCTCTGACCTATAGATCGTGAAAGCGAAAGAACGGGAGGGAGAAAAGAAAAGGAGGGTAGAACTCGGCGATGAAGTGATGCGGAATGGAGTGATGGAGATGCGGGGTGAGCGTGAACACACGGGTAACCAAAAGTAACCAAGAACACTTTCATTCAATAATTTTTCTGTCTTCTTTCCTCTACAACTTTCCGTTTTATAGAAATAGAGAGGAGAAGTTACGGTGGAGCGAAGCGTCGCGTCGCGGCGATTATATTCCGCGTGGTTGACTGGCTTGACCCGGCGGTAAGTCGTGGAGTTTGGTAATTTGGAGAATTCCCGATAGTTCCCTTATTCCCGCGCGTGCTTCTTTTAAGTTAGCAAATCTGTCATCGCCGCGTTCTTCATTCGATGCAGATGTCACGTGCGTGGAACATGCTTGGAACGGGAGTTCCGTGCTGGCAGACGGGAGTTCCGTTCGCAAATGAGCCGCTGGGCCTGGGACTACCTTTCCGGTTATTCGGAATTCTACCGAAGAGAGCGTCCGGTCTCTCCTGCAAGTCAAGGCCACGATAATGTTATGTCGTTTTGTCTGTGTTTCTTCGCTCTCATTCCTGAAGAGCTATTGCTGCAAACGATCGGTTGCAGAAGCTGGGAAGTCCTCGCCGATCGTCCTTTTGGTGGGGATGTTCACGTGGCTTCGGTGGGTCGTGCTTGCATCCTTCACAGGGGTTTCCGAAATATATTTCGGTAATAGAGATGTTGACTCGAGCGCTGGAAGCATCGTGACGGTGTGTTGCAGGCAATGGTCGCCGATGATCACACGCGGGAAGAATAGTGTGTAGGTGATTCGTTCCTCGCGACCTACTCATTCAAAGCCGATCCTGTCGTCGGACTTATTTTGCTTGTATCGTGGAAGACTTTTGTATTTTCACGAGCCTCCGCGAACAGTTGAAGAGGTAACTGGTAAGTTCTTCTGCTGTGTTTCGTTTCACCAAAAGTTTGTTTCTCGGGTTTTCGTCGTTTAGCTTCTTTATTGGCCAGAATAACGATAGGGTGGGCAGAGAATAAATGATGACGATGATAACGGTCTTCCAGTCTTTGACTCGAGACTTCCAATCGAGGAGGTTAGGTTCAATCTTAATGGGTAGCTCTGAATGACTCCCTTGCGTGTTAAGCTTGAGTGGCACGTCAGTAGAAATAGATAATAAATGGCTTCCATGATGACTGAAGGATGATACTTTAGCCTTTCTGACGTTGAGAAATACTCTGATGAGTTGGAGGGAAGGCTGAGATGGCTGCTGACAATGAGTACAGTCTCCTCTTTTTTTAATCCCCTTGAGATATGCTTGGAAGTATGGAATAACTATTTTCTTGATATCCTGTCTTCGTAAAGCTTGGTTCAATGTTGTCTTTGTAGTTACTAGAGTGAATCAGGAGCTTGATATTCTTCAAAATATTGTCTTCCTTGTGTCTTCAGTGTTCTTTAAAAGTCTTGGTGATGTTGCTTCATAGGGGTAGATGCATGACAATACTCCTGCAAAGGCTTTGACTTGAAGTAATTTAAGAAGGTAAAGTCCTCCTTTAGATCTCTCCTAAATCTAACTATAGGTGGTTTTCAATGAAAGAAGGAATATATCACAATGATGTTCCTATTGATGTTTCTTGAGATCATTATTCATAGCTATACAAGGTACCTATGATATAGTGGATATGGTTTGGAAAATAAGGAACCTATATCAAAGGGAAAAGGGTGGTTGAATTGGTCCATTAAAGGAATTCTAAGTATCTAAGGATAAGGCTAATTTCTTTTGACCAAGTCAATCATTAGATCAGTATAAAATAGAGGAAGGAGGGAAGATAATTCCCTTAAGATCTACACTCTCTTTATTTATTTAGAGAGGTCTTCTCCATCCATTTAATGAATGGATAACTTTTCAAACTCATGATTAAGGAGGAGAATAGGTTCACTTGGAACCCTTGTGTTCATGTTTTTAAAATAATTCTCCATCAGCTTGGTATTAGCTTTTGCAATAGAACATGAAACTACCTTTTATTTTGAAGAAAAAATAGTGATCAAATTACCTCCTACATATAAGAATTATCTTGATAACATGTAAATTTATGCACATTCATATCATGCATTTAATGCCTTTATTTCTATACATATGATCATAAATACACGTTATCATGGTTTACACTAGTTAAAATGATAATATTTGTTTAAAAGGATATTATTGATTTTTCATGATCATATAACATTTTATGGAACTTCTATGACATTGATTTATTAATAAAATAATTTTCTAAGGCACTAAATGAATTTATTTATTTTTAATTTCAAATGTCTTTTTGTACAGAAAAAAATTATGAATGCATGATTAACATGTTTTAAAATGATTAAAGTTAATGTTTAGAATATATTTTTTATTTTTTCTAGAATTTTTAAAGTCAAAATCATTGAGGAATGATTATATATGTTATATTTACATTTAAAAGTAATTTTAAAAAATTAAAAAGAAATGCCTATTATAGTAATAAGAGAGAGAGACATAATCTCTCTCCCCCTTCCTCCCTCCCCCACTCTCTCACTATCTCATACGCGAGAGGATGTAAGAAAATTTATTCCCTCTCTATCTCCTCATCCTCTTCTTTTGCCGCCGTCACAATACGAATCCGTGAAGTTGTTGAAAACACATGGAGACATGTCAAAAGTATTTCTAAACTCACTATTTTATGATAAAAATCAATAATTCAATATTATAATGGTGAATAAGGGTCGAATCAACGGAGAATTAAGGTATTCTCAAAGTATTCTTCAAATTTGATCAAAATCAGACAAGAAATTGAGGTGAGATATCAATGGTTTTATTAATTTTACAAAGAGAACTTCAAGACAAATCCACGAAATAAAAAATCACTCGATTTAGATCATGATTTGTGGAGAAATCAAGGAACCAAAACTAGATAGAAAATAATTCTTGAGGAGAGAGAAAATCAATAAATTATCTACAGTTCGATTAATCTACAATTTGAAACTGAAATATAATGATACATGACAAGAGATTAGGAGGAAAACACATAATCTTACCCAAATTCGTGCTCGAAATGATCCAATTGATTGCCAGATCAAAGCTTTTTCATTCCACGACTTTGAAGACTAAGTTCGACTTGCAAAATGTGATTTCTCCCTATTCTTTCAACGAAATCTTGATTTCAATCAGTCTTTGGATGCAAAAATGAGTTTAGAAGATGAAGAAATTAAGAGATTTAAGGATTGAGATGTCTAAACAGTTTGACAGCTCTAAACATCCAAGAATAGATTTCCCGTCGAAGAGAGAGAATTTATAATATTTTGAAATTAGGCATGACCATTGGATCTTCTCCTTGATGAGATCAACGGTCGCAATAGAATCCGAGGAGGGAAATCATTAAGTTTAAATCGCGACCGTTGGATCTTCATTGGAGTGTTAGGATCGCGCCACGTGATTGTGTGAAGAGAGAGCGTCGCGAGATCTCATCTGTCCAATCATAAATCCACATTTCAGATTCTCAAATGGCTCTTCAAATCATGGCTGTTATAACTCCTCAGATGCATGACCATAATTGATCTATTTAATAAAATGAATCGTGGTCCACTCAGATGATGCCACGTACCCCCCTCACTTAAGTGAACATGAGGGGGTGAGATGAAATCACATCTTTTCACATCGATCGGACACTTCCCATCGTGCCACGTCGCATGCGTGAAAATAATCAGAAAGATAGTCGAACGTGAAAAAAATAAATCCAAGCATATGGGTATATAAATAGATTGTATATAGTGGGTTAGCAAAAATCCTTAAGGAATGCATAACCCACTAACTACAGTTGTGCACAGACGCACATACACATACACACGTGTGGGCCATGTGGTGTGTACATACGTCGCCACGTGACAACACGTAATCACTGCCTCCACATCAGCTACCACCTCAATGCGTGATATAAATATATATATTTTTAATATTTTTAATTTAAAATAAATCCAAATAAATTCAGAAAAATCGCTAAAAATTAAAAATTCATGACTTTCAAAACACAACTCGAAATCAATCCAAATTTATTTTGTTAGATCAGAAATTAAATAATCTATCATTTTAAAAGTTAAATTTAAAAATAACAAGAGAATAAATTATATTTAAAAAATATACTCATTTCTCTTAGAAAATAAAACTTAAAAAAAGAAATGAGTATATAAAAATATTTTCTCTTGTTATTTAACAGTAAAACCTAATTATAATATAAAATTTAGATGGGAATAATCTACTCTAAAATATATTATTTAATTATGAAAAATTATCTCTAAAATAATACGTTTTCATACTACAACTTAAAAATGCACGAAATAATAGACACTCAACTTAAAAATGCACACTCAAATTATGATAACACGCATAAGAATGGAATATTCTATGCCTAAATTTGCATTAATAATCACATAATTACATGTATACATTGCTTGTTATCGTGTCGCACCACCTGTCTCCCTTCCCTCTCCACCTCCTCTTCTTCTTCTTTTGGTGTCATCTGATAAGTGTAAAATCATGGCCATTGAAAGTACAAGTTTACATATAAAAAATTATGCTCAAATCTTTGAATTAGCTCTTAAAATTTATAATAATGGCAAGTCAAGGTTGAATCTATAAGGAGGATGGTTAAAAGGTTAAAATGAAGGAACTTTTTGGTATTTTTTTAGATTATGAAAGTGAAAATGATTGATGAAAAGGAAGGAGAGATATGCAAAGATGAAATGATAAGATTGACTATGACTCAAGTAATAAAACAGTTGTCAACGTGTTGTCATCTTTTTTTATATGTGCAGCCATTCATATTGATATGTGCAGCTATAGCATCCCAATATTGACTTTGATTATTGAAAGTCTAAAAATAGCAATGCATATGTAGCCTTGGCTAACTTAGGTGTTGACATATGCTTGTTAGGCTACTCTCCTTTATCTCCATGGTTGACAATTAACAATCAACTTATTTTCCATGCCATATACCACTCACTTTTAGTTATCTCCTTGGCTGCCAACTCAATGCCTACATTCCCTTGGCAATTCACTCATTTTTATTTGTATTCTTAGTATCTTCCATTGCATATCTCTTGGAAAATCTAAAGATGGTCACCTTCTTAAAGAAATAATGTTGTATGTCATGTGATATATATCATCTACAGTAGGCATTTCCTCAACATCCCATTTGAGGTTATCTTCTAATTGTAAAACATGCATTTATCTTTACAAATCTATACCAAATTTTCACATTAAATTTAGGAAACAAATCATTTTTTGCTTGATGTCATTCCATTTATATAATTTTATGCATATGGATAAGTC
>CM044104.1:20024522-20087646 GCA_024174645.1 Lemna minuta
ACTGATCTCAAGAAACAATAGTAGGAACATCCTTGAGTTCCAATTCCTTCTTCCCTTGAAAAAACCACCCATAGATAGAATTTCTAAGAGAGATCTATATAATTTTACTCATGGAAGATTTGTCTTTGAATTTCATCTCAAGACAAGCCTTTACCCAAGCAAACCATGCGCTTATGTGATGGTAGTCAGCATGAAGCCTCTGCTATCAAAAGAACAGTCATGATTAACATCGAAGAAGCCTCATAGTTGAAGAATTTCATCATTGTGATTCATCCAAGTGACAATGAAAACAATTACCTCAAAGATCTTCACGTTTTCTAAAGTTTAAGAAAACCTAAACTGAAATATGAAGAGAAGATGAGCAACACGATTGAAGAAGAAATGAAACATGACCTTCTTACCATCACAAGAGCAACGAAGAACCAACTATCAAGAGCATGAAAGAAGATTACAAGAAGAAGAATTATCTTCCATCTAATCAAAGTCTCTACGGCTGATGGATAAGAAGAAGGTTCAGTCTGATATCTTCCACTAAGCAATCCTCGTAATTATCAAGCTCATGAATACAAAGTACAAGGATCACGATTTACTTAAGGACTTTGAGACCTGTTGTACGATCTTCACGGCTACTGAATAATATGAAGACTTGGACTGAATGCAATTAAATTTTATTAATACCATCCAGATGGACATCGACCGCAGACTATGGGGAAGTCCAGCTTATTTCACATCCGCCCCTGCTGTGGTCGAACAGAGAATAGTCAAGGATCCTCTGAATTTTCTCCATCGTCTCGCCCTCGTGAATACACAGAAAACACAGGTCACCAATGTACGCGAGAGTATACAGCGCTCGAAGGGCTTGAAGCAAGGAGACTCGTCACACGATCACAGCCCATCTCTGCTCTTTCTCACCTTACCAAAATAATCTCTCTTACCTTCATTTTGTCACCAACCGTTCCCGAGCTTCTCTTTAAGTTGCTGTGGAGGTTCGCGAAAAGACAACATGATAACGATGAGACACAAAGATCTCCGCAAAGAAAGATTACAACCACCCAGTTTCCACCACTCAACACGCTACCAGGTAGACATCCGAATCACCGTCCATGTGAAGAATATGTCAAATAATAGAACACTCGATTAGAATTGGAGCTTCACGAGACTGAACACGAGAAGCTGAAACTTCTAAGTCCTGTTACCGCCCGTCTCTACCTCTCCTCACCTCATTCAAGGGAATTCTCGACATCAAAGCACTGCTGACGTTTGGATGCCAGTCATCAACGCCACAACAGACCGAGAGGCCATCCGACAACCACGATAATTCCACAATAAAGCCGAGTCAACCGGTTGACTACGCGATCGTGAAATGACCTCAAAATAAATCGGACGCTCCGGCAAAATAAGAAGAGTCGGGATACCTCAAGCTCGATCAGACCCTCGCATGCATCGTGGCATTCCAATAACCGCCGATATCACCACGAGACAACAAAGGAGCATTTCTCATTCGTCGGATAACAAGGGATGCGGAAGTTGCAATGACGCGTCATTTCACCGAAGTATTCCTCTCCTTCTATAAAATAGGAAATTGTAAACAAAAAAGATAGTAGTTGTTTATTGATGAAAAATTGGTTACTTGGTTACGTTACCTCTGTGTTCGTGTTCATCCCTGTGTCTCTCCCGCAATCTCTCCATCCCGAGTTCTATCTCCCTTTCCCTTTCTCCCTCATGTTCTTTCCTCTTTCACCCACTTCACGTTTAGGCGAAAAAGACGGTAATCGTGGATCGTCTGGTAATCTCGAAAGCATCTTCTTCACATTGTTCTCAAGGTATCATCCTCTACCTCTAATTCTGTGAAACGATAGTTACTATCTTGAAATCGTAAGTCCAACATCTCCCTATCTGTTCTCCATCTATTCCTTCTTATCCGAACCAATATTATTACTAAAATATTCCATCACCGTCGCATTACTAAAATATTATTTCTATTCTCCGCTTCACTACTATCCGAGTTATCCTCTTCTCTCTTCAACCGAAACTCACCCTTACCCAGTCTCCTCTCCTAATATTTATTCTCTTCCTTCACTATTATTCCTATTTCTCCTCTTCGTAAACCACAATTATTCTATCATTCTATCTATCATTTATCTTATATAATACTTATCCAAAATATTAACAAACATAATCCCCAATCATAATTATATCCCTTATCAATGACTAATCCACATCCTTCTTCATATCCCTATCATCATCCATTATCCTCCCTCATAATCCCGATCATTCTCATTATCTATACATCCGCCTATCTTAATTCTCCTTCTACTTCTATTCACTGATATATATATAAATATATATTTTCTAATCTATCTAAATTTCCATCTTCTATATTCTCCTCATTATTCTTATTCTTCTTTACATAAACTGAAAATTATCCTCTTCCTATATTCATTCATCTAAACCATATACTTAATAATATCAATCCTAAATATTCTCTACATTAATCATCCTTCTCATATATTCCTTAAGCACTAATCATTCATGGTGATATCATTCATAGGTCCTCACACACTTGTAGGAATATTTCATAATTAATATTAGTAGCTATTCATCATAGATTACACTCATTCCTCATTCACATATTCATACTTATATTCACATCTTCAAACATATCATAATTTTGAAATATCCTACATCACTTTCCCTCCACATTTTCACATTTTCAACCTTAATCATCGTTCCTCTGTCTGATCAAGAGTTTTTATCTTCAAAAGGAGAATCAAAAGTGTTGGATCATATTATTTCGTCTTTGCATGTCTCCTTCATGTTCATCAATAATTTTCACTTTCATAATCTAAAAAAATACCAAAAAGCTCCTTCATTTTAAAATTTTAACCATCCTCCCTACAGATTCAACCTTGGCTCGCCATTATTATAAATTTTAAGAGCTAATTCAAAGATTTCAGCATAATTTTTTATATGTAAACTTGTGCTTTCAATGACCTTGCTTTTACAGATGGCACCAAAAGAAGAAGAAGAGATGGAGAGGGAAGGGAGAGAGGTGGTGCGGCGTGATAAAAAGCAATTTATGCATGTAACTATGTGATTATTAATGCAAATTTAGGCATAAAACATTCTATTCTTATGCGTGTTATCATAATTTGAGTGCATATCTATTATTTCGTGCATTTGTAAGGTTTAATCTCAAAACACATTATTTTAGAGATAATTATGCATAATTAAATTATATATTTTAAGGTAGATTATTCCCATCAAAATTTGAGATTATAATTAGGTTTTAGTGTTAAATAACAAGAGGAAATATTTTTATACACTCATTCATTTTTTTTAAGTTTCTTTTCTAAGAGAAATAAATGTATTTTTGAAATAAAACTTATTCTCTTGTTATTTATTAAATTTGACTTTTTAAAATGATAAATTATTTAATTTTTTATCCAAAAAAATAAATTTGATTAATTTGGATTTGTATTTTGAAATTTATGAATTTTTTTATTTTTAGAAATTTTTATGAAATTTTTCTGAATTTATTTGGATTTATTTTGAATTAAAAATATTAATATATATATATATATATATTTATATTGTGTGCTAACGTTGTAGCTGACATGACAGTGGCGATTACATGTCGCCACACAGCGACGTATGTACACACCATGTGGCGCACACGTGTATATGTGTACGCACAGGTGTGCGTGTGTGGGCACGAGTGTAATTAGTGGGTTAAGCATCCATTAAGGATTTTTGCTAACCCACTATATGCACTTTGTTTATATACCCATATGGTTGCATTTCTTTTTGTCACGCTTGACTATCTTTCTGTTTATTTTCACGCACGTGATGTGGCACGATGGGAAGTGTCCGATCGAGGTGAAAAGATGCAATTTAATCTCACCCCCTCATTTTCACTTAAGTGAGGGGGGTACGTGAGATCATCTGAGTGGACGACAATTCGTTTTATTAAACATATCAATCCTGGTCGTGCATTTGAGGAGTTATAAGAGCTAGGATTTGAAGAGCCATTTGAGAATCTGAAATGTCAATTCAGGATCGGACGGACGAGATCTCGCGACGCTCTCTCTTCACACAATCACGTGGCGCGATCCTAACACTCTGATGAAGATCCAATAGTTGCAACTTAAACTTAACAATTTGCCTCTTTGGATTCCATGGTGACCGTTGATCTCATCAAGGAGAAGATCCGATGGTCATGCCTAATTTCAAAATATTATAAGTTCTCTCTCTTCGACGGGAAATGTATTCTTGGATTTTTTTTGAGCTATCGAATTTTTTAGACATCTGACGCGACGAGACCGCGAGGTCGTCGATTTCACACGGTCTCGTGTCAAAAATAATACCGAACTTACCAATTTGGGGAATTAAGAGAGAATTGAGGGGTATAATGGTAAATATGGGTCGAATCCACAGGGAATTTAGGTATTTTCGAGATATCTTTTGGAATTGGGTCAAATTGGACGATGAATTGAGGTGAGAAATTAGGGAAAATGGTGGATTTAGAAAGATAACTTCAAAACGAATCCACGGAATCAAGAATCGTTGAATTTGGACTTGATTTCGCGGAGAAATCGAAATTTGAAGTGGAGAGAAATTTTCGGACGTTAAAAATCGTGATTTAAGCTAAATTTTATGAAATTGAAATCTAAATCCTAATCTAAACGAAAATTAAAGATAATAGGAGGATAATTGAGGTAAAACCGCTTCCACTAAACCCGTTTAGCGATCAAAACGAGGTGATTAAGCCGATTAATCACCGAAAACGTGAAGATCGTCACGCCGAGCTTCAAGCGTCCATTTCTCCCTCGATTTTCCACCAAATCTCGACTTCTACCCCTCCATGGATGCGGAATTGAGAGAGGAGGAGGAAGAACTCGAGAGAAACGAGTGAGAGAGGTGTCTAGACAGTCAATTTCATTGAATTCTCACTCGAATACATAGAACGACGAAGTCTCGTCTATTTATAGGGCGAATTGGGGAAAACCGTCCGATTGATGCGTTTAATCCGCATTAACGGCTGAGATTAAACGCATCAATTCGAAACGGTAAGCTTAAATCGTGGCCGTCAGATCGTGGATGAACGATCTGGATGTGATCTCCCGAGATGCGTTATAAAACGCATGGAACGGCGCCCGTTGGATCGCGATCGAACGCTCCAGATGCGTTTGATCGCGTGAAATCGTGGCCGTTATAACGCCTCAATTAAGGCACGTGCTTGATTGATCTCCGGTGCACCCCGCCTCCACGCGATTGACGCGCGAGATGCTGCCACGTCGCATAAGATCCAGCCGTTATAATAGTTTTATTTGGCACGTGTCTTTGATCAGATCCGGTAGTCCGTGCTCCACGCGATCGACGTCCGTCGATCGATCGGCCGCGCGATCCAACGCCCGTCGTCGCGCCACGTCGCCTGCAAGGTAAGTAAGTCAAATTTTTAGTCCCACATGGACTTTGTTAAATGAAACTGTCGGGTATATAATACCCGACAGTTTCTATAGGTATGACCCTCCCCATATAGGGGAGGACAAAGACCCATTTTATAAGTTAAGTAATGTATATATAATATATATATAAATGCGCCACGTAGGCGCGCTGCGCGGGTCCGCGTGGCTCTGCCACGTGGCCTTGCGTGCCACGTCGCACCCGCGCGGGCCCCGCGCACTTTTTGAAATTTTTTTTATATATATTATATTTATTTTAATCTATTTTAAATCAAAATTAAATCGGAAAAATCTAGAAAAAATCTATAAAATTGTAAAAATCATATCTTTTAAAATACAACTCCAAATTAATCCAAATTTCTTTCATTGGATCTGAAATTTAATTATCTATCATTCTAAAAATTCAAAATATTTAAATAACAAGAGATTTAATTTATATTTCAAAAATACATTCATTTTTAAAAGATTTTAACTTTAGAAAATTAAATGAATGTTCATATAAATGATTTCTCTTATTATTTAACTTTAAAAACCATTCATAATCTCAAGTAAAGATGGGTTATAAAATTATTTATCCTTAATTCATCATAATTAACCGTAATTTAGTGTATTTTGAGATTATGACATAAATATGCATAGAATGATAAAAATGCACTCAAAGTATGATAACATGCACATAAATGTAATGTTTTATGCCTTAAATTGCATTAATAATCATGTTTTATCATGTTAAGATTACATGTTATCAACATCTCAATCCTTGAATCTCTTGATTTTTTTTCATCTTCTAGACTCATTTCTGCATCCAAGGACTGCTTGAAATCAAGATTTTGTTGAGAAAATAGGGAGACATCACCTCTTGAATGTCGAACTTAGTCTTCGAAATCGTGGAATGAAAAGCCCTTGATCTTGCTATCAATTAGATCATTTCAAGGCCGACTTCAGGTTAGCTTATGTGTATTCCTCCTAATCTCTCATTCTGTATCATTATATTTCAATTTCAAATTTTAGATTAATCGAACTGTAGATAATTTCTCAGTTTTCTCTCTCCTCATGAATGATCTTTCTATCTAGTTTTGGTTCCTTGATTTCTCCTCAAATCTTGATCTAAATCAAATGATTTTTTATTCTATGGATTCTTCTTAGAGTTCTCTTTCTAAAATTAATGAAATCCTTGATTTCTTACCTCAATTTCATTTTCTAATTTTGATCGAATTTGAACAACACTTTAAAAATACCTTAATTCTGCGTAGACTCGACCCTTATTCACCATTATAATATTGAATTATTGATTTTTATCTTAAAATAGTGAGTTTAGAAATATTTTTGACATGTCTCCGTGTGTTTTCACCACTGCACGTATTCGTATCGTCACGACTGCAAAACAAGAGGAGGAGATAGAGAGGGAATAAATTTCTTACATCCTCTCGTGTATGAGAGAGTGAGAGAGAGAGGGAGGGAGGAAGGGGAGAGAGATTCTCTCTCTCTCTCTTATTACTATAATAGGCTTTTCTTTTTATTTTTTAAAATTGCTTTTAAATGTAAATATAACATATATATTCATTCCTCAATTATTTTGAATTTAAAAATTCTAGAAAAATTAAAAATTTATTCGAAAAATAATTTTAATCATTTTAAACCATGTTAATCATGCATGCATAAATTTTTTGTGTAGATAAATACATTTTAAATTAAAAATAAATAAATTCATTTAATGCCTTAGTAAATTGTTTTATTAATAAATCAATGTCATTAAAGTCCCATAAAATGTTATATGATCATGAAAAATCAATAATATCCTTTTAAACAAATATTATCATTTTAAGCATTTTAACCCATGATAACGTGCATTTATGATTATATTTGTAGAAATAAATGCATAAAATGCATGATATGAATGTGCATAAATTTACATGTTATCATGATAATTCACATATGTGGTAGGTAATTTGATCACTATGTTTTCTTCAAAATAAAAGATAGTTTCATGTTCTATTGCAGAAGCTGTCCCATGCTATGGTTGCTACTACTTGTGAAACGGTATGGCTATAATCTTTTTATAGGACTTAGGAATTATGACTCGAACACCCATTCCTATACTCTTTGATGTTGTGACCACTGTCCAAATCCAAGTTAAATGTGGTGTACTGTAAAGGTGTGGACATTGGCAGAGGGATATGGGATAAATCTAAAACGGAAAGGATGACAAATGCTTCTTCTCATCAGATAGTGAGGTTTGCTCTTCTATGGACGGTGATGATGTAGGATGCTTTGCTACCTTCTGATTGGAAGGAAGTATTAAGGCACCCATGAACTAAGGATCCAAAGAGGAGATAAAGGCATCTCTACAAGTGATTTTGATTGGCAAATCAGTTTCAGACAAATACCTCTATCTCTCTCTCTTTCTCTCTCTCTCTAAATGGGAACAAAGAGAAGCTCATATGGATTGGAAAGTTGGTATAATAATGGATTTGAAGCCTATTTATGAACAATCTGCTTGTATGGGGTGAGAGATAGAGACATAATATAGAAACTTAACATTTTTATCCCCTGATTTGTCTCTCAAACATCAAAATGGTAGTCGGTTTCCCCACCAACTTCATATTGGGGATCAATGTCCCAAGTGTCTTACCCTTTTGATTTTCCTAACCTAATTTTTATCTTCCTTTATTGAATCATCAAGTCAAATGATTCACAATTGTTAGAAGTGGGTCATGATTCACCACCTAAACAGTCTGGTGATTTAACACATTTTTCATTTTACAAAATTTTGAAATGCCATTGTTTTACCTTTATGAATTCACAAATAAAAGTTAAACTAAATGATAACGATATGTAATGTAATACTTCTACATCTGCATGAAGCATAGAGCAATGAGTAAAGTAATCTTGGAGAAGCCAAGTCTGAGATAAAGAACACTGGAATCACACAAAAATTCAAAATACATAGACATGAAAAATATCATTTAATAAAATTGTAACTTCAGAAAATTTTATTTCTTAGTTTTTCTTGGGTGAGATAAATGGAAAATTTTCCTTAAATATACTTACCTCGATTGTGTGTACTAATTCTCATAAATATACTATTTTTGTCATATTTAATTTCTTTGGACTTTATTATTGTAGGGTATAAGATTTTACATATAGATTTAGGCTTGTTATGTTGATTCATAGTGATTGATAAAGTTTGTAAAAAACATTATGAAGGACTTTGCTCTTATTTTTACTTTGGTTTCTTTTCTCTACATTACTTCATCTTTGGAAATAATGTAATGCAAGTAGTATTTGATAACATGCAATTTTAACATGCAATTTTATCATGCAATTAAACAATTATTAATGCAAATTAAGGCATAAAACATTTCATTCTTATGCAGGTTATCAGAATTTGAGTGCATATTTATCATTTCATGCAATCTTAAGTTATAATCACGAAATGCACTGTTACATTTTGTCATATCTATCATCTTCATGCAATTTTAAGTTATAATATCAATTTATTTAAAACTTGATCAATATCTTCTTAAATCTATGTTTATAACTTCTTATATTCTCCCCTAAATTCCTCTTGAGAAGAATCATCTCTAAATTCAACTTTAGAAATTTTAAATCTCCCTCTAAATCAGTTTTTATTTGGGCATTTAAAGGGTTGTTTTATTGAGATTTCTCAACAGAAATCATAGGTGTAGTGAGTTTGGCTAGAACTTTTAATGGGCTTTTTTTGTATTTCTTTGAAGGAACCTCAGGTATTTTGTTCTAGATTTTGTGGTGACTTATTTAAGGTGTTTAATTGAGTGAATGATGGAGAATTATCTAATGACATGCATACTAGGGTTCAAAGTGAACCAAGATATGACCTAAGGAAGAGAAATCCTCCCCAAGTGCAGCAAAATACTTTACTCCTCCTCCCTCATGAGTTTGAAAACTCAACATCCACTAAATGAATAGAGAAAGACCTCTCTAACACCTTGAAAGAGAGTGTAGATCTTAAGGGAATTATCTTCCCCCCTTTTCCTATTTTACACTGATCTAAAGATTGACTTGGTCAAAAGAATTTAAACCTTATCCTTAGATACTTAGAATCCCTTGAATGGACCAAGTCAACCATCTTATACCTTGATATAGGATCCTAATTTCCAAAAATTTATCCACTATATCATAGGTACCTTGTATAGTTATAAAGTAATGATCTCAAGAAAGTCAATAGGAATCCCTTTGTTATTAAATCTCCTTTTCTCTTTAAAACCTCCCATAGATAGAATTGTAGGAGAGATCTATATACTATTATTTATAAAGTCAGTTGGTATGAAAGAAGATTCTCAAACAAACTCAACAAGAAGAGTTCAAGACCATTACAAGGAGAAACCTTCACCATCTCCCCGTTTGTCATGTCTTCACAATGAGTGGATAAGCAGAATGTTGAAGATGGCTTATGCGATGAAAGCCATCATAAAGGCAGTTCCAACGAGGGAGATCAGTCTCCTCCTTACCTCCCCTCTGAAACAACACCTTGGAATCTCAGCAGCATCAACACAAAATTGACCGGACTTCCCTTCAACTGGCTTCGAAAGCTCGTGAAAAGACAGAAATCTTCCACAGTCTTCACTACACAACTCTGACGATAGGACGGCTTGAAGGATCGACAGGATCGGCTTGAAGGATCGGCGGACGACAGGACATCGTCACAACAGTTTCTTGCAATCAAACGTCCACATCTATTGCAGGGAATTCTCCTTACCTTGTCCGAGCAAAATGACAACAGACAACAACGGCGAAACCTCGTTGCGAGGAATAACGAAAGTCAACACCGGCGAGCGAAAGATCTACCTTACCAGCGTCAAAGATATCTTCTCCGAGGATAATTTCCGCGCGAGCTGCTCTTGTATGCATTTGACAATGATACGACACCAACGACTCTCCCGTCCGCCACTGACGAAAGCATCAACGACCAAGGTTCCGTGGTCAACCCTTTCCAAGAATCAGAAAGTGAGAAAACGTGAATCGGCCCACGCGAAAATGCATAACCGCTATGACACGACCCTTCACCGTAACTCCTCTGTTGAACCTATAAAACGGAAAACTGTAAGAACAAAAGACAGTTGAATTTGAATGAAACATTTCTCTCCATGGTTACTGTCATCTTGTGCTCATCGTCTCTCCGTATCTCCATCGCTCCCTCACCCAAAACCTTCATCCCGAGTTCTACCCCTCTATTCTAATCTCCCTCCCATTCTGTCGCTTTCCATTCATTCCCGTCAGAGACTCTACGAGGATATTTTCCATATTGGTCGTAATCCGGAGCATCGCTTTCCGTCCAATCAGGTAATCGATCCTCTCCATCATCGAGTGATAATAGTTTTCACCGTATAAACTATAAGTCCAAACTATTTTCACCTTTTCTCTGTTCCAGTCCTCTTCCTCTCGTGTTTTCACCACCTGCGTAATCTGTATTCTTCTCTCTTCTTTTCTACACTCCTTCCTCATCCTCAATATTATCTCTCTTATCACTATCAACCGCAAATCACCTACCCATCATCATCTCCACCACTCACTAATATATATATTTAATCTACCATCGTATTATACATTCCATCTATTTCAATAATAATATCTCTTCGGCCTATCTCCTCTCATTATTCTACCTTTTGTATTCTCAATTCGATATCATTTCATAGATCCCTCTTTCCTACTATAGGACTTAGATACCTGTTCTAAGATTATCCTACATCAGTGAATTAAAGTCA
Source organism: Lemna minuta (assembly GCA_024174645.1). NCBI lineage: Eukaryota > Viridiplantae > Streptophyta > Magnoliopsida > Alismatales > Araceae > Lemna > Lemna minuta. The sequence goes on from CM044104.1 coordinate 20,035,732, forward strand.
AAGCTTTGGGGAGTTATTCTTGGATTTGTATCAACTTATCCATGTTAGAAACTTAATTTGCACCTTAATTCATTAGTGTAATCAGATACCTAAAATAGAAATAAACTCATACCTGAACTCATTGCATTATTCTTCATCTTTGCAAATTTCTTCAGTGGAGAATAGTCTCTTGAATATCCCCAAGATAACCTCTTGATCTCTATAAGAAATGGGAATCTATCTAGAGGTTATGGACATTGGGTTACTCAAGTGGACCATGGCCTTATGTTTATAGAGAGTGAGGAGAGCTTAAGCCTCTAAATTTTAATTAGTTTGCCTATTATTGACTATTAACTGAATTAATTGCCTCTATGCATAAATAAACTCCACACACATAATTGAATGTCTTATTCCCCTCATTTCACGTAATTGAATCACTAAATGGGATTAAATGATAACTAATCTATAATAATATGTAACTATGTCCACTTAATTGAGATTAAAATTAACAATCCAATCTAACAGTATTATGTTTTAAGCTTAATATTGAGATTTAAGGTTGGACTTGGGCTGAGCAACAAATGAGCTAAAAGGTCTATTTGAGATTTTTATTTGGTTAGGTTTGATCACAAATATTTCACATCCTGTCATCTAGTATTTGCCTTACATTGCTCGTTCATCATATAGATAATTAGGATCATCATTTAGACTCTTTCATCAAACCGTTTTATGCATAGATAGAGTATAATTTTGTTAGTAGCTAGTTTCAATTTGTGTGTTATCAATATAATCAAGTGGCAATACATTTACCTCACAAGAATAAGGTAAATGTGGAATCTAAGAGTTCACTAAATCAAAATACTAAAAATCCTTCAAATGAAACATAATTTCACTTGCCACAATTATACACTCATTAAATAAATGCCATCTGGGGCTAAAACAAATTGCAAAATCACTCATGATGAATAATTGATGAATATGAGTAGAAATCCATAGAGATTAGAGTTGAGTTTGAGGTTTTTAGAATTTTGTTGCTTTGGATGATGAAATGATATAAAAAACTATGAAAATAAGTATTATAAATGAGAAGAGGATACCTTTCCTGTGAATCAAACCCTCTACTATTTGGATTAAAATCAAGAGAGAAGTTAGATGGGGAAAAATAAAAGAGAAAAAAAGAAAGAAAATTGAATATTAGTTAATCTACTATGCATATAATAAAACTAAAGTTGTAGGTGATCGATAAAATAAAACTAGACCAAATTAACTGGAGATTCTTAAGAAATTGCTTCTATAGTCACTCAAATTGAAGAAAACCAAAATTGGAAGCTCTAGGAGAGTTTTAGTTCTCGAATTTCTAATGCTCTCTCAATGCATAATTAAATCTTGATTTCCATAAATCAATGTAGGCATAAATGAAATTTATGTCTACAATCCAATAAAACCAAGAGATCTAATGAAACAAATGTGTGTGATCGTTGAATACACCCAAATTCATGTCAAAACATTTACCAAACTCATCAATTTAATGAAATAATCACGACTAAAATAGCATAGCGATGAATAAAGGTTGAATCCACAGAGAATTAGGGTATTTTCAAGGTATTCTTTGACATTCGATCAAATCGGATGATGAAATGAGTTGAGAAATTAGGGGTTTTGTATAATTGGAAAGAGAACTCAAAGGCAAATCCATGGAATCAAAAATCACTGAATTTGCATCAAGATCCACAAAGAAAATTGATGAGCAAATCAGAGAGAAATGTCCGAAGGAGAAAATCGTGAAAAATTGAAATTAAAATTGAAATTGACTAAACCTATGATTCGAAATTGAAATTTAATATTATAGGAAGAAATATTAGGATAATAACATGATTTCTAACCCAAGATAGTGCTGGAATTGATCCAATTTCTCGCCAGATCAAAGGCTATTCATAACGCAAATTCAAAGATGATTGTTGGCATTCAAGAATCAATTTCTCCCTATTCTCTCAACAAAATCTCACTTTCAAACACTCCATGGATGCAGAAATGGATCTAGAAGCAATTAGAAGCAAGAGATTCGATGATTGTGGTGTCTAGATAGTTCGATTAATCAAAGAACCCAATAATGATTTACATCGTCGAAGAACATCTTAATTTATAAGGCAAATTGGGCGTAACCGTCGGATCGCGCTTTAATTCTTTGATCAACAGCTCTGATGAAACACAGAGATGCGAATCGTTATGATTAAGTCATGACCGTTCGATCGGAGATGGACCACCGAGATCTAGCCACGTCGCGCGTGAAGAAGTAATGCGTGAAACGCTCACCGTTTGATATTGATCTAACGCTGCATATGCGTTTTCGTTGGTTTTAATCTGAGCCATTATAACTCCTCAGATCGATGGTTGAGATTAAATCATTTTTAAAATGATTCGCTGACAAAAAGAAATGTGACATGTCCCCTGCCTTAAGTGGAGATTGACGATCTTTTTTTAAGGCAGCAATCAAATGCTCCACATGATGCCACGTCACCTGCGCACATAAAAACGTAAAAATAGTCCCACATGACAAAAATGTAGGTGAATACACGCGTATATAAATAATACGTGAATAAGGAGTTAGCACACGCCTTATTGACATACGCACACACGCATACACGTGCGCACACGCGCACTCACGCATGCGCGCACACATACACGTGTGTGACACGTGGCGGTCTCATATGTCGCCACGTGACATCGCCGTTTTCGTCCGTGCCACATCAGCTGCCAAGTTACCCCGTGATATAAAATTAAATTTTTTATTCATTTAATTTAAAATAAATCCAATTAAATTCATAAAAAATTCAGAAAAGTTCTAGGAAAATCCATAAAAATTAGAAAATTCATAGATTTTAAAATACAACTTCAAATTAATCCAAATTTATTTCATTGGATCAGAAATTAAATTATCTATCATTTAAAAAGTCAAATACAAAAAATAACAAGAGAATAAATTTTTATTTAAAAAATACACTCATTTGTTTTAGAATTTAAACTTAGAAAAATAAAGCAGTTTATAAAAAGTATTTTTCTTATCATTTAACATTAAATTTTAATTATAATCTCAAATAAATATGGGGATAATCTAATCTTAAAAATATTTCTCTTAATTTATCATAATTAACCCTAAATCAATGCATTTTGATATTATAACTTCTTTTTCATAGAACGATAAATAAACACTCAAAAATATGATAACATGCATTAGAATGGAATGTTTTATGCCTTAATTTGCATTACTAATCATATATTTTCATGTATACTTTACATGTTATCAGGATTCAAGGACCTTGGTCTCAATAATGCTGAAATGCACAAGAGTTTCCATAAATAAAATCATTGCAAGAAGGAGACAAGTATAAATAGTTTTGATCGTGATTAAGTCCTTTTTATTTGACTACTTTAGGTGGCAATAGGCATACCAGATTGTGCCACATCATCCACATCATTTAAGAGATGAACCCCCACTATAAACCTCATTTGTCTGATCTACATTAGACTATGCTGATGAAGCCTTTTTTATGAGAGAGAGATGAATCTTGCAAAAGATCTTGGTCGCCAATGAATCTTCTTGATGGATATCTTTTTCATGCCACATTATCCCATGTCAAATACATGGGTTTTATGGCCTATCAAAGTCTCAAGAATATACCAAATACAAGATGAGAGAAAAGATAAATATTATTTATATTGATCAAACATATAGCATGCAAGTGGTGATTTGGCATTGTGTCTCATGAAAATGCTGCTATGTCATAGTGCCACTTCAGCCCACACATATAAAACCTGAGATAATCAAATTTAGGCTGTAAAATAATTCCAAAAGAAATCCAAAAGATATCAAAAAGTAAGAAAAAAATACAAAATCTTATCTTTCAAAATATGAGGCCTTTTTCATTGAATTTTTTAGCATTATTCTTTTATTTTAATGTCCTAAATTATTATACATTTATAAACTCAAAATAGAAATATAAAAAAGGATAAGATTAATTATCTAACTTGGTTTAACTAAAAAAATCAAACTTAATCAAAAGTTGATATGTAAATTACAAAATTCTCCTCCTTGTGTCTTCTTTGATTTCTACAATCCTACTTAGTCTTGAAATCATTAAAATCAAGGGAATAATTTGATTCAATGTGTTTGACCCTTTTTACAAGGTCAAAACACACTTGATAACATGCAATTTCATGCATTAATATCATGCATTTTCATGCATTTATTCTTTGAAATATAATCATAAATGCATGTTATCATGATTTAAAATGATTAAATTGATAATTTCTATGTTTTAAAGGATATTCTTGATTTTTCATAAATTAATAGCATTTCATGAGCATTTAGGGATATGGATTTATCAAGAATATAGTTTTCTTTTATTATTAAATGAAATTTCATAAAGTGCATTTTTATCACTCTCCCATGCAAGATTTCTTCCTTCCTTCTTCATCTTTCCAGCATGATCTCATTCTCTATCTCTCCCCTCTCTCTATTCCTCGTATTGTATTTTGCATGAATCTTGCTCCGAGCTCCTCTCTCTCAATCTGTAGCATCCTCTTTGTCCCTCACAATCTCTCTTCTATTCTTCTTCTTTTCCGTGATTTCATTCTTTCCTAATCTCTCTTCTTTCTCTCCTTCCAGATTCCTCTCCCTCTCTCCCACGTTCTTCTCTTCCCTCTCTTTCTCTCTCTCTCTCTCCATTTCTCTCTCTTCCTCGTCCTCCAGTCTTTCTCTTCTTCCTCTTTTCCTCCTCTCTTTTCAGAAACTTCTGTCGCGACGGAAATTTCCTTCTCGCTTTCCCTCTTCTCGCGACGGAAGTTGTTTCCGTCGCGAGAAATTCTCGCCTCCCCCTCGCTCTCTCTCTCTCTTCCCCTCGTTCTCTCTCTCGTGACGGAATTTCCGTCGCGAGGAGAGACGGGAGGAAAAGCCTCCCGCTTCTTCTCCCTTTCTCTCTCATGCGCACGCGCCGTCTTTCTCTTTCCCCTCTCTTTTTTCTCTCTCCTCACGTCTCCTCGCGACGGAAATTACTTCTGTCGCGAGGTAACCGCGGGGAGAACTTCGTTGTCTCTCTTCTTCCTCTCTCTCTTTCTTCCCCACCTTTCCTCCTCTTCCACTCTCTCTCCGTCTCCTTCTCTCTCTCGCCTCTCTCCCTCTCTTCCTCTCCACTTCTTCTCTTCTCTCTTTCTTCTGCCTCTCCTCTTTCTCCTGTGCTTTCTTCATCTTCTTCTCTCCTCCACCTTTCTTGCTTCTCGCTGCTCATTTCTCTCCCTCAACCACGCGCGCAGAGGAGACCTCTTTGTGCCAGTATTCTTCGCGATCAAGAGACAAGAGACAGAGACGAGAGAAGGGAGAGGGGAGGAGAGAGGAGAGATGAGCGGGGAGAGAGGAGTGAGGAGAGAGGAGAGAGACTAATATTCTGTTTTTAGTTTTTCTTGTCTTTTAGCGAAGTTTGACCGGGCGGGGGCGCGATACTGAAGTTGAGAGGGTTGACCGGCGCGATCTGAGGAGAGAGAAGGGTAGATCAACGGCCCAAAATGCTCAATGTTAAAATCGCGATATCTGACGATCCTGGTGGAGTTAGGAGCTGAAATTTCATGGGCATGATCGTCATTTCAAGCTCCACGAATCTGCTGGGGTCGATTTAGGCTCAGAGACAAGAAAATTAGGGTTATGAATATTTTGTTGTATGCTTCTAGCATTGGCTAGCCAGAAGGAAAGAAAGCAACGATTGAGCATTCATCATGTGTTGAACGGTCATTATCAGTGAGTTTCTCCTCTCTTCTGTTCATTCCTCGTGTTGGATGCAAGACGCCAAGTCTGGGCGAAATATACGGCTCTCGAAGGTATGTTTAGACTAAGGAGCATCATTGGATTGTATGTTCAACACGAATCTTAGATTTTAACTATCTTCTATCCATTTCTTCTGATTTCATCATCTGTTTACCAACATTTTCTCATTGAAAAACCCTAAAAATCACTTTTCCACCCTCGATCAAGGGTTTTCAATCTTTGAAAAGAGTTTGGAAGCGTTTGATCGGTTCATTTCATCTCCACGCACATTTCCCTCATTTCATCGATCATTTCCGCTTTCTAACTATATAAAACACCAAAAATATCTTCTGATTTCAATCTCTTAACCTTCCTCTATGTGGATTCGACCTCGACTTGCCACTGTTCTAATTTAAAAATCAGATTTGAAGAGTTGAGTATAAATTTTGTTTGATACGTAAAATCGCGCATTCGACGACCGCGTTTTCACGCTTATCAACACTACTCTCAAATTAATTTTATGATTATATGAAATCTGAAAAATGGTGAAAATGGCATGATATGCATAAAAATACTCAAATTTTATGAGAACATGCATAAAATGATATGAATGCATGTTATCAAATCACTCCAAAATATTCAATGGAGAAAATTCATTTTTTAGGCCCTACAAAATATTAAGACATTGATGTTGTGTTAATATATTAAAGGATTTTCAAACCACCAAAGTCATTACTTTCATTGAACTTCCCAAACATTGGATCATATTTTTCCCCATATTTAAACATTTACAATATATACGGAAACAAATATTCTATATCTTGTCAATTATTAATTTTTATAATGAGATAGGGAGTTCGGCCAAGTAAGCTTTCATGTTTTCTTCCCGTAAAGATTTTAATTTATCTTCTTAATCTTATACACATAAAAACTATATATCTATTTATATATTTGTATAATTATCGCTGGACCCTAACAAAATTTCACTTCCAAATAATTTCAAATTTTATATTTTTCTATATTTTCAGCTCGTATTTATAAAATTGCATAAAATTTAATGGTTCATAAATTTTCACATATATTCAAGAATCTAAATTCTAAATAATGTCAAATTTTTCAATGATGCATAAAAAAAGTGTGATTATTTCTTATAATACAAAGATCATTTAGGGGCATGCTCGAACTCCATACATCCAATCATGTAGTGTTTGACGAAACAAATTTGCGTGGTCATTGAAATCACATGAATTTGTGTCAAAATACATTTTGAACTCACCAATTCAAAGGTTTAATCATGAATTGATTAGCATAATGATGAATAAGGGTTGAATCCATGGAGATTTAGGGGATTTTATTAGATGTTCTTAAAATTTGATCAAATCAGATGGCAAACTGAGTTGAGAAATTTAAGATTTAATAATTTTTGGAAAGAAAACTCCAAGATGAATCCATGGAATAAAAAATTGTTCAATTTGGATCAGTATTCACGAAATTAGGGTAGAAAAATTGAACATGAAGAGAGAGAAAACACTCAAAATTCTTAAAATTTGACTAATCTACTGTTCAAAATTGAAATCTAATGCTAGAAGAAGAAAGATTAGGAAGAAAACAAATAATATTAAAAAAAATTATGTTCCAAATGATATAATTTATTACCGGATGAAGGATTTTCATTTCATGTTTTGAAAAACAAAAATCCAGAGTTCAAGTAGCGAATTCTTCCTATTCTATCAACTAAATCTTGATTTCAACCCCTCCTCAAACGCGCAAATGAGTCTAGAAGAGAAAGAAAACAAGAGATTCAAAGATTGAGATTTCCAAAGGGATCGATTAATTCAAATACCCAAGAATATATTTTTCCTCGAAGAAGAGAAGTATAAATAGGGTGTGAATTAGGCGCGGCTGTCGGATCTCCTTCTCCTCTTTAGTCAATGGCCATGATTAGTCCTCAGAAGATGAACTCCCATCGTTATGTTGTGGCCAATGGATCTTTGATGGAGCATCTAGATTATGTCGTTGATAACATGCAATCTTAACATGCAAAAATATGATTATTAATGCAAATTAAGGCATCAAACATTCCATTTTATGCATGTTATCATACTTTGAGTGCATTTCTATCATTTCATGCAATTTTAAGTTATAATCTCAAAATGCAATATTTTAGCAATAATTAGTATAATTAAGAATATATTTTTTAGAATAGATTATTCCCATCTAAATTTGCAATTGTAATTAGGTTTTAATGTTAAATAATAAGAGAAAATGTTTATATACACTCATCTATTTTTCTAGGTTTTGTTTTTCAAAAAGAAGTGAGTGTATTTTTGAAATAATAATTTATTCGCTTGTCATTTAAATATTTTTACTTTTTAGAATGATAGATAATTGAATTTCTGATCCAATGAAAAAAATCTGGATTAATTCGGAGTTGTATTTTGAGAGTTCTGAATTTTCTAATTTTTAGGGATTTTTCCATAATTTTTCTGAATTTTTAATGGATTTTTTAGGATTTTTCAGAATTAAAAATTAATTTTTCTAATTAAAATTGATTCTTTTAGATTTTTAGAAGTGCGCAAGTGACGTGATGCAATCTGGAGCATCCAATCAAATCGCGATCGACGATCAAACGCGGTAGATGACATGACAACATGCGGAGCATCCGATCGTGCGATTAAATCGCGATCGTCGATCGTCACTTAAAGGCAAGAGGTACGTGGCACATTATTACTCGTTGGTGAATCATTTTAAAAATGATATAATCTCAGCCATTCATCAAGAGAGTTATAACGGCTGATATTAAACCGATGAAAACACATCCAGAGCGTTAGATCAAGATGCGACGGATGGCGTTTCAAGCATTATTACTAAAACGCGCGACGTGGCTTTATCTCGGTGGCCCATCTCCGATCCAACGGCCATGACTTAAGCGTAACGTTTTGCATTGATGCATTTCATCAAAGCTGTTGATCGAAGATGAAGCGTTTCATCGGACGATTACGCCTAAATTCACTATAAATTGAGAAGTTCTTCGACATTTTCATGTATTATTGGATGATTTTGATCAACTGAACCATCTATACACCACCATCCTTAAATCTCTTATTTTTTATCACTTCTAGACTCATTTTTGAGTCCACGGAGTGGTTGAAAGTGAGATCTCGTCAATTGATTAAGAAGAATTTTCCTCTTAAACACCGAAGATCGTTTTCAAAATCGCAGAATGAAGAGCCTTGAATCCGGCGATTAATTGGATCATTTCGATCGCTATCTCGGGTTGGATTGTGTGTTTTCGTCCTAATCTTTCTTCATGTATCATTAATTTATAATTTAGGATCGTTAATTTAGTTAATTTAGTCTTTTAATTTCAGATTTCTCTTAATTCGCGATCCAAAATTTCTCCCTAATTTGCTCATCGATTTCTCTGTGAATCTTGATCTAAATCGAGTGATTTTTTATTCCATGGATTCTTCTTTGAGTAATCTTTTCAAATCTATCATTTCCCCTAATTTCTCACCTCAATTCATCGTCCAATTTCATTGAATTTTAAAACTTCTCTAAAAAATTCCTTATTTCTCCGTGGATTCAACCCTTATTCACCACTATACCATTCAATTCGTGATTAAGTCTTAAAATTGGTGTGTTTGGCTTTATTTTTTACACCAATCGGTGTGCAATTAACAACTCGATCGATTCGTTCTGTCAGTCGTGTCATCGCGTAAAGAGGAATCGTTGTGTAACAGTTACCGTTTGATTTCCATTGAACGCATGAAATGATGTATTGCATCCACAAGAGTCCATCAGGCACATTCAATTAGACCGGTATAACTCCTAGATGAATGGTCATGATTGATTAATGCTTAATAAAGTGAATCATCATCTAATCAAAATATGTCGCATATCCCCTTCTGTTAAGTGAAAGTAGAGGGTTGAGATTAAGTCATTTTCTTTTGCGTCGATCGGACGCTTCTGAGCGTGTCATGCCACCTGCATAAAAGAAATAAAAGCATCGTCCCACATTAGAAAAATCAGAGTGAAATGATGAGTATAAAAGGGGAAACGCCATTAGCGGTTAGCTTGTTTCCAAAACAAGGCACTTAATCACTAATCGCATGTGCTAATGATGTGCACACATGTGTGCCACATGGCACCTACACACGTCGCCACGTGTCGACACGTAAGCAGTTGTCACATCTGTCATGTCAACGCGTAGATAAAAACTAATTTTAATGTTTTAAATTTAAAAAAATTCAAAATAAATCTCTAAAAACTCAAAAAATTTAGAAAAATCTATAAAATTAGAAAATTCATAACTTTCAAAATATATCCCTTTTTAAGTCCAAAATTTTTGTTCTGTTCAGAAATTAAATAATCTATCATTCTCAAAAGTCAAATTTAATAAATAACGAGAGAATAAATTTTTATCTCAAAAATATACTCATTTCCTTTGGAAAATAAAACTAGAAAAATAAATGAGTGTATACAAAAATATTTTCTCTTATTATTTGCAATGACAACTTAATTATAATCAGAAATATAAAATGAGAATAATCTAATCTCAAATATCTCTTTTTAATCATGTATGGTTATCCCTAAAAATAGTACATTTTAATATCATACGTTAAATTTGCATAGAATGATAGATATACACTTAAAGTGTGATAATATGTATAAGAATTGAATATTTTATGCCTTAATTTGTATCAATAATCATGTAATTATTAGTAGAAATTTCATGTTATCAATGTCCATTTTGAGTGGTGTGCCACATCCTTAAGGCACATTTTTGTATTTCCATCCGCTATGTGATAGCTACATTGGATATTCTCCAATACTTTTGTTTTCTCCATATTTTATTTGTCTCATCATGAGATATCAGGGGAGAACTCTTCTATGCTAAAAAGTTAAAAGTCCACCTCTAGTCTTTGTCATTGCCAATGTATCCTTGGCAGCCCAACCTCTAAGTTTTCCTTGTCCAACTATTCTCAAGCGTTATCAACTTATTCTCTTGAATAATACCCATTATCAATTTTTTAATAAACAGGATCAACACTCTCTTATCAGTGCTTCTAAGCAAGAGAATGTGCATGAATCGTGCCTCCAAGTAAGTGATATCAATATTTTGTGAGAGATGCATTACACAAAGAGAATTGGGATACATGCACACCAATCTCTTCATATGGCTTCAATGACACTGAAGTAATAAAATCGATAAGAAAAAATTGACTATGACTTAAGAAATAAAACAACTGTCAACGTGCTGCCACCTTTTTTTACATGTGCAGCCATGCATATTGCTATGTGCAGCCATAGCATCCCAATATCGACTTTGATTATTGAAAGTCTAAAACTAGCAATGCATATGTAGCCTTGGCTAACATAGGTGTTGACATATGCTTGTTAGGCTACTCTCCTTTGTCTCCATAGTTGACTATTAACAATCAAATTATTTTCCATGCCATATATCACTTATTGTTAGTTAACTCCTTGGCTGCCAACTCAATGCCTACATTCCCGTGGAAATTCACTCATTGGTATTCGTATTCTTAGTATCTTCTATTGCATATCTCTTGGAAAATCAAATGATGGTCATCTTCTCTCAGAAATAATGTTGTATGTCACGTGATATATATCATCTAGAGTAGTCATTTCCTCAATATTCCATTTGAGGTTATCTTCTAATTGTAAAACATGCATTTATCTTTACAAATATATACCAAATTTTCACATTAAATTCAGGAAACATATCATTTTTTTCTTGATATCATTGTATTTGAATATTTTTTTGCATATCATGCCATTTTTGACAAAGTCCTCTATTTTCATGAGTTTAATGAAGTAATCAAAGAAGAATAAGAAGAAGATAATTGATGATTTACATATTAAAGTTAACATGCATTTAGGTATAACTAAATCAAAGAATTAAAATATTTAGGTATAAATATTCATTTTTAAATATAACTAAATCAAAGAATTGATATTTTCGTCATTTATATTTTTTATTTTGAGTTTATGTGTCATGATTTTTGGGTTCTAAGGTCGATTAAATTTCAAATTTTCAATCAAAACATTGAATGGAGCAGAAGACATTGAATCGGATATTCAAAACATTGAATTACCAAGAATAGTGTGGTTGTTAAACAACAATTCGTGTACACACGATAACTGTTGGGTTTTGAGGTCGATAAGCTTTACAAATTTTCAATCAAAACATTGAATGCAACGAAATACATTGAATATGATCTTCAAAATATTGAGGCACCAAGAATAGATGATCCTATCATCTAGTATGTATGAGAAAACATACTTACAAAGTTTTCTTGAAAGAGTTTTTAGAGCTATTCAAGTGTCTAGCCTTTAGAAATATCCATGCGATCTCCGGATGATTGAATCTCCTCTTCAAAGCTCTTTACCAAGAGAGAAAGAGAAGGAAGGAGAGAATTCTCACAAGGCTTGCATGGGCACCTTGAGTTGTGGTCTTTCTCCCCCTATTTATAGACATTTGGTATGAAGTTTTTTCATAAAAACCCTCATAATTCTGTCTATATCCACCAACATACATAGACCTCATGAATAGTTAATAATACCAAAACTTTTATTAGAAAAGCCCTCATGTTTTGAAAGATATGATTTTTCTCAAATTTTCTTAATTTTATAGAATTTTTATAATTATTTTTAGATTTTAAGGCTTAAAATTTTAAAATTGTACCACATGGACTAGCTGATTGCCAAGCACATATGGTGCCACATTGCATCAACCAAGGGTGCCATTTGGTACATAGGTGATGCCAGCATGGTGCCCAATTAATGGGCTTACTAGTTTTAATATTTTATTCATAGCCTTGGCAGGGGATCTTTCATCAACTTCAATACAAAGATAGAAATTTTCTAAATATAATCCTTGCTAGACTATGTCTTATCTTTTTATTTTTCAAGTGATATGGCCTCATTTGTAACTTTTTATGCAGAGATTTAAGAAAACCACTCATCTCACTTCATTGTTCGTGATACGCAATATGATTCTAGCCACTAGTGATTTCAAATTGGCCCATCAAATTTGATCCATCATATTAGGTATAGGCATCAAAGCCGTAGAATATCACTAATTTAGGTGGGGAGTCATGGAGAAATTGATTCATTGTCTAGAAACATGGGTCATGACCCTTATGTTTCTTGAAATGTGGCTGCATGATCCACTTCTCTCTTCTTGAGGAGACTTCATCAAGACCATGGGATGTAGATATGAAGGACATGATTAAACACACAATTTTCTTCTTCAAATGAGGATGATAAGTGACTCAATTTCAGGCATTGATCATCTCTGAAGAGTGATGGATATTATGTGGCCTATGATCCAATCACACTTCTATGTATCTCATTTATGTTCATTGAAATGAAATCTATTCATTGTCATTCCTTATATGATGTTTGCAATGAAAGTCCATGATCCTATGCAATGACTAAGTGAAATTATGATGAGATCATAATATAGTGATCACTAGTCTTTAAAAATATATTCTAAACATTCTTATTCGTGGGATATTTGAGAAAGAACATCGAATTATCCTAAAAGAATAACACTATGTGAGTTGACTTATATGATGAATATGCCTGATCCTGCAGCCATTCGTGTGAAAGATACTAAGTATAGATAATGGGATGCTCTTTAGAGAAAGAGTTCAATAAATTAATCTTTTCATCAAATCCCTAATTGGTATTATACCTAACAATCAATCAGGTTAACAATCTCACCAATTTCTTGGTAATTCCAAGTTGGTTTGTTGTGCTATGCTCTTGTCACACATCCTATATAGCTTTAGATTTACTTTATACATGGTAGGTTAATTACCTCTCTCTAACTTCATTTCTTTGATTTCTCCTTTTCATAAATCCAAACTTGTTGAAATTTGATTAGGTAGAAACATCTACTTCTCTACTTTCTAAATATACCTATTTCCTTAATTTAGCACTTCATTTCATCATTCCACTTAACCCTATTATGAGAACTCTCAAAGTCAACCCTAATTTCTCCTAGATTTCAATACTTATTCACTCATTATACAAAAATCAATCATCAACTAAGTTAGCTTAGACATACTTATGGCATGATTGTGTGTGTTAGCGAATGTATGATTTTGGCATGTCGCTTGCCTTTAGTAGGAGAGCCACCATGTTAAGCAAGAAGCTTGGAGCTCATTCGCCCCCATTCCGGCCTCATGGGATAGAGGTGACAAGCAGTAGCTTGCTTTTGCAAGGCACATGGAGTAGAAAATGCCAAAACACTTAGGTATCATCATCGAATTCAGAATTTCTATCATCATTGCATGAATCATCATTATACTCATCATGATTATTTGACTATGGTGATTATTTAAAACAGATCTTCTCAATGTCACATTTATGTACACTTGTATGTGATTCACCCTTATTTAAATACTTGATTACTTTTCTATTTGGTTACATTTGTGCTTTATTAGAGAACAAATTCTATTTCTTAATAAATCATTTATTTGCTTCTCGTTGTTGCACAATATCAATCAATCATCATGATCAGTATATTCATGATGAGATACGAGATTTTACTGACAGAAGGAGTTCAAGATAATATATTAAACCTAAATAAAAATATGGGTAAATATTTAAATATGGAAGTATTGTAATTATGTCAAATGCGAGAGTGGAGATATGATAAGATAAAAAAGCAGTACATTTTAAATGACATAATGTTTATGGATAAAGATCTCACAAATAAAGATAAGGATGCTGATAGATATATAAGAAAATGCATCTCTTATGGTGATAAAACATAGGAGAATACATAGACATAAATGTAAGTACAAGATGACTTGGAAATATAGATACAATATGCATATAAATAAATTGATGCATGCTTACAAATTAACCTAAATTGATAAGAAGGCCAATTCATGTACAAATGCATAACTGATATGCATGACAAAGGAATTATGTATTCATGGTCACTTTTCTTTACCTCTTTCTTCTGATTATCCATGATAGAGTTGACTGTACTGTGATGTTTATCCCTTGTCCTGAAATGACTAGAATACTACTTGTTACAATGGGGTACAGAAACACTTAGTTATATTTTGTTCAGCAAACCTGATCATTGAATCAACACAGGTCCTGTACCGAGGAGCTTTGAGCCGACCTAGCCCAAGGGTGCAGTGGCATAGTCACTCAACCAAACAGCTTGATCCGGCCAGAGCCGGCAGATTAAGCAGACTGGGCTTCCCAGAAGTGCCCACATTCAAAATTAGTGCCCTTGTTTTCAGGAAAAATATTGTCACATCAGTCTTAAATATGAGTTTAATGGATTAAAGGAAGTCTACATATCCCAATAAAAGAACCCATGTTATGCCCATCAATGTTGCAAGAACATAAACATATAAGTAAAAAAAGAAATAAACAGGTAGAATAGGATCAGTATGAATGCTTGTCAAGGAAAGAGCAGCTTGGCATATATTCCCCAGTATCACAAGTAACAGTAAATTAACTGCCTGATTTTTGCATACCCCTGCATGAAGAAACTTGTTGAGTTCTGACTTGGTTTGGCAGGTTATCCTACAGCACATCATGTTGTACAGAAGAGAACATCAATTACAGGAGCTTCATTAAAAGAGATTCTAACTATGAACCCAGGGACACTCATTTTATTTTATGAACAGGAAAGGACTACATCAGCAGGTTTCTCCATCTAGAAAAATCAGCCATGTTCATAAATAAAAGAATCATAAATGACCATCACACCTCATCTCCACACCTGGACAGTGGCTCTCTGCTAAAATATGAGCGTACAGTCAGATGGGTAGCACATGAATTGAGAGAGAAGAGGGAGGAAATCTCTCCTCTATCTTTCTCTCTCTCTAGATAGCTTATTTCTCTTTCTTTTTGTACAACATTTACTAGACAAGGATTTGAGACTTGGCTGCTATCCGGGAGCACCTTTTTCTACCACTCTTGTTCAAGCTGCATGCACATCCCTCTAATAAGTCAAGATCCTCCTCGCACGTCAAAATAGTGGAGATTTCGGGCCTTTCCAGCAACATTTTAGACGCAAGATATCCAGCTATGGTCCATGTTTGAAACAGCCTGGCTTGCTTTCCAATAAATCTCCCGGTCTGGGTGTCATAATATTCTGGCCACTGGTCGACAGAGAGCCGCCGCTCAGCTGCCACCACTGCCCTCTGGGCCAGATCAGATCTACCCATCTTGATGCATGCCAGTGTAAACTGCAATGTCAGAGACAAATTCACAAAAGTCAACCTTTTGATGTACAATTTGAAGCCAAATCTATATAATTCTGTTATTGAGGTGACCGAACCTGCCATAGAAGGGTAGGCCAGGATCCGCCGTTGTGGTATGACCAGGGCCTGCAAATAAGTGATTTCATGAAATATTCTAACAATAATTAATGAAAACTGGTTGAGATGAGACCAGAGAAGACAGCATAGCAGGTGTCCCTGTGGTTTTCTTGAAGAAACTAAAACTAAAAGTGGCAAGAAAAGGATGAAGTGAGGATTACAGTTGTATCTTTTTGAAAAAATAGGATGTCCCAAAAACTGGAAAACAGGGAAACAATCAGACGAGCCAGGGTAGAAAGATGGATAGACAGGGGGGGAGGGGGAGAAAGAGAGAGAGCATAAGTGCTCTTTTCACAAATGCTCAGACTAAACTTAGTACTTTTCTCCCTTCTTTATAAGTGATTCATTGAAGAGCCTCCACTAACAATGACCAGAAGAACGTGCAAGAAGACTAGCAAGAGAGAGAGAGAGAGAGAGTTCGATAGATGATAGATAGATAGATAGAGAGGGAGAGCCCCTGTTGCTCCTCTTTCCCAAATACGTTGATACTAAATATAGGAGAGGAACAAAGGATGAGATGAAACTAGGAAAAAGAAGGAGAGTTGATAGTTTCCTTGATGAGTGCTTGGACTAAGATAGGAAAATGACACAAAGCCACCTAGCTAGCGAGAAAATTCGTTTTACAAAGAATGTTTCGCTTAAAATTGGAGGGAGAAGGACATTGGAGGATATCTGACAGGGAGTGGAATAAGGATAAAGGGAAAGATAAGGTGTTAATAGTGAGAGAGATCATCTCTGAGGATGTTCCGACCAAAGCTAGCAGAAGACGAAAGGCCAAGGCAAACAAAAGGCCAAGACAAAGAGAGAGAGAGAGAGAGGTCTTCTCTAAAGTTCCAACTAAACCTGACCAAAGGAAAAAGGGCCAGATTGTGCCCATAGAAGGGGTCAAGAAATTACGTGTTCTTGGGGTCGCTGCCAGTGATAATCTGCCACTCATCATACTCCAGGGCAGGAAAACAGATCTTGAGGGGCATTTTCCCAACCAGATCATCCCATTTCTCTTCAAATAAATTTAAAATACTTTCAGCCTGCTTTGGGGTAGCCAGAGAAGAGACAATAGCCCATAGATTACCCAATGAAAAGAATCTAAAGTCCATGTGTGCGGGCTGGAGATTTCCAATCAAATACCCAGCTTTATCAGGTATCCAATCTACTAGCCAGGAGGGAATCTGGTCTGGATAAATGTTGAATTTGTTGATGGCATCGTGTGAGTATTCCTCTGTCTTGTAGCGATATATCTCATTGATCTTCTTCATGTCCACCCAATAGTATTCCCTAATATGGAATGACAGGGCACTGAGCCGATTGTTGATGGCACGAACAAGGTTGCTTGATCCATCATCAAAGGAAAGCATCTCCCGAGAGAATCGTAGGGCCGAGTAGAATAATGCCTGTGGGATCAAATTCATTAGTTCATCCCCATCCCATCTATCATAGAAGAGAGAAACTGAGAGAGCCAAATAAGGGGGAGAGATAGACTTTAATTCACAGAGACCACAAATTTTCAGAACTATTACTCACAGTATTTGCAAGAAATATGAAGAGAGTGAGAAAATTTTCGAGTGTTATCAAGTTCATGATAAGTTTTTCCTTCTAGGTAAGCACACAGAGTAAAATTGTTGATAGAGAATGATTTAAGAGAAGAACAGATCAATGGAAGATATAAATATTGTTTTGACTTACTTGAATTTCAAGAGGGTGCCCATGGATGCCCATTCGACGATCAATCATGCATGAGCCATCTGTGACCAGCAAAGTGGGGAACATATCGAAACCATCTGATAAGCACAGGTTCATGATCAACTTAATCCCCGTTTGAACATCCACTCTTTCTTGAAGTGCATAATCTCCAGTGATCTTCCCATATGCTCTAAGCAGGATTATCCACCATAAACCTGTTGAAAATTGATTATCCAGTCTTTCAAGAGGGAATTCAAGCAATTGAATTCTGACACATGAAGAAAATCAACTCACCGGAGTCAACTGGGGCAACCCGTCCTATAGCTGACTCACCAAAATCCGGATCCAATATTTCTTCAAATGCCTCATTGTTTCCATCCAAAGGTACTGCTCTAACCTTGAAACTTGCTGGCATGAGCCCCTGGCCTGGGCTATAACAGTCAACAGTCTTCTCCCAGCTCTGTAAATCAAAATCGACAGGAAAAATCCAATAATGGCACCGAAAGAGCATTTTAACCAAATGACATCTTACAAATTAAACATAACAAACAGGTAGTGCATAAATTAAAACCATAAACAAAGCAATTATGCCTACAGAATTCATTTCTAACCTGTAATTGCAGAGTGTTAAGGAGAAAAAAGACTTGATAGTGGCACCAAGAGATCATTTTGAACTGGAAAACATGATATGAAATCAAGAGAACAAAACTGGTATTGTCCCAAGTAAACCATAATCAAAGCAACTATGCCCAAGAATACATTTCTAAACCATAAGTTCAGAGTGTGCAGAAGAAAGGAGACCCAATAGTGCCATTTTAACTGAATAGAACCATAAAAATTCAAGAGAACAAACCAGTAGTGCAATAAACGGAAACCAATAAGCATTAAGCCACCAGAAATTAATTTCTTAACCGTAATTGCAGCGTGCAAACAAAAAAGACCATATAGTGCAATCAGAAGATAATTTTAATTGTACTTAAAAAAAAGAAGATAATTTTAACAGCATAAAATCATAAGAATTCAAGAGAAGAAAAGCTAGAACCCATAACTTCGTGATTAAATACAAAATAATGAAAAATTATTCACCCAAAGTTTTCATTGAATGAGTATGAAAATTATGAATAAAAAACATTTCATCATTTTAGGAACAAGTTAAAACTGAAAAGAAGATTGTTTCTAAAATGTCATACATTCATGAGATTTTTTTGTGAAACAAATTTTTAGGCTTATAAAATTAAGCCACTCCATAACCAATTACGGTTTTAAAACTTGGTTCTAACCTGTAATTGCAAAGTGTGAAGGAGAAAATTCCTGACAATCTCGCACTCCCCCTTCATCATAAAAGCCAAAGCAGAGGGAACAAAATCCCTAATAAAGACCTGATCATAATTCAACTTATTTGTGGCACTGGCTGGATCATCTGCCGCCACCGTTCCCACGGGAGATCCGCAGTAATTCACCACAGCTCTCTCCAACAACCTCCAGGCTTCCTTCTCTACTTCAGAAACCTCTTTCTCCTCTCCTCTAACTGTTATTTCCCCCAATTCACCCTCAGCACCATCTTTAAACGGCTCTAAATCTTCCAAATTTCTCTTCTAGCACTCCAAAATCGTCAGCGATTCTCTCAAAAGCCAGAGATTTTGTATATCCGCCATGATTTGCGTAGATTTCCCCTAACTCATGTTTTAAAGGTTCCAAATCTTCCAATTTCTCATCCAGCACTCCAACATCATCAACAATTCTCTCAAAACCCAGAGATTTCGTAGATCCGCCTTGATTTTGGTAAATTCTCTCTGACGACGGTTCCGCGGAGGTGCAAAATTGCAGGAATTTCGGAGTTCGACGATTTTCGTAGAATTGATGACCTAGGGCACCGTAAAATTGCCTGAAAACGAGGAACCTTGAAGAAACCAAACGATTACCATGGCAAGGATGTGGAAAACGTGGCGTGGAAAAAGACGAGGATTTAACGTGACGGCGGAGGGAGAGGAAGGCGGAAAGGAGCGTCTGCTTCTTCATCTCGGTGGTGCCGCCAGTTCCCCGGGCGACATTTCTCGGTGGAGAACAAGGAGCGGAGAAAGTAGAGGACGATGGCCTAAGTATAATTTAAGAAAAAACCAGGGTATATAGAAATTAAATATTTCTTGGTGCTTTAGCATAAATTTTGCGGACCGTCCGATTCAAATAGTTAAAGAATAGACGGTACTTATGCTGAGTCGATGATGACGTGGCGTTAAAAAAGCCAAGAAAATTAAGAGACGACGGTTTAAGGGTATCCGAATAATTAATTAATTTCAAGGTGCTTTCAATAATTAGGTGATGACGGGCTCAAGAAATCGTTGACCGACGGATCTAGACAGTTAAAAATGTTGACGGAGGTGGATGACGTGGCCTTATAAGAGCCTCAAGTACAGAGAGTGAATGTCCGCCGCATGATTACGGTGGAAGAAGAAAAAATGGTAGTCCAGACTTGGCTGGTTAGGGCTCGAGTCCGAAAGCCCTCCAGCCGGTTCCAGCACCGACTGGGCCACGGCATGGCATGGCCAGTCAGGATCCTGACACGGCCCATGACACCGTTTGCCTAGAAGGGGAGGGGGATAAAGGAAGGAGAGGGATGAGGATGATTTTGATCATGATCATATCACATGATCTAGGGGAGAGAAAGAAGAGAGAGAGAGGAGTGACAGAAAGTAGTGATTTTGATCATCAGGCGTCTAGATGACAGTCATGGATGTTAGATATCGCATGGATGATGGATGATGGAATGGATGACGGATATCTCTAGGGTTTGGACGTGAATAGTTTACACTAGATCCGGCAAGCTTTAGCCAGACTGCTTGATCAAAGTGCTCCGGGCTTGCCACGTCACCTATGATTCAAAGAAACATAGTTCCACATTGGACAATATTTGAATTTTCATTACTATATGTAGAAACATGAATGTGTTGAATAAGCACTGTGAGTGCTACGTCATAAAACATTAAAATAATTCCTAAAAATCAAGAATCATTTTTAAACCAAAAACTTTTGACACCTGAAAATTCATTTTCGTTTTGGGAAATTCTTTAAAAACACCTTAAAAAGTCCTAAAATTTTGAAAGGATTGTTAAATGATAAAAAAAATTCATATCTTCCAAATTGAAAATCATTTTCCCGCCTATTTTTTCAATATATGAGGAGTTCAAACTTAGAAAAATAGAATGTTGGACTATCTTGACTTCAACTTTATACTTTTTGTCTTTTTTCTTTTAAAATTTTTTTAAAATAATTTTTTATTTCAAACCATTTATTTTTCAAACAAAAAAATATAAACCCTTTTTCTGCATTTTTTACTTGATCCTAAAAATGAACCTTTTAAGAATATGTTGACTTTTAGTTATCTAGTTATGACCTTCATGACTCTACTTGAAAATTTCTCCAAATTTTGTTTAAAATTTGTCACCATAACATCTCATTGATCCAAAATCCTAAACAAACACATATTTTCTCGTGATTTCTTCCCTTTTTGACGAATATTAGTCAAGAGGACAAAGTTCTAAGGATGTATCAACAAGAACTTAAGGTAAACATGCAAAAGGAACATGGTCTTAGAATAAGATTACTTTAATTCCAAAATCAATTCATCCTTTTCTTACTTTTTGAATATTAAAAAGGAGAAGAATTTTGAATCAAGAGTATTTTGATGAATTTCTTGCTATGAGTGGTTGTTTTATTTTATGTTGCTCATCCAATGAAGATGAGAAGTAACCCTAATTGAGTCAATTTCAAGAGTGAGGTAATATAATAAGATAAATTTAGATAGTTATTTCATATTTGCTTTAGTAGAATCATTAAAAATTTGTAGTAATTTATGAAAAGTTATTTAACACACCCCCTTAGGTGCATTTATGTACTTTGTGTGTATAGTGACCTGTGTACATGATTGAAAAAATTGTAAGTGATTCATTGAAGAGTTAACTTCTTGATAAAATTTTATGTATGCCATTAGGATTAAGGAATAACTTATTGATAAAATTCAATCCTCAAAGGAATGACTTTTTAATTTTTTAAGTGATTCATTAAAAAATTAAAAAAATTTCAAAAAATTTATTTTGCTTACTAGAATTTGAAGACTGAAATTAAACATACTATTTAATAATGCATGAACAGCTATTTAATACACACCTTAGGTGCATTTATGTCCTTTTGTGCATATATTAACTTATATACATAATTTAAAGTTTTTTTGAAGTGACTCATTGAAAAATTTAACTTCCTGATAAAATTTTAATTATGTCATTAGGAGTTAGGAATACCTTCTTGATAAAATTTGATGCCGCAAAGTAATGAGTTTTTTTACATTTTTTAAAAAAAAAGTATTTGGCTAACTAGAATTTGAAGACCATAATTTTACAAGTATATTAATCGTTAAAAAAAAAGAAATTTGACAGAGTTCTATTCTAAAAAATTTGATAAAAAATCCTATGGTTTTAAAAGTTTTTGAAAAGAAAATTCAAAATCTCAAAAAAATTGATAAAATTAGCAAACAAAGTTTCTTCACATCCTTGTGCGAAGGCTTATTGTTAATTGTGGATGTTGTTGTTAGAGTTCTGCCCCTAGGGAGGTTGTCATGGGTCCCTAGGAACTTTCTCATCTCTTACATTGTGAAATAATGATATCAATTCATATGACTCTGAATTTATATTCTTTTATTTGAGAATTAAAAATAAATGATATCATGGGGAAATAAGGAACCTTTTTTACTCACCTCATGAAGATGCAACAACTTTGTCATCATATGAGTCTTTAGAGGACGATGTCTTATCATTTTCTCGTAGCCAACACCTCACAAATAATTAGAGCTTCGATGCCCCTTGGCATCGAGCTCACCCTCTTATAGGTGATGATGGCATTTGTAGCAAAGAACATCTATTCTGCAAAAGCACTTGTGGTGCATATGAAGAATAGTTCTATGGTCATAGAAGCAACCTTCACAAACTTTTTAATGCCCATACAGGACCACCAGCTCACTACATCATCTCCCCCCTCATTCTTGAAGACATCTATGAGATATTCGATGAACTATTGTATTAGGGTCATGGTGCTAGGTGTGCCTTCATTAGGAAGGGGGACTTGACATCTCCTAAAAAGAGGAGGGTCTCACTTCCTAAGAAAAGGCACAGTTGAGACCCTCCTTTAAGGAGGCAACTGATAACATACAATTTATACTCATAATTATATGATTATTAATATAAATTAACGCATAAAAAATTATATTCTTATACATGTTATCATACTTTGAATGCATATCTATCATTCCATGCAATTTAAAGTTATAATCTCAAAATGCACTATTTTTAGGGATAATCATAAATAATTAAAGAGAGATATTTGAGATTAGATTATTCCTATTTTATATTTGAGAGTATAATTAAGTTTTAATTACAAATGATAAGAGAAAATCTTTGTGTATGCCCTCATTTATTTTTTAGATTTATTTTCCAAAAAGAAATGAGTATATTTTTTAAATAAAAAATTATTTTCTTATTTATCAAATTTGACTTTTTAGAATGATATATTATTTAATTTCTGATCAAACAAAAAAAACTTAATTGAAAAATATTTGTATTTTGAAATTTATGAATTTTCTAATTTTTAGGAATTTTTTATAATTTTTGGGAATTTTTATAATTTTTTCTGATTTTTTTATTTTTATTTAATTTAAAAACATAAAAATTTGATTTTTATCATGCCCTAACGTGGTGTATGATATGGCATGCGTGCTTGCCTGGCAACCAAAGCATGCCCCACATGGCACATGCGTATGTACATATGTGTGCGTGTACAATAAGTGGTTTAACATTCTTTTTAAGGATATAAGCTAACCCACAAATGCACTCACATATTTATACATGATATGCATCATTATTTTTGCCATGTGGGACTATTTGTTCTCTATTTTCTCGGTGGTGACGTGGCGTGACGTGAGGCGTTCGATTTTTGGACTTAATTAGTGTCATTGATATTCACTTAAGTCAAGGGAGAGGGGGGTATGTGGCGCATAATGATCTGTCACCAAATTATTTTATTGGAAACGTGCGTTATTAGTCGTTCATCTAAGGAGTTATAATGATTGACATTAATTTTACCCAATGGACTCTTGTGGACACACGTACACATCCAGAGCATTCGATGAAGATCAAACGGCAGTTGTTACACATTGATTCGTGTACACGCGATAACTGCTAGGTTTTGAGGTCAATAAGCCTTCCAAATTTTCAATCAAAACATCGAATGCATCAAATACATTGAATAGGATCTTCAAAACATTGAGGCACCAAGAATAGATGATCTTATCATCTAGTATGTATAGGAAAACATACTTATAGGGTTCTCTTGAAGGAGTTCTTCAAGCTATTTAAGTGTCTAGCCTCTAGCGGTATTCACGCGATCTCCAGATGGTTGGGTCTCCTCTTCAAACCTCTTCACCGAGAGAGAAAGAGAAGAAAGGAGAGAATTCCCATGAGCCTTGAATGGGCTCATTGAATGTGGTTATTCTCCCCTTATTTATAGACATTTGGTATGTAGTTTTTTCATAAAAACCCTCACAATCATGTCTATATCCACCAATATACATAGACATTATGTGTGTGACCTTCTATGTCCATATATCTCAAAAGTTAATAACTCTATAGGCCCAATGATAACATGTAATCTTAACATGATAAAACATGATTATTAATGCAAATTAAGGCATAAAACATTACATTTATGTGCATGTTATCATACTTTGAGTACATTTTTATCATTCTATGCAATTTTATGTCATAATCTCAAAATACGTTAATTTAGGGTTAATTATGATGAATTAAAGATTAAAGATTTTATAACCCATCTTTACTTGAGATTATAAATGGTTTTTAAAGTTAAATAATAGGAGAAATCATTTTTATGAACATTCATTTAATTTTCTAAAGTTAAAATCTTAAAGAAATGAATTTATTTTTGAAATAAGAATTAAATCTCTTGTTATTTAAATAATTTGACTTTTTAGAATGATAGATAATTAAATTTCAGATCAAATGAAATAAATTTGGATTAATTTGGAGTTGTATTTTGAAAGTTATGATTTTTACAATTTTTAGGGATTTTTCTGGATTTTTCTGATTTTATTTTCGATTTAAATTGATTAAAATAAAAATAAAAAATTGCATAAAACGTGTTTATTTATCGCGCAGGTCCCATGTGGATGCGATGTGGCACTCCGGGCCACGTAGCAGCGCCACGCGGACCCGCACAACGTCTACGTGGCGCAGGATATATATCTTATATTTATATATTATCGTAAGTATAAATGGTCTTTAGCCTTCCCTATATGGGAAGGGTTATTAACCTTCTAAACCGTCGGGTATTATAAACCCGACGAATGCTTTTAATATTCTCCGTGTGGGACTAAGTTCCACGGAGTTTCTTTTGATGCAGGTGACGTGGCGCGATGAAGAGCGTTGGATTGGGCTGAGCGATCGATCGGAGTGCACTGATCGAATGTACCTGTGGACCACCGGATCAGATCAGGAGCACGTGCTTGATTATGAGCGTTATAACGGCTACTATTCGATCTGGCGGGGAGCATCGTGACCGCTGGATCGCGATCCGACGGCGATAAATCAAGGCGTTTTTAAACGTTTAATCGCGCGGATGATCAGAGCCGTCGATCTAGATCGGACAGCTGGGACTTAACTGAAACGGTCCACGATGGACCGTTTCATCGTAACCGTCAATCGAAACAATCAGACGGTTACGCCCAAAATTGCTATAAAATGACTTGTTCTTCGACATTTGTAAGGATTCGAGTTGGATTTCAATCAAATTGAACTGTCTAAACACCATTCCTCTCGTTTCTCTTGATTCCATCCTCTTCCTCTTTCATTTCCGCATCCATGGAGGGGTTGAAATCAAGATTTGGTGGAGAATTCAAGGAGAAATCGTAGCTTGAATCTACCGATCACGTTCTTTGTGTTCTTCGTGATTAAGAGGTTTAATCACCGCGATTTGATCGCAATCAGGGGTTAGTGGGAGCGGTTTTTGCTTCATAATCTTCCATTTATGTTTAATTTTTTTAGATTAGGATTTAGAGTTTAATTTCATCAAATTTTAGCTTAAATCACGATTTTTAACGTCTGAAATTTTCTCTCCACTTCAATTTTCGATTTCTCCGCGAAATCAAGTCCAAATTCGATGATTCTTGATTCTGTGGATTCGTTTTGAATTATCTTTCTAAATCCACCATTTTCCCTAATTTCTCACCTCAATTCATCGTCCAATTTGACCAAATTCCAAAAGATCTCTCGAAAATACCTTAATTCCCTGTGGATTCGACCCTTATTTACCATTATACCCTTCAATTCACTCTTAATTCCCCTAATTGGTAAGTTAGGCTTAATTTTTGACACGAGACCGTGTGAAATTGACGACCTCGCGGTCTCGTCTCGTCACCCAATAACACCTAATTTGGTCAACATTAATTTATTATCTATATTATCATATAGATTAATTAATCAATGATCAATTTAACCCAATCGACAGGTTGAGTTACCAACCCGTTGGGTGCCAAGCTATACCATGTACTCTAGAAGATATAGAGTATGTAAGAACTCTATTGTGGAACCTTTTCCTTTATTGTTTACCATGTATGTAAAATCCTTCATCCGCATGAGACTCATGAATGACTTAGGGTATGGTCAACTGTCAATCCCTAATCGATCACTCAAGTTAGTACTAATGTGTATAGGAAATCATTGAGAACTCCTATATTTCTAATACCTTGGCCAACGATTTCATTGCATCTCATTCCTTGAGTCAATCTCTTCAAATACCGAGGGCTGATGATTCTATCTTAACCACACGATCAACTTCAAGGACTTCATGTCGTATCCAATATATGATATTTTAGAGATCTCTTGGCTAGGGATTTTTAAGTCATAATCAAAACACGATCATTCATCCATAAGATGTCTTTGGTGTCTCAAATCAAAAGACCAAAAATACAACTATGACATGAATCAACCTGATTGACAATTAGGTATAATAACTATTTAGGAATTCATATACATCAATTTCATGAACTACTTCTCCAAAGAGCACCTTCTATCTATCCCTTAGTGTCTCTACACTGATTGAAACAAGATCAGCCATATTCATCATATGAGTTGGATTAGATAGTGTTATTCTTTAAAGATACTTTAATGTCCTTCTTGAATATCTCACGAATAAAAATGTTTAGAAAATATGTTTAAAGAATAGTAATCATTGCAATATGATCTCATCATTATTCACTTAGTCATTGCATATGCTCACAAACTTCATTACAAACATCACACATGAATGACAATGAATAGATTTAATTTTAATGAACGTGAAAGAAATACATGAAAGAGATACGCAGGAATGAAGTGTGATTAGCTTATAGGCCACATAATATTTATTAGATCTGGCTGCCATGACTTAAAGATGATGATTCAACTCCAAGAATTTCATTTGGGCCTCAAATCAAAGATCAATCGCCAAATCAAACAGTCACCCCCAATTTTTCCTATTTATACTCTTCTTTGATGATATAAACCATTCTTGAGTGTTTCAATTAATCGATCAATTTAGACATCTCAATCATTGAATATATTGTGTTCTTTCTCTTCAAGACTCATTTTCGTGTCTCAGGAGTGTTTAAAATCAAGATTTCATTGAGATGATAGGAAGAATTTGCCACTTGAACTTTGGATTTTTGCTTTTTGAAACTCGGAATTAAAAGCCTTTGATCTAGAGATGAATAAGATCATTTTCGATGTGATTTTGGGTTAGATAATATGTTTTCTTCCTTTAATCTTTCTTCCTGTACCATTAAATTTCAATTTTGAACAGTAGATTAGTCAAATTTTATGAATTTTTAGTGTTTTCTTTCTCTTTGTGATTGACTTTTCTACCTTGATTTCTCCACAATACTGATCCAAATTGAGTGATTTCTTATTCTATCTAGGATTTTCTTTCCAAAAATACTAAAATCTTGAATTTCTCAACTTAATTCATCATTTGATTTAATATAATTTTAAGAAAATCTAAAAAATTCCCTTAAATCCCCATGGATTTCGACCCTTATGCATCATTATATTAGTCTATTCGTGATTAAATCTTAGAATCAATGTGTTTTGTATTTATGTGTTTTCAACAATCGCGTGAATTAATTTTGTTAACAACCCTACATCCTTAGGAAGTGGTGTTGATGCCCTTCCATCAAGGAGGTAACCTCACCTCTTTAAGGGGCTTCAAAACTCCTAAAGGATGGTATTAAGGGGGGCATCAAGAGTGGATGTATCTCTATCCTTCATCATGAGGGTGGAAGATCTTCGCCCTTGAGCACCTTTAACCCTAAACACCCTCATATAGAAGGGCAAAAAATCCGACTCAAGCGAGTGAGTGAAAGGTTTAGCATCTGAAAATAAATGCTAATTATCTTTCTCTCTAAGAAATATGTATCTCTAACCTATTAGTAACTAAGGAAAAGTTATCTCTCCTCATTTTGTTTGTCTTTCTATTAGCATCAAACTGCTAGAAGGAAAAGGAGAGGCTTAGACCCCAAGCTTTATATTTTTTTATGTTTAAGCTTATTTGGAGACAAGATTGGGTGAAGGAACAAGGTCAAGGAAGGTTCAGCATCACCCAAGGTTGACCAATAAGGTGTTATTCAATTTATAAAGTTATTAACAAGTGAGATATATGGTCCTAGACGATCGCATACATTAAGTTTATGGATGTTGTTGGATATAAACCAAATTATGAGGGTTTTGATGAATAATCCAAATATCATATATATATAAATAGGGGGACAACGACCACAACTTAAGGTGCCCATACAAGCGCTGTAGGAATTCTCTCATCTTATGTTTCTTTCTAGGTGAAGTGCTTTGAAGAGAAGATCCAACAATCTAGAGATCGTGTGGATACCGCTAAAGGCTAGACACTTGAATGGCTTCAAGAACTTCATCAAGTGAACCCTATAAACATGTTCATATACATACTAAATGTATGGATCATCGATTCTTGGTGCCTTAGTGTTTTGAATATCAAATTCAATGTATTTCATTTCATTCGATGTTTTGATAAAAAATTTAGAAAGCTTATCGACCTTAACTCCCAACATGCTAGATGGTTGGATCTCATCTTCAATGCTCTTTCCCAAGAGAGAAAGAGAAGAAAAGAGAAAATTCTCACAAGTCTTGTATGACACCTTGACTTGTGATCGCTCTTCTCTTCTTTATGAATATTAGGTATGTAAACTTTTCATAAAAACCCTCATAATTATGTCTAGATCAACCAATATCTATAAACATTATAAGCCTCTAGGTTCATATATCTTTTTATTTAATATCTTATAAGCCTAAAAATATCTGATTAGTCAACCTAATTAATTATTTATATTAACCTATTGATTAATTAATTAATGATAGATTTAATACAATCGATAGGTTGAGTTGCCAAGCTACGTAATGTGCCCTAAGAGATGTCGAGTGTATGAGAATGCTCATATAGAATCTTGTCATCATTGATTACCATTTACATATAATTATTTGTCCACGCGATACTTATGAATGACCCTCTAGATTCATATATCTTTTTAGTTAATATCATATAAGCCTAACAATACCTGATTAGTTAACCTTATTGATTATTTATATTAACACATTCATTAATTAATATGTTACTTAGGATATGGTCAACTATGAAACCCTAATGGGTCACTCAAGGTAATACTATTGCATGGAGAAAATCATTGGGAACTTCTCAATATTTCCATCATTTCATCACAAAAATTATTTATATTCATTCTCTCACAAACATAGTTTTACATTTCTCATTTTTTCATTCCATGATTCTTATTGTCTTGTCATTCTCAATCTTCTTTAAATAAAAATATATAAAGAGTTAAATATTGATTTAGAATAAAATCCATATCATACTCATCATATCCATGCTCCAAAGTCCTCCATAATCTCGTATCATCATCCTCCCTATATGAGTATCTATTTTATCTAGAAATAACTAATCTCATTGTCTAAGATCTATAAATAATTGATCTCATTAATTCTAAGATACCTTTATTTAATCACTATACTAATGGAATCTAGATAAAATAAAGGTATCTTAGAATTCCTTTAGTGATTAAATTGAATAAACAAAGGAATCTAGGCTCTATAGGCTCTCAAAATTTTGATCAAAGCATTGGAAGTAGTGGAAGATATTGAATTGAACATTCAGAATATCGAGATTCCAAGAACCAATGATCCTATCATATAGTATAAATTAAAATTCATAGTTATGAGGTTTTGTTCAAGAAGTTCTTGAAGTTTTTCTAGTGTCAAGCCCCTATCGATGTCCACACAATCATTGGATTGTTGAATCTCTTCTTCAACCCTGAGTCACCAAGAGAAATATAGGAAATGAGAGAGTTTCCTAAAAGGCTTTTATGAGTACTGACGAATCAAAACTGCGAGGTCATCAATTGCATACGGTCGTGTGTCAAAATAAAGTCCAAACTTACCAATTTAATGAAAATATCTCGAATTGAGGGGTATAATGGTAAATATGGGTTGAATCCACAAGGAATTAGGGAAATTTCTGATGATCTCTTCGAATTTGATCAAATCGGACAATGAATCAATGATAGATAATAGGAAAAATAATATTTTATGAAAGAGAACTTCAAGACGATTCCACGGAATCAAAAATCATTGAATTTGACTTTGATTTTGCAGAGAAATTGAAGATCCAAGTGAGATAAAATTTCCAAAATCATAAATCACGAAAATACCAAATTTATGCTTAAAATTAAACTAAATTACTAATATAAATGGAAATTAAATACTAATAGACGATAGATTAGGAAAAACCGCTTACACTAACCCACAAATTGTGATTGCATTAACCCGAATTAATCATCGGAATCAAGGCTATTCATCAAAATCCAAAAATCGCGATTCATGGAGTTCAAGCATCGATTATTTCATCGTCTTCCGCCCAAATCGGTGGACGCGGAATTGAGTCTAGAAGCAATTGAGATCAAGAGATTCAAGAGATTTGGTGTCTAAACAATTCAATTTCATTGAATTGCTCTTGAATGCTTTACAAATTGGAAGAACATCTGAATTTATAGGATATTTGGGCGTAACTGTCCGATGAAACGCTCCCCCTTTGATCAACGGCTCTGATTGATCACATTAATGTGAATCGTTACAGTTAAGTACGGTCCGTTGGATCGCGATTGGACGCTCGAGATGAAGCCACATCGCTCGAGATGAAGCCGCGCGTTATACAACGCCTTGAAACTGTCACCATTCGATCTTGATCTAACGCATCAGATGCGTTTCTTCGCGATTTAATCTCGACCGTTATAACTCTCGCGATCAACGTTTCGAGATTTAAGACAATCCGGTGAACCCCGATTAAGCCACGTGTCCATTGAGTTTTAAGTAAAAATCAAGGGCCACAAAATCAAGGGTCTCAATCGGACGTCCCTTACGTTGCCACGTCATCACCTGCATCAATCGTTCGATCGCGACGCAATCGGACGGCTCTGATCACGCCACGTCACCTGTGTGTTATAAGATATTCGAGAAATCAATTTTTAATTAGAAAATTCGATTTTTAATTCTAGAAAATCCTTAGAAATTCATTAAAAATTCAGAAAAATTCAGAAAAATTTTGGAAAAATCCCTAAAAAATAGAAAATTCATAACTTTCAAAAGTATAACTCCAAATTAATCGAAATTTCTTTCATTTGATCAAAAATTTAATTATCTATCATTCTAAAAATTTAAATTAATAAATAAAAAGAGATTTAATTTCTACTTAAAAAATACATTCATTTCTTTTAAGATTTTAACTTAGAAAATTAAATCAATGTTTATAAAAATGATTTCTTTCATTATTTAGCTTTAAAAACCACTTATAATCTCAAGTAAAGATAGGTTATAAAATTATTTATCTTTAATTCATCATAATTAACCCTAATTTAAAGTATTTTGAGATTATAATGACTTTTTCATAGAATGATAGATAAATACTCATAAATATGATAACATGCATAGGAATGAAATCTTTTATGCCTTTAATATGCATTAATAATCATGTATTATCATGTCTAATTAGCATGTTATCACACCCCCCAACTTAAATGATTTCTAGTCTCTTAGCAATTTACTATATAATCTCTGATGTAGGATAATTTCAGAAATGATAATGTGCATGAGATGATGATGTGAAGGTGAATATGTGAAGAGAGATGAGTGAAATAATGAGAGAATCTACTGATTTTAATGATTTAATAATCCTACAATCTAATGGAGGATCTATGAAATGATATCAGTGAGGAATAGGTATGCAACTCAGAGGAAGATGGTATAGATTATTTTGGAGTATATAAGGTATGAGAATGATTATTAGGATAAGTAATGCAGATAATGGGTAGAATGATAAGTATGGATGTAATTTAGAGAATAGATGGGATGATGAGAGTAGAATAAAGAAGAAGGTAGAATGAGGATTGAGAGATTTAATAAGATATTAGTTCTGGAGAGTAGATATATGATGGAGAAAATAGATAGAGAGAGAAGAAATATAGGGAGAGAATAAAATATAGCAGGAATGAGTACGAGGAGGAACGGTGATTACTGTTGGACTTACAGATATTGAGAAGAGAACTATTAATCACTATGATAGGAAATGAGGATGTTTACCTGACCTAGGCGGGAAGGTAATGCTCTTGAAGACGTCAAATGATGTAGTATCTCCTCGATAAGTCTCTGACCCACAGTAGTTGAAAGCGACAGAATTGGGGGGGAAGAAAGATAGTGGGGTAGAACTCGGAAGATGAAGGTGCGGAAGCGGGGAGTGGAGGAGATGCGTGGACACGATGAACACAGGGATTTACGTAACCAAACGAAACCGATTGTCATTCAATAAAAAACTGTCTTTTCTTTACAGTTGATTCCCTTTTAAAGGCGAAGAGGATAGAAGTTTTAAAATGAAGAGACGTGTCGCGGATGGAGCGGCAGTTGTTGCGGTTTCTTCACCTCCTCGTAAGTTAGTTTCATGTTTCTTCTTTGGCGGGGTCGTCACGTGAGCAAAATTACGTGGAATACTTCGTACTTTCCGTCGTTCGTTGGCAGAGATCGCGAAAATGCAGAGGCGCGTGTGAGACGCGTCTATCCTCTTCGAGCATTGTCAGAAGTTTTCTCGACATAACTTATTTTCCGTGCATCTTGTGGTAGCCGTAGCAAAATTCAGCGATGTCCTTCGTTCCTCGGATAAGTCGGACGTCCGGTGTTCCATTTGACGTTGAAAATGTTGGCTACTGATCACCTCAAGAAGCACCCTCTCAAGATGATGAGCACACTCACAATTGCACTCAACCACTCAAAAGAAGAAGAAGAAGAATGAGAAGAGAGAAATTCCACTAAAAACACTAAACCACACACTAACACAAGAACAACTCTCTGCAGGAAGAAAGGAAGTACAGAGATACATTTAAGGATTCTAAGATCCCTATTTATAGACTAGAAAGATGAGAAAAGCCGAAAAATAAGCTCCTATTTTTCTGCCGAGTTCACGACGTGGCGCGTGAAAATCGCCCATTTTCACGCGCAGTGCGCGCAAGATGCACACACTATTTGCGCGCAGTCCTTCCCCGATTTATTTGCTACGCGCGTGACGTGGGAATAAACTCACTTCCCACAGAAAAAAGAAACTCCCGGGAAGGTGAAGAGAAGCTAAGACGGAGGGTGACAGTGGAGAGAGCTTCCGTTTCGTAGAAGGTTTGACCGTGAAATCTCAGGTATATTGACGGTCTTCGATGGTTGTGGTGATTTACATAGAATGACTCTGACGGTGAGTGATTTCTTTTTAGCTTCCGCTGACGTTGCCTGTTGATCCGATGTGCGCGGGTAGTTGGTCATTTCCCGAAGCTCTCCTGACGATTTGAGTGCTCGGCACATCACGTAGTCTCGATGGAGTTCTCTGGGTAATCATGGAAGTGAAGACATCGTAAGAATAACTAAACTCATTCCTTTGGTAAAGGGAAACCAACGGGAGCTGGCGCGGTTTCTATCTTTTTCGTAGATCACCAAGGTAGGTAAGAGAGGGTAGAGATGGGCGACTCTCCTATTCTTTCTCAGTCGGGGACTTATCCTCGTGATTGTGTTCTTTAGGAGCAGTCTTCAATCTTTCTTTTCTTCTCGTGAATGTTATCCTCAATGGCAGTCCACTGTCTTCTAGCATATGATTTACTTCATGTGGAAGGTATGAACATTTATTTAATATTAATTTTCCTTCGTGGAGGTCTTCATATAGTGTCACTGTTCCATATCAGCAGAAAGAGGGATAACTCTCCAGCATAAGTATATTCTAATCTGTAAGACCTTTTCTTAGTTGTTGTTGTCTTCATAATCACTTTGAAAAGGCTTTGACTACAATGTTTCTTATGTATGAGGTTGATTTCTTGTGACTGCAAAGGTCTTCATAAGCCATCGAGGTGATGCTTATGTACAAATCCGTTGGCTTTGAGAGAATCTTGGAGGTCTTGGGGAAATAGGTGGAGTCTTCATACTGATTATAGATAATAATTTCATGGTGTACTCATGCAAAAGGGTTTTGTCTTGAGTAGCATAAGAAGATAGTTTCTTCCATCACTAATAGATCTCTTCTAAGAATTCTAACTATTGGTGGTTTCAAAGAAAGAAGGAATATATCACAATGGTGTTCCTACTGATTTTTCTTTTGAGATCACTATTTAAAATGATATAAGGTACCTATGATATAATGGATAAGGTTTGGAAAATTAGGAACCTATATCAAGGTAAAATGGTGGTTGACTTGGTCCATTCAATGGATTCTAATTATCTAGGGATAAGGCTAATTTCTTTTGACCAAGTCAATCTTTGGATCAGTGTAAAATAGGAAGAGGAGGGAAGATAATTCCCTTAAGATCTACACTCTCTTTTAATTATTTAGAGAGGATTTATTCATCCATTTAGTGAATGGATAATTTCTCAAGTTTGGTGGATAAGGAGGAGGAGGAGGATAGGTTCACTTAGAACCCTTATGTTCATGTTTCAAAATAATTATCCATCACTCTCCCTAGAAAGTCCTTTCATCATTTGATCCTACTACTAAAAAGGTGAATTGTATGAATGTATGACTACGTTTTCCTCATAGTGTAGGCCATATAATCTAGATTCCATATCTAGGTTGACTTCTTTAGTGCATGTTTAGGGTAGTGCTCATCGGCTAATGCTCGAGTCTAATTCTCAATTGTAATCAAGGTGAGCATATCTAAGGTATGATGCTATGGTGATGAAAATATACTTACTCTCTCATGAGCAGATGTAATTCCTTACCCTCTCCATAGATACATCACTCCTTACCTCAAAATGGAGGCTACTTAATAATTTAGAATTCCTCTTAACTCGCTTTCCTCTTATAAAGAGTGCATTTCAAAAGGATTCCTATCTTTGGGATGCATCGTGTGAGGTAGCTAAAGGGAAAAAAAGATACTATTTCTAAAGGTATGATGTGATTAAAAGCAAATATGCTGATAAAACAAAGTGGATTTTTAAAACAAATAAGGTACCACTTATGATAATTGTCCTCCCAAATGAGGTGGATGGTGATGGATAGGGTAGATGGTGGAGATGATGGTGGAGGTAGAGATGAAGATAGAAGATATTTTCCACTTATTTTCCTTCTTATAACTTCTTATTTCTCTCTTTCTTTTGACTTTTCTCCTCTTTTTTTTCTTTTTTTTAACATTTCAAAATTGGCATAAATATATGGAGGAGTTTTAGGATTTTTGAAGAGAGTATATTTGAATTTTTGTGTGAAGGTAAATATATATGTGAGGGAAATATGGAAAAATGTGGTGGATGTGTGAATCACTTGGGAGTGTTATTATCATGAGTGAGGTTTAAAACAAAGTGGTGTAACTACTTGACTGCTTTGGAAAAGATAAACAAGGAAAGATAGGTGCTACAAAAATTATGGATCATTGCACTATTTTAAAGGGAAAGTCTAGAATCGAGGAATTCCCACACTAAGTAGTTTTGACTGATGTTAAGTAGGGGATGAAATTTTTATCTTCTCTCAAAAACTCTCATTTTCAATCCCACAGCATTTCAACCTCTGATTACTCTTTTTCCTTGGTGCATGTTAGGTACCCAACCCCAAAGAAGTCAACAACTAAGTATTATCAATGGTTTCTCTAGATCATTTAGCTTTATTACTCAAAATGTAATCATGTGGGCTATAAGACCCTCACTTCTACATCTCTAGTAGGTAAGATCTCTAAATGTCAAAGACTTCTAAGGTGAGGTAGATTAGATCAAATTTTTGAAAAATAGGAGTTTTTAGAATGTAGAATTTGAAAAAATTTTAAAAATAGTAGAGATTTTTCTAAGTCCTCACCCCCCCCCCCAACTAGAATCTTTCATTGCCCTCAATGAAAACTATATGCTCATGCAAAAGACAGCAAAAATACCGAATCATGGCATGACAAACATATGAAAATGTGGTGAGAGGATAAAAAGTTAGAAAAACTCATTAGTTTGTGATGCTCGTTTGCAGGATTTCATGCAGGTTCGTTCTTTCCTAGTGTAGTTCTTCGATATCTATAAAAATTGAAAAAACAAAGAAAACTAAAAGGTAAGATAATCTTGGGGTGCCTCCCAAGAGCGCTAAGTTTAACGTCTTCAACCAGAAGAAACTATAATAAATCCTACGACTACAGGTGATACTGTCACATCTTCGAGTGCTTGGGAAGATGCAGATTTACCTTATCTTCCGATGTAGGTATCTCTGATGTCAGGTATGGCTTGAGATGATGGCCGTTTACCTTGAATTTTTTACCGGATTTGATGTCAGAGATAAGTACCGATCCGCCGTCGAACAACTATAGAACCACTTATGGACCATCCCATCTAGAGCGTAGCCTCCCAGGAAAGAGCTTGAGGCAAGAATTGTAGAGCTAGACCTTGTCGTTGACATGGAATGATCATCGGCGAATGAGTCAGTCGTGAAAGGCCTTCGTCTTCTCTTTGTAGATCGTCGTTTTCTCGTACGCATCGTGCCTCAACTCTTGTAACTCCTGAAGCTTGAGAAGTTATTGTTTCCCTGCTTCGTCTAGTGATAGGTTGAGATTTTAGATAGCCCAATAGGCTCGATGCTCTAGCTCAACCGGAAGGTGGCAGGATTTCCTGAAGATAAGCCAGAAGGGAGACATCCCGATGGGTGTCTTGTATGTCGTCCAGTATGCCCACAATGCATCGGGAAGCTTGTATGCCCAATCCTTCCCATCTGGTCGAATTATCTTCTTAAGGATGGTCTTGACTTCTCTATTACTTACCTCTACTTGCCCATTGGCCTGTGGGTGGTATGGCGTGGTGACGCGATGATGTACTCCGTACTTCTTCAACAGTGCTCGGAAGTGAGCATTATTGAAGTGTGCGCCACTGTCGCTAATGACCCTCGGACAACTATACCGGGCGAAGATGCATCGTGTGAAAAATCTCAATACCTCCTGATGATTATTTATCCTAGTGAGGATTGCCTCGACCCACTTGGACACATAATCCATCGCTACCGATATGTACTTTTTCCTGCCAGAAGGTGGGAAAAGTCTCATGAAGTCTATCCCCCATAGGTCGAAGATTTCCACTTCAAGGATTGGCCACATCGGCATTTCATCTCTCTTGGAGATGTTCAATGCTGCTTGACATTGTAGGCACTCCGTGTAGAAACGGTTGGCGTCCCTGAAGATGGAGGGCCAGTAGAAGCCGCTCTACAAGATTTTGTGCGCAGTATTGCGTGCCACGAAATGTCCTCTGCACGTTGATGAGTGACACATTACTAAGATGTCTCTTTGCTCCTCATTAGGTATGCATCGTCGGATGATTTGGTCGTATCCTAGGTAGAATAGAAGTGGTTCTTCTCAAAAGTAGTACTTGAGCTCATGGAAGAACTTATCTTTTTGATACCCATTCCAGTGCTCCGGGATCGATCCAGTGATGATGAAGTTGATGATGTGTGCATACCAGGGAGCGTGGCTCGTCGGGGAATGTGTCACCGATGTCTCCTCCTCCCAAGATGTGGAGACATGATAGATGATTTTCCACCGAGTTCTCGCTGCCCTTCTTGTCTTTTATCTCCAAGTCGAATTCTTGAAGGAGCAGCAACCATCGTATAAGTCGTGGTTTGGCCTCTTTCTTGGAGAGCAAGTACTTTAAGGCTGCATGATCAATATAGATGATGATCTTGCTCCCCAAGATGTAAGACCAGAACTTCTCGAGTGTGTAGACTACCGCCAGAAGCTCTTTCTTCGTAGTTGTGTAATTTATCTGAGCTTCGACGAGGGTCTTACTTGCGTAGTAGATGGTTGTCGGCTTCTTGTCGAGTCGTTGCCCCAAGATCGCTCCCACCGTGTAGTTCGAAGCGTCGCACATGATCTCGAATGGTAAGTCCCAATTAGGACTTTGAAGTATCGGTGCCTCAATCAGTGCTTGCTTCAGTATCGTGAATGTGCGCTTCCCTTCTTTGTCTATGATAAAGTCTTTGTCCTTGCAAAGAAGGATGGTGAGTGGCTTGGAGACTTTGGCAAAGTCTTGTATGAATCTCTGGTAGAAGCCGACATGCCCAAGAAAGCTCCTCAAATCTCTAACGATACCTGGTAGAGGGAGGTTTTGGATGACCTCTATCTTGGCCTTATCCACCTCTAATCCTTTTCTTGAGACAATATGCCCGAGCACTACTCCCTTCCGTACCATGAAGTGGGATTTTTCCCAGCTTAGCACCAGCCGTTTCCTGATGCAGACCTCTAGGATCTTGGTCAGGTGAGCAAGACAGCTTTCGAAGTCGTTTCCAAAGAAAGAGAAGTCGTCCATGAAAACTTCTAAGATATCGGCCAAGGAAGTTGGAGAAGATCGCCGTCACAATCGTTGAAAGGCCGTGGGGGCGTTGCACAGTCCGAATGGCATGCGTCTGAAGGCAAATGTGCCAAAGGGACATGTGAACGTCGTCTTCTCTTGATCGTCAGGATGAATAGCAATCTGGTTGTAGCCCGAATATCTATCGAGAAAGTAGAAGTAACTCGATCCTGCTAGTTGGTCCAGGATTTGGTCGATGAACGGGAGAGGGAAGTGGTCCTTCTTGGTAGTGGAGTTCAGCTTCGATAGTCAATGCAAACTCTCCACTTTGTCAGAAGGCGTGTCTGGATTTCCTCACCCTTCTTGTTCTTTGTGACTGTTAATCTGGCTTTTTTCAGAACAACGTGCACCGGACTCACCCATTGCCTATCGGATATGGGGTAGATAATTTATACATTTAACCATTTATGAATTTCTTCTTTCACGGCCTCCCATACCTTCGGGTTGAGTCTTCTCTGGGCTTCCCTGATGGGTCTTGACTCATCCTCTAGGAAGATGCAATGAGTGCATAGAGAAGGGTCCAACCCTTTTAGGTCCGTCAGGGTCCATCCGATTGCTTCTTCATTCCGCCTTAAAAGATCCAGTAATTATGTTTTTATTGCTTAATATCGAGCTTGGAAGAAATAATTACTGGCTTTGCTTTCTCCTCATCAAGGAAGGCGTATTTGAGTGTTGATGGGAGAGTCTTGAGCTACAAGGAAGGCTCGTCCATTGGTAGCTCCTCAAATCTTGCTTCTCGTAGATCATCATCACTTCTTCAACACAGGCGTCAATATCCTGATCGTCGGCGAAGTCAATGGCGCCCAAGTCTTCGGAAGC
Source organism: Lemna minuta (assembly GCA_024174645.1). Taxonomy (NCBI): domain Eukaryota; kingdom Viridiplantae; phylum Streptophyta; class Magnoliopsida; order Alismatales; family Araceae; genus Lemna; species Lemna minuta. Next base: position 20,075,385 of record CM044104.1, read on the forward strand.
TCATGAAGGGTATTTCATCAGCTTGTTGATATCAGCCTTCACGGTGTGCTCTCCCACCTTGAGAGTAACTTCTCCTTTCCCCCAGTCTGTGAAAGCTTTCGCGGTAGCTAGGAAGGGTCATCCGAAGATGATCGGGGCTTGGCTAAGCTCCTTGGTCATTTTCATATCGACGACTAGGAAGTCTATCGAGAAATAGCAATCTTCTATCCTTACTAGGACATCTTCTACTAGTCTATGGGGTTTCCTCACCGATCCATTCGCTAAGCATAACTCTACTAAGAAAGGTTGCAACTCCCCTACATGATGACGATCGAATACAGCTTTAGGGAGGGTGTTAATACTAGCTCCGGTATCTAGTATAGATCTAGTAAAGGACATTCCTCCTATTTCACTCGTTATCATGGGTGCTCCCGGATCTCTCTTTGTTAATCGATAAGGCATTCATCATGATGGAACTCACCGTCTCACTAAGTTGGATCCTTCTAGGCTTTCTATGGGGAGTGCGTATACATTTGAGAAATTGGGCATAAGAAGGGATATTCTTGATGGCCTCTATTAAGGGAATGGTGATGGTAACCTTTTTAAAAGCGTCTAGTAGATGGTCATCGGTTTCATTATTCTTCGCTTTAGGGCGATTTAGTGCTTGAGGATAAGGCACAGGGGGCTTGTATGTGTCGGCATTAGGTTCTGCCGTAGCCTGTTCGTCCTCGTCCTCCGAACTGTCTTGCTCGACGATAATTGGTGCTTCTTCTTCTTCGATCAGGCCTTGGTGGATAGAATGATCCTTGTATGGATCTGGTAGGTCTTTTCCACTTTCGAAGGCTCGATATGGCTAGTGGCGTTTCCACAGCCTCCTCGTCGACGTGTACATGGTTGATGTTGTGCGTTTGGCTCGACGAGGCTGATGTAGGATATTTTAGAAACGATGACATGTATGAAGATGATGATGTAATGATAGATATGTGAAGGACAAGTGATTGAAATAAATGTGAATATCTATTGATATTTAAATATGTAATAATCCTACAAACTTATGAAGGACCTATGAATGATATCAGTGAGGAATAGGTGTATAATTCAGAGAGGATTTTGTAGAGGAGAATTCGAAAAATATGAAGAGAGATGATGATAATTGTAAAGATGATAAGATGTATGTGAAGAGAAGAGATTTGATGAGAAGATATTATATATTATTTAATGAATAATATAGATTCTTATGATAATTCTATAATGTAGAGAAGATTTAGAAAAGATAATACGAAGGTTTAAGGTATAGATTAGTGAATATCAGAAGAGGATAATGTGGTTAAGGGAATGTGATGATAATGGTAATGATTGAGAATATGATGAGAAGAAGAATAGATGAAATTGTATTTTGATTTATGGCGAGAAGAATACAGATGATGATAGGAGAATTAAGAGGTGATAGAATGATGATTGGGGTTCTCTGTTATAGAATAATTTTGGATAGTAGTGATAAGAGAGAGGATGTATATGAAGATGAATAGCGTTGGACTTATGGATTTGTTGAAGGAACTATCATTCACGGTGAAATAGGAGAGGACGATACCTGAATTTGATGTGAAGATGATGCTCTTGAATCGCCAAATTCCAATTAGTATTCCTCGGTTATCCTCTGGCAGGTAATGGTTGAAAGCGACATAACGGGAGGAAGAAAAGAAAGGAGGATAGAAATTCATAGAGAGAGGTTGCGGGAGAGATACGCCGAAAGCACAAGAACACAGAATGTTTTCAAAAGGAGAACAATTCATTCATCAATAAACAACAACTATGTTCATCGATTTACACCAGTCCTCTTAAAGGAGGAAGAGAGGAGTGTTGAAACGAGGAGATGCGTCGTGGCAATTGTCCACGTATGAGAAGTTATGCAAGTCGCAGAAGTTTCTTTACTTCTTACGTGGATCCCGTGACGACCGTTGACTGAGAGGTGGCTCCCTTTGGTCGGTGATGAGGTCATTGGCTGTGGAATCGGTTAGATTGATTGGGTTTTCCTTTGGATGTCAGCCAGGATGAAGTCCCGATCATGGAGTTATCGTCAAAAATATCGACGAGATATCATCGAGAGTCTTCTTTGGAATTCCCAGATTATCGTCAAGAAGATCAGTGACGTCGTTTTGCATTACGTGGGTGACGAGGTTGGCTTGAACTTTCATCCTTTGAAGTCCTCGTTTTGATCAGTAGGTGACGCATATGATCTTTAGTGAGTGAATCCTAGTCGTGAGATTTTCGTGCGTGAAGCTTGATCCCACGGGGCGCTCATTAAGATCGTGGCATTGATTGGATGTAATCGGCGATTCAAGCGCGTCTCGAACTATTGACGAGACTAATTCATATCGTCGTTAAATGCACACAATTTAGTGTCGAAAACAAAGTCCTAAACTTACCAATTTATGATTAATCAATTTAATTAAAGAGTATAATGGTAATTAAGGGTCGAATCCACAGAGAATTAGGATAATTGGAGATATATCTTTGAAATTCGGTCAAATTGGATGATGAATTGGGATTAGAAATTGGGCATTTTATTATATTAAGAAATATAACTCAATTGTAAATCCACGGAATAAAAAATCAGGCGATTTGGATGAGAATTCGCAGAGTAATCGAAGTATGAAGTTAGGAGAAAATTCGTATCGTGAAATTGATTTAAAACAGAAATTAAAACGAAACTAAACTTCATCTACTATTCGAAATGTAAAATTAACACTAAAACGATGAAAGATTAAGATGAAAACACGCAATCTAACCTAAAGTAGCCTTTGAAATGATCCAATTAATCTCTGAATGCATGGCTTTTCATTCCGCATTTTCGAAGACAAAATTGAAGTTCAAGATGTGATTTTTGCCTCTCTCTTTTGATCAAACTTTGATTTCAAGTAGTCTTTGGATGCGGAAATGCATTAAGAACACAAGGAATCAAATGGCACATGAAATGGGTGTCTAGAAAGTTCAAATTTCTTGAAATTTCAAGGGCGCCTCTTTCCGTCACGAAGAACTCGTATTTAAAGGACGGATTTGGGCATGGCTGTCCGATGAAGAGACGCCTCACGATCAACTGTCACGATCACGCATCCATTCATCGAATCGTCGCTTCTAATCGATGATTGTCTGATCACAAGTGAAGGTTTGAGATGCATCCTCATCTCATGAAGAAGGAAACGCTTAGATTCAATCATTCGTTGGATTTTGATCCAACGATCGCGATGTGTTGAAGAGTCCACCGATCGCACGCGATCTCAGTCGTTATAACTCGCGCAATTGACGGCTCAGATTAACTCACTTAAGTGAGTTTTTAACCACGTGTGTTGATCAGTGATCGGTGCCGCGATTCCACGTGATCTACGCTCTCCTTTTATCGTGCTATCGATCCGACGTGCGGAATGATGCCACGTTGCCTGAAAACGAAATAAAACAAAACGAATAGTCCCACACGGAAGAATTTAAGAGAGAATGTCGGGTATATAAACTGAGGTGAATTAGAGGGTTAGCGAGTTCCTCTATGGAACACTTATATGTACTATAACCTATGTAATAAATATATAATATATATGTCACCTCAGTGCCATGCAGGCACTTACGCAGGTCCGCGTGGCGCTGTCACGTGGCCTTGCGTGCCACGTCGCATCCACGTGGGCTCGCGCGATAAATGAACCCATTTTTGCAATCTAAATAAATTCAGAAAAATTCCAGAAAATTCCTTAAAATTATAAAAATCATAACATTCAGAATACAACTCCAAATTAGTTCAAATTTGTTTTGTTGGATCAGAAATTGAATAATCTATCATTATAAAAAGCCAAATTATTAAAATAATAAGAGAATGAATTTTAATTAATTTAATACATTTATGTATCTTATAAAAATAACTTTATAAAAATACATAAATGTTAATAAGGATCTTTTCTCTTATATTTTCATCCGCAAAACATGATTATGATCTCAATTATAATTAGGATTAAAGATTATAATGTTTAATTATGTATAATAATCCATAAATTGGTATATTTTTAGATCATAACATGAAATAATGCAACATGATAGAAATATACTTAAAATATGATAACATGCATAAATTTGGAAAGATTAATGCCTTTATTTGCATTAATCATCATGTAATTTCATGCATAAATAGCATGTTATCAACTATCCTGATGTCCTGTTTTCTGAGCTTTAGTAGTAGTGTTCGTAAGGATGAGTAGTCTCGTTCTTTGGTGAGGAGAACCTGACGGGATTTGACTCGGCTTCTATCCTTCTCGCGGATTGTCTTGAAGGGTCATCAGTAGATAATAAACAAAATCTTCATCTTCCTCTTTAACTGTGAGGTTCTTGCTTGGATAGGAGATAGTGGGGAAACTGAGCTTCTTGACTGTCTTCTTTAATGGCAGATCCTCCATGCTGATTATCAAGATGTAAATGCATGATTTTACTCATGCCAAGGCTTTGTCTTGAGGTAGAATCTGAAGACACTTCTTCCTTAAGTAATAGTATATAGATCTCTTCTAGAATTTCTATCTATGGGTGGTTTCCAAAGAAATAAGGGAGTTTAATAACAAAGAGGTTCCTGCTGATTTTCTTAAGATCAATAATTATAATTATACAAGGTACCTATGATATAGTAGATATGGTTTGGAAAATTAAGGAACCTACACCAAGGTAAGGGTGGTTGACTTGGTCTATTCAAAGAATTCTAAGTATCTAAGGGTGAGAGTTTTAATTTCTTTTGACTAAGTCAATCTTTGGATCAATATGTAAATGGAGGAGGCAGGAAGATAATTCCCTTTTGATCTACACTCTCTTTCAATGTTTTAGAGAGGCTTTCTTCATTCATTTCATGAATGGATAATTTCTCAAACTTGTGGATAAGGAGGAGTATAGTATTTTGTTGTTGTTGAGAATGATTTCTCTTCCTTAATTCATACCTAGGTTCACTTGGAACCCTTGTGTTCATGTGTTGAGATAATTCTCCATCAGAGGCCCCTTGATTCCTCGAGTTAGCTCTAGTCTGCGAGGCTAATTGGTCAAAAAAAATTACTTGTTTACCCTTCTTGTCGGTCGTCGGTTGGACGTTTGTCTTGACGAAGTGTTGAATTTCGTCCACGCGTGAGTTCATCCACGTCATTTTCTCCATTAATTGCAAGATGGGGCCGAGGATCCGTTCGGATGTCGGTGCAATCCGGCATGGAGCTTGCGTGTAAGCTTGTGGTTGAGTCGGCGGGATGAACGACGATTGTCTTTGGTTAGCGTAGGGTTGTTGATATTGTTGCTGACCATTGTATGACGGAGGATAGGATTGATTGTTGTTCCTCTTAAATCCTGCATTCTGCCTAGGATTATTGAAAATAGGGGTATTATAATATTTAGGGTATGTACCTAGAAAATTTGGTCGTCCCTTTTGAGTCGGTCCTCCCGATGGACCTTGTCTAAACATGTTTTGCCCTTGAATCGCCATCACGGAGCAATCTAATTTGATATGATCGAATCTTGAGCAATTTGCACATGGCGACGCCTCTTGAAGTGAGACGGGGGCGAGTCCTTCAGAACCGTTGCGCATATTGAGTCGGTCTAGTAGCAAGTTCTGGACTTCCGCCATTTTATCGATTCTTTCTAGGAGCATCCCCGTCTTCGCTGATTTGGCGTTGATCATTTTCGGCATCGCACCTCTTCCAAATGGTTTCGCCGCATTATGGCGGCTATTCTCCACCACCGTCTCGATGAGTTCCATCACGTCGTCTTCATATTTGCTCATGAAGGTGCCGCCACTTGCTGCATCTAAAAGATATCTATCTTGCGGGCCTAACCCGCCATAAAATATTTGCGTTAAATCATGGTTAGACACTCCATGGTGTGGACACTCCCTAGTGAGGTCTTGAAGAGACAAAACTGCGAGGTCATCGATTTCACACCATCTCGTGTCAAAAATAATTCCAAACTTACCAATTTGATGAAATTAACTCGAACTGAGGGGTATAATGGTAAATAAGGGTCGAATCCACAGGGAAATAAGGAAATTTATGATGATTTCTTCGAAAATTGATCAAATCGGACGATGAATCGATGGTAGAAATTAGGGAAAATGGTATATTATGAAAGATAACTTCAAATTGCTTTCCACCGAATCAAGAATCATTGAAATTGACCTTGATTTCGTGGAGAAATTGAAGCTCGAAGTAGAGAGAAATTTCTGAAATCGTGAAGAGCCAAATCGTCACAAAAATTTGGTAAAATTAAACCTTAAATCCTAATCTAAATCAAAAGTAAATGTGAATGGATGATAGATTAGTAAAAACTGACTCCACTAATCCCAAGATTGTGATCAAATTAACACAATTAATCACCTTAATTGTCCAAGACGGGAAGAACGCGATCGTGGAGTTCAAGCTTCGATTTCTCCTTCGTCTCTCAACCAAATCTCGATTTCTAACCCTCCGTGGATGCGGAAATGAGTGTAGAAGAGGATGGAATTGAGAGATTTGAGAAGGGAGGTGTCTAAATAGATCAATTGGATTGATTTCTAACTCAAATGCATTACAAATCAGAGGAACACCTCGTTTTATAGGGTATTTGGGCATAACCATCCGATCAAAATGATCGACGGTTATGATGGAACGGTCCATCGTGGACCGTTTTAAAAAATTTTCAGCCGTCGGATCTCAGATGGAGTGTCTGGATGAGCCGTTTGAGATGCGTTATAAAATGCATGAGATCGCATCCCTTGGATCGCGATCTGACGGTCGAGATGTGCTCCCCGCGCGTTTCATCAGAGCCGTTATAACTTCCTCCTTTAGAGCACATGCGCGATCATAATCTGGTGGACCGCGGGTGCACTCGATCGACGTGCCTTGATAGCCCTTCGATTTAATCTCACGCTCCTCCTTCGGCCACGTGTCCTGCACTTAAGATTCCGTGTGGAACTTAGTCCCACACAGAGAAAATTAAAAGAAGATGTCGGGTATATAAGGACTGAAAAATAAGAGGGTTAGCGTAATATCCGAAATATCGGATGCGTATATGTACTATAACCCTAATATTACGAGTATATATAAATATGCATGCCACATGTCACCTCCGCGCCACGCAGGCGCTCGCGTGGGCCTGCCTAGCTTTGCCATGTGGCCTTGCGTGCCACGCCGCATCCACGTGGGTCCCACGCAAAAATATACCACTTTTTTGCTTATTTAAAATTATTTTTAACATTAAAAATGTAAAATTAATTCAAAAAAATCCATAAAAAATCCTAAAAATTAAAAAATTCATAACTTTTAATATATAACTCCAAATTAATCCAAATTTCTTTCATTTGATCCCAAATTTAATTATCTATCATTCGAAAAGGCAAAAAATTGATAAATAATGAGAGTTTTAATTTGTATTTCATAAATATAATTATTCTTTGTGTTTTCTCTTAAGAAAATATAAATAAATGTTTATAAAATGATTTCTCTCATTATTTTAACTCTAAAAACATCTATAATCTCAAGTAAAGATGGGTTATTAAATTATTTATCTTTAAATCATCATATTTAACCCTAATTTAAAGTATTTTGAGATTATAATGACTTTTTCATAGAATGATAGAAAAATACACATAAATATGATATTATGCATGAAAATGAAATCATTTATGCCTTAATATGCATCAATAATCATGTTTTATCATGTTAATTTAGCATGTTATCAAGTCGCTTAATCGCTCCTTGGCCTCGTGGAAGGTTCCACTCGTGCCCTGGGTAAACTCACGGATAGCTTTCCGGACGGAGGTGGTTTTCCTTATAGAATAGTATTTTCTAAGAAATTCTTCCTCCATCTCGGTCCAACTAGTGAATTCTTTCCCTAATTTTAAAAACCAATCCTTGGCTCGGTCTCTAAGGGTAGCGGGAAAGAGTTTCATCTTCATCGTGTCAGCGGGGACATTCTGAAGATGGTTAATTTCACAAACTTGGGAAAGCTCATCTACGTGTCTATAAGGATCCTTGGAAGGTTTACCATGGAAGATAAGAAGCATGCTCATCACATGTGAATCTATTATAAAATTCACCCCTCTATTTAAGGGTGCGTGAATTCTCGTGACAGGTCCCTCGAGGACGGGCCTAGCGTAGTCACTGAGGCGTTTTCTTGCATTTCCCTTGTCATTCCGGGCCATTTCTACTGGTTCTATTGGATCTATGGTGGTATCGATCTCGGTGCTGTCGGGGGATTGCGAGGATCCCTCAAAAAGATCTACGTTTAAAGGATTATTCTGTAATCTCCAGGTCGTCTGTCATCTCATGGAAGGATGGATCGGATATTTAGATGGATAATAACTTATAAATACTTATAAAATACTAAACTTGATGTCAATCGTACTTGAGTGTCGGTATCCGTGAGAGTGACGCGTTCTCAACGCGAATTCGAAGAGATGATCGCCCGTGATCCTTAGAAAAGGGGCAAAATCACTTTATCTTATTAAATTGAGGATCTCGAAGGTGAATTCTTCTTCGGATCACTTAGTATACGATTGATTTGCGTGAATTTCAAGAAATTAAAACAAAAAAATCTGTGTTGACCAAGTCAAAATTGACTAAATTAATCAAAATTTTGCCTTAATTCCCTAGCAAGGGCGCCATTTGACGAATCGAGACCGCGAGGTCGTCAAATGCACATGGTCTCGTGTCAAAATAAAGTCCAAACTTACCAATTTAATGAAAATATCTCGAATTGAGGGGTATAATGGTAAATGTGGGTCGAATCCACACGGAATTAGGGAAATTTCTTATGATCTCTTTGAATTTGATCAAATCGGACGATGAATCAATGATAGAACTGGGGTAAAATGGTATTTTATGAAAAAGAACTTCAAGACGATCCCAAGGAACAATTGAAGATCGAAGTGACATGAAATTTTTGAAATTGTAAATCGCAAAAATACTGAATTTAAGCTTGAAATTAAACTAAATTACTAATCTAAATGGAAATTAGACACTAACAGATGATAGATTAGGAAAAACCACTTACACTAACCCACAATTGCGATTGGATTAACCCAATTAATCGCCGGAATCAAGGCTATTCATCAAAATCTGAAAGTCGCGATTCGTGGATCAAGCGTCAATTTCTTTCGTCTTCCGCCCAAATCTTGATCTTAAGCACTCCGTGGATGCGGAATTGAGTCTAGATGCGATTGGGATCAAGAGATTCAAGAGATTTGGTGTGTAAATAGTTCAATTTGATTGAATTTCTCTCGAATGTTTTACAAATTGGAAGAACATATCAATTTATAGGATATTTGGGCGTAACCGTGCGATGAAACGCTCCCCCTTCAATCAACGGCTCTGATTGATCGCATTAATGTGAATCGTTACAGTTAAGTCCGGTCTGTTGGATCGCGATCGGACGCTCGAGATGAAGCCGCGTGTTATAAAATGCCTTGAAACAGTCGTCATTGGATCTCGATCGGACGCGTTAGATGCGTTTCTTCGCAATTTAATCTCGACCGTTATAACTCTCGCGATCAATGGTTGAGATTAAGACGATCCGATGAACCCCGATTAAGCTACGTCTCCATTGATTTTAAATAAAAATCAAGGGCGACAAAATCAACGGTCTCGATCGGACGTCCCTTACATCACCACGTCATCGCCTGCATCAACCGTTCGATCGCAACACGATCGCACAACTCTGATCACACCACGTTGCCTGCGCGTTATAAAATATTCAAAAAATTCATTTTTAATTAGAAAAATTGATTTTTAATTCCGGAAAATTCTTAGAAATTTATTAAAAATTTAGAAAAATTCCAAAAAAATCCCTAAAAATTACAAAATTCGTAACTTTCAAAATATAACTCTAAATCAATTGAAATTTCTTTCATTTACTCAGAAATTTAATTATCTATCATTCTTAAAAGTTAAATTAATAAATAACAAGAGATTTAATTTCTACTTAAAAAATACATTCATTTCTTTAAGATTTGAACTTTATAAAATTAAATCAATGTTTATAAAAATGATTTCTCTCATTATTTAACTTTAAAACCCACTTATAATCTCAAGTAAGGATAGGTTATAAAATTATTTATCTTTAATTCATCATAATTAACCCTAATTTAAAGTATTTTGAGATTATATTGACTTTTTCATAGAATGATAGATAAATACTCATAAATATGATAACATGCATAGGAATGAAATCTTTTATGCCTTAATATGCATTAATAATCATGTATTATCATGTCTAATTATCATGTTATCAAGTACCTTATTTAGTTATTATTATTATTTTCTTATTAATATAAATTGGGTATTTAAAAATTTCATAAAAACCCTCAAAATTATATTTATATCTACCGATGTGATAGCTATTATGTGGCCTAGAAGCTAATCACATTTTCATCTCTCATTTATTTTTATTAAAACAAAATTTATTCTCGGTTATTCTTATGTGACGTTTATAATGAATTCTATGAGTATATGAAATCATTAAGTGAACTATGATGATATCATTGGACAGTGATCACTAGTCTTTAAACATATTCAATGTTATACACATTCTATTCAAGGGATATTTGACTCATATGATGAGTATGAATAATCTTGTAGCCATCAATGTGGAGGCACCGAGGACAGACAATAGATGCTCTTTATAGAAAGACGTCATTGAATTGATTTGTATGAATCCATAAATGATATAATATAAAATTATTAATCGGGGTGATTCATATCACGATTGGATATGTGGTCATTTTATGAAAGAGCAATAATCATCTAACTATGACTTAAAAATCCATTGCCAGGGATCTCCAAAATATCATAGATTGAAGAAGACATTATGTCCTCAAAGGTGATGGTGGGGTTAAAATCGAATAGTCTACCTTGGTATTAAATAAAATTGACTCAAAAAATGAGATACAATGAAATCCCTAGCAAGGGTAATAGAAATATCACACAAATTTTTTTCAATGAAATCCTTATTTGCACAGTACTTGCATGGGCACATTTAGTTGTGGTCATTCTCCCTCTATTTATAGACATCAGGTGTGTAAAATTTTTATGAAACCCCTAGAATTATGTCTATATCTAGCCACATGAATAAATCTTACGTGTGTAATCCTGTACGTCTATATATCTCTCTAGTTAGAAACTCCATAGACCTAATAACACTTATTGGTCCACTTTATTAAATATTTATATCAACGTATTGATTAATTAATTAAGAATTGACTAAACCCATCAATAGGTTGAGTTGCTTGCTCATTAGGTGACAAGATATACTGTGTGCTCTAGGAGATAGTGTATAAGAACTCATGTATCCAACCTTGCCATTATTGGCTATCACGTACATACAATTCTTTATATACATGAGACTCATAAATGAGTTAAGATCACTAGATTTAGTTTTGATGCATGGAAGAAAATTATTAACAATACCTTCTCTAATATTTTCACTTCCTCAGCCTAAGATTATCTTCAAGTATTGAAGGCAAGTAATCTCATCTTGACCACACAATCTCTTTTATGGACTTTATGTTATATCCAATCTTTGATTCTTTGGGGATCTCATGACTAGGGATTTATAAGTCATAAGCAAAACATGATCATCCATTCATAAGATGTCTTTGGTGTCTTAAGTCAAAAGACCACATACAGGATAGTGATATGAACCAACTTGATTGAAAATTTGGTATCATGTCATTTGAGGATTTGTACATATCAATTTATGGAAAAAAACTTCTACAAAGAGCACACGATATCTATCTTTAGTGTCTCCACACCAATGATTGTAGGATTAGCCATGCTCATTGTATGAATCTAACAAGATCATGTTTTTTGATGGTTATTATGTGGCCTACTAGTCAATCGCATTTCATCTTTTATTTATATTCATTGAAATGAACTTTTATTCATTGTAATTATTATGTGATATTTGCAATAAAGTCCATGAGCCTATGAAATGATTCAATAAATTATGATGAGATCATAAAATAGTGACCACTCGTCTTTAAAAATATGTTTTAAAATATTCTTATTCCAAAGATATTTGATAAGGACATCAAAACTATCCAGAAAGAATAGTACTATTTGATCGACTCATAGGATGAGTATGGTTAATCTTGTGGCCATCAATGTGGAGACATATATGATGGATAGAGCGTGCTCTTTGGAATAAAAATTTTCACTAAATTGATCCATATGAGTCCCTAAATTGTATTATATCTAATTGTCAATCAAGTTGATTCATGTCACAGTTGTGTATGTGGTCCTCTAAC
>CM044104.1:20088146-20121818 GCA_024174645.1 Lemna minuta
TGATGTAGGATATTTTAGAAATGATAATGGATATGAAGATGGTGATGTAATGACGGAGGTGTGAGGGAGAAGTGATTGAAATAAATGAGATTATCTACTGATATGTAAATATGAAATAATCCTACAATCTTATGGAGGACCTATGAATGATATCACTGAGGAATTAATATATAGAGAAGATATCATGGGAAGATAATCGGAAATATGAAGATAGCAATGATGATAATGATGATGAATGTGTAGAGAAGGTAAACAGATAAGAAGAGAATAGATAGTATTTAATGAATGAGAATGTTTATCATGATATTTCTATAATGTTGAGGGGATTTAGGATTGATAATTTAAGAGATTTAAAAGTATATATATCAGTGAAATGATGGGGAGGATAATGCGATTAGAGATTGATAAGGATAATGATATGATTGTGATGTGCGAAGAGGAGAAGTATGAGTAATAGGTTAGATAATTTAAGTGATGATTGGAATGATTAATATGGAGAGTATATAGAATGGATATTACTGATATGGGGATTAACTTAAGATGATTTCTGATAGTAGTGAGATGAGATAGAGAATAGATGGAATAAGAAACCAATGTTGGACTTATGATATAAGAGATGAACTATTGCTCACGGTGACAGAAGAGAGGATGATACCTGAATATGACGTGAATTGGATGCCCTTGGAGATCACCACACGACCAAGATAATTCCTCTGATGATTATTAACTTGAGATGGATGAAAGATGACATCAATGGGGGAGAAAAGATAGGAAGATAGAACTCGGATTGAAGGTTTTGGAAGGGAGAATGGATAACAAAGAACACGATGAACACATAATTTTCCAACCAAGGAAAAGAGCTTCATTTATCAAAAACAACATATTTTTGTTTCTTACATTCGTCTCTTTTATAGATTAGATAAGATAGAGAGGTTGGGATGAAGAGATGTCTCGAGAGAGAGAGGCAGTTAAAGCGGTTATAGCACCCTTTCGTGGATGCCTTATTGTTTGCTTCACGGTTTCTCGTCATCAGGGGGGCGACGTGGAATGCCCTTGGATCTCCTGATGGTTGATGACAGTTGCGTTCATTAGATGTGTAATTAATTGATCGGTTGATAGTAACAAGATTACATCGTCGTTATCTTCATATGGTGTAGAGTTATTGCTCATGTAGGATGTAGTTGGCATGGTTGAAGCTTCATGTATGTTCCTCATAGTTGTTTCATATATCTCCACTACTCGCATGATGATAAGACAGTTAAGTATCACCTTCTTGTTCAACCATGGAGAGGTTGCTCAAGGAGAGAAGGTGAGATCGATTCTCATGACTGTTGTCCTTAGTGATAGCCCACTGTTTTCTGTTATGGGATTAGCTTCACGTGGAAGTCTTCTTTCAACTATGGTCGGTGATTAGCAACCAAACCAAGTCTTCTCAGTCTTCAGTAGCCGTGAAGGTCTTTCTTAATACAGTTGTCCTCATCTTCAACTTAGGTAGATCAGGTTCCTGATATCGTTTGTTCAGGAGGCATGACTTCAAGTGGCCGGTTATAAGTAATCAGACCACACTTTCCTTGCATTCCTCAGTCATAGAGGTGTTGCTCCTGAGGAAGACATTCCTCATTGCTTGAATCTTTCGTTATGCTCTTCATTACTCTCGTGTTGTCTGAGGGAGATGATGTGTAATTTGTTGACCTTTAGATGATTTTGGAGGTCGTAGGTAGTTTACAAATATAATCCTTGTGACTATCTTCATAATGGTAGCTTTCTTCAGAATGACTATCTTTATACTTGCATGGGTTTATTCGTGCAAAAAGCTTTGTCTTGAAATAGAATCAAGAAGATAGTTTCTTCCATCAGTAATTAATATGTAGATCTCTTCTAAAATTTCTATGTATGGGTGGTATTCAAAGAGAGAAGGAATGGGATAAATCGTTTTAAAATGGCTGAGAATGTGCTAAAAATATAGAGCATTTATCTTAAATTTGAAAGCCACGATATAATGATAAAAATTTGATCATTTGCATTTAATCCTAGCCAGCTATCACATCTGAGAAGGCTACTTGATAACCATGACCAAATTTCCACTCTCTCTTTACAAAAATAGACATTCTTTGATAGTTCTAATTTATTAGACCATTGGAAAGTTATTTTCTTCAATATCTTGATTGGATTTGAAGTTCCCTAACTGGATAGTGAAGCAAATAAGAGGGGAAAGTTTTCTTGATTGGATTTAAATAGGATTTGAAGTTCACCACTATACTCTCTTTGCATTAGTTTATTTTGATTATTTATGTTCTTCTAAAGAAATTAGATAACTAGATCTCTCAAATGCTCACATCGCTTCTACACACTAGATTTTTTATATTGGACAGGGTATCCAAACCTCTCACACCAATCCCACGAGGAGATAGTCCCCATGGAGTGTCTCCTCACAATGTTAGTCCTAGAAGCAATCACTAACTAGTGGGATTAGTAAGATCAAAGTCAAAACACAAGCTTTCGATTTGACTCACTCACGCTCTTGATTAGTGACCTCACTTTGTCATCATCCTTTTGCTTGCCATCGCTTGTCCCATCTCTCATGGGCCAACTTCTAGAGCTCCGAGCCACTCCCAACTCTCTTTTTGGCTGGCCTACCTCTCTAAAGTCCTTGAGCCTCATGACGGATCTACACATGCTCCAAGTAAGTTGCTCCTCCTGAATCTCAAGTGATCCTTCAAGGTAAAGAACAAATATGCCTTGAGTTGACTTTCCAGTCAACTTCTTACACTTGTCTCGTCTACCTTCAAGTCATCAAAGACTCCCTTACCTTCATCGGTAAGTATAACTTTCATAGAGTCAACCTAGTGTATGAGGGTTGAAAGTCCCAATAGGGTGGTGGATCAACCTAAGAGAGAGGGGGGGGGTGAATTAGGTTATGTGTTAATTTTAATTGTTAATCTCTACTTTTTATGTTTACTATGATTCGTTAGTAAAGCACACACTTCTTATCCTCTCAATGCACCAAATATTATTATATTGGTTGGGGGACCTAATGTCTCTTAATCCAGTCCCGAGTACTTCAGACTCGGAGCCTCAATCCTCACCAAATGAAATCTAATCCTCTCACCCCTCAAATGGGTGAAGGACAATGTTCAAATACAAGGATTTAGATTTGCCCCCTATGGCAAACCTAATACTCACCTTTACCTGTTCCTATGACACTACCCACCAAGCCTCGACCTCCTTGGCTCCCAGACGCCCTGACTCCCTTACGCCATGTTGTGCCTCTTCCGCTAGTACTGCCGACCACCAGTAAAATGAGACCTCGTCTTTAGGCTCCTCTTGGTCTTCCTACTCCCGAAGTCTTGACTCCTTCTCGTCTCAACGAATGAGACGCTCACGTCCTCCAAATGTGTGAATCTATGAGAATGTTTATCTAAATGCTAATAGCTATAAGAGATGATGATAGAAACTATGTGAGAGTGAATTTAAAAGTAAATGACACCAAAGACTCCTACTTCAAGATTAATACTCTGACCTAGGGTTGACTATTGACCTAAGGTTGGCCTTGACTAAAAACTGACTTTGACTCAAGACGATTCATTCTCTCTAATTTGAGTCAACTTCTGAATAATACAATTGACCTTAACTAATCAAGATTGACTTTTGACTTATAGTTGACTTTTTGACTTATGTTGACTTTTCTAACTTGAGTTGACTTTCTGTCAAAGGTTGACTATCTGAATAAATTGACTTTTGACCTAGAGTTGACGTTCTTGACCTAAGGTTGACTTAGGGTTGACTTTTCACCTAAGGTTGACTCTGTCTAATTGAGTCATCTTCCGAATAATATGATTGACCTTGACTGTCAAAGGTTGACTTCTTGCTAAAGTTGACTTTTTTGAAAAATGTTGACTTTCCTGAAAAGGTTAACTTTGACTAATATAATTGACCTTGACTGTCCAAAGGTTGACTTCGACTAAGGATGGTTGACTTCTTGCTAAAATTGACTTTTTTGACAAATGTTGACTTTCCTGAAAAGGTTGACTTTGACTGGTATGATTGACCTTGACTGTCAAAGGTTGACTTCTAACTAAGGATGGTTGACTTCTTGCTAAAATTAACTTTTCTGACAAACGTTGACTTTCCTGAAAAGGTTGACTTTGACTGGTATGATTGACCTTGACTGTCAAAGGTTGACTTCTAACTAAGGATGGTTGACTTCTTGCTAAAATTAACTTTTATGAAAAATGTTGACTTTCCTGAAAAGGTTGACTTTGACTGCTATGATTGACCTGATGGAATCTGAGGTCGATATCTTTCCAAAATTTTGATCAAAACATCAAATGAAGTGGAAAAACATTGAATCGGACATTCAAAATACCAAGCCACCAAGAACAGATGATCCTATCATCTAGTATGAATGAGAAAACATACTTACAAAGTTTCCTTGACAGATTTCTTGAAGTTATTCAAGTGTCTAGCCTCTAGCGGTATCCACACTGTCTTCGGATGGTTGGATCTCCTCTTCAAAGCTCTTCACCAAGAGAGAAAGAGAAGAAAGGAGAGAATTCCCACAAGGCTTGCATGGGCACCTTCAGTTATGATCGTCCTCCCCCTATTTATAGACATTTGGTATGAGGTTTTTTCATAAAAACCCTCATAATTATGTCTATATCCACCAACATCCATAAACCTTATGTGTGTAACCCTCTAGGTCCATATATCTCACTAGTTAATAACTCTATAGACCAAATAACATCTTATTGGTCAACCTTAATTAATTATACACATCCACATATAGATTAATTAATCAAGGATCGATTTAACCCAATCGATAGGTTGAGTTGCCAACCCATTGGGTGCCAAGCTACACCGCGTACACTAGGAGATATGGAGTATGTAAGAACTCACTTATGGAACCTTCCCGTCATCGATTACCATGTATGTATAATCCTTCATCCACATTAGACTCATGAATGACTTAGGGTATGGTCAACTGTCAAACCATAATCAGTCACTCAATTTAGTACTGATGCGTGTAGAAATCATCGAGAACTCCTTCTTCGATATTTCTACTATCTTGGCCAAGGATTTCATCGCATCTCTTTCCTTTGAGTCAATCTCCTCAAATACCGAGGGTGGATGATCTCATCTTGATCACACAATCATCTTCATGGACTTCATGTCGTATCCAATATATGACGTTTTAGATATCCCGTGACTAGGGATTGGTAAGTCATAATCAAAACACGATCATCCATCCACAAGATGTCTTTGGTGTCTCAAGTCAAAGGACCACATACACAACCATGACATGAATCAACCTGATTGACAGTTAGGTATAATACCATTCAGGGATTCATACGGATCAATTCAGTGAACTCTTTCTCCAAATATCACCCACTATCTATCTTTAGTGTCTCCACACTGATGGCTATAGGATCAGCCATACTCATCATATGAGATGGATTAGATAGTGTTATTATTTCCGGATAATTCGATGTCCTTCTCGAATATCCCACGAATATGAATGTTTAGACCATATGTTTAAAGATTAGTGATTACTATATTATGATCTCATCATAATTCACTTAGTCATTGCACATGCTCGTGGACTTCATTGCAAACATCACACAAGAATGACAATGAATAAATTTCATTTCAATGAACATAAATATGATACATGAAAGTGCGATTGGCTTATAGGCCACATAATATCCATCATGACCTTGACTGTGAAAGGTTGACTTCTGACTAAGAATGGTTGACTTGAGCTAGCAAGGTTGACTCTACCTAATTTCCACAGAATGGAATGACCTTAAACACTAAATAATTTAAATTGAGCTCAGTGAAGAAAAATAGAGATAATGATGCAAATAGAATACAAATTAGCTTCCAACTAATTGAGAATGAGTTCAATGAGAGAGATAAATATATCACTGCAACTAGAGCCAACCTTAATCCAAACAAATTTAGTCTATTGAATGAAATGATTCAGTGAGGTAGATAACATACCACTTCGCCTTAAATGTCTATCTCGTACAACACGTATCAAAATAAACATAGTAATATAAACTATTGAGAAAACAAACTTAAGTGATGTTTTAACTAATTGGATGTATGACTGATAACTGTTAAGTGAAATTACAATAAGAGCATACAGGATTAAATGAATAGATGGTAACTTGCTCGCAATTGAATATAAATAGAGGAAATAAAGCCAAGATTGATGGCTGTAAACTTAGAGATATTAGGGATTTATATAATGTTAACTAACTATAGATAGGACTGATACAATCACAGGACAATGCAGAAACTACAGAGAATGCAGATAATACAGAAAAAGAGATTCCACTGTATGTAATGAGAGAACTTACCAACTTGACACTGAACTCAGTCCAAGCACTATATCAATAATAAAGTGAACCTTAATTCAAAGTTAATAGATTCAATGCAACAATAAGATTAATACCCCAGATGAAACTATGCTTATTGTTAACTACAGAATATTAAATAACAGAGTGTTTAAGATATTTAAAGTTGTGTAATGGACAAAGAAAATGGAGTAACAAAAACAGAGAATCAATTATATACAAAATTATGCAAATGACTGAGAATGAGGTTGAACAAGATAGACAATTAAATCTTAATAATTTTGTATGAATAGCTGACAACGAAATTTATAACAATATAGAAATAGATCTAACTGAGTTAGATGAATAACTAAGAACGAGATCTATAACACCAAAGAGAGACAAATAATGAGTTATATGGATAACTAAGAACAGAGGGACTAAAAGAAAGGAAGAAACAAATTTGACTAGATTTATATGAATACTTGAGAATGGAAATACTCAAAACGGGAAATTTAAATCAGTAATTTGTATATACCAAAATTAGAAATCAATAGAAATTAGTTAATCAGATAGTTCTCAGAGCGCACTTGAGATTTGGGAAACAATCGATGAATTAACCAGAAGGTACTAAACCCAATCACAGAGAGGTTGAGGTTTAAGACACCAAATTTATCGAATGTGAAACCGAAATTATGCAACGAGTAAGAAACAAAATGATTGAGCAATGGAAAAACGTAAAGTACAGATCTGAGATTAAGATTAAGATTGTGATCGATGAACAGAAGAATCTTCCAAACAGGTGAGCGCTAAAATACTCCTTTGAATCATTTGTCAAATAGCTAAAATACCGTGAGGAAGAAAAGAACAAATCATTTGTCGTTGTCTCCTCTTCTCGATCACTAGAGAAATGCTGAGTTTTCGATCTCCAACGCCTTATCGCTTCTCACAATTTTTCCACTTCGATCTCTTGCAAAAGAAGGCGTTAACCCTAGAAAATGAAAGCTCGGCCCGTTTTAACATGAGTCGATGATATGCTATATTTACGATAATACCCAAGTAACTATCTATATGAAATGATAGTCTTACCTATATACTGAGTTTATATATATATATATATATATATATATATATATATATATATATATATATATATATTGATCCTATATATATACTCAGCTTATATATATGCTATAGTTACGATAGTACCCTACATAACTATCTATATGAAATGAGCTTACATATATCCTGAGCTTGTATATATATATATATATACTGAGCCTATATACACATTGAGCCTATATACATACTTAGCTTATATATATACTAATAATGTATATTACCAACCCTATATATATACATATCTAGATATGCTATAATATAAAATTAACTACCTTTATTCAGGAAGTATCTTGGAATGAAACTATATATTCAGGATATGTATGTATGTATATATATATATAGATATAGATATGTTTATGCATCTATAAATGAAACTATATAATTGGATATTCATGATAGATCACAAAAAAAAAAGCATGGGAAGATAGTGACTGTATGAGGCAGTAAATTCCTGAAAAAGGATAAGTCTTCATGGACACATTAGTAGGTTAGTGGAAAATAATAAAGGGAGACATAATGTAGTAATGAGTAAAATTAATAATATACAAGAAACAAGACAGCAATTCAAGATAGAATGCTTACATCAAAACTAGTGCTCTAACAAGGGTGTTCCTAAAATTGCTAATCCTTAAAAACAAACTCATCTCTAAAAAAAATTTAGAGAAGAAGTATAAGCTTAATTTAAAATGACTCAAAATAGATAAAAGAATAAAAAAAATGTAATGCTCAAGTAATCCTATAAATGAGTTTAAATGATGATCCTAAGGGCCTATATGATGAATGAATGGATTACTTGAAATTTTTCACTCAAAAAACTTATAAAATACCATGAAAGTTGTGCCAAGAATGATCCAAATTTATCTTTAAAATACTATGGAATTTTTTTACTGAAATAAACCAAAAAATTGCCACTGTAAACTCAGAGTTTAAGATGAACTTAAATCTAACTCAAGAATACACAAATATGAGATCCACAAATAAACCTCAATCTAACCCTATTGAATTTTAGCTAAATCAGGAATGAGAAAATTAGAACTCCTATGAACTAACCACAAGCTGAAATCAAAAATCAATTTTGGTTAAACACAAATTTTAAGGTGATAAAACGGAAAAAAAAATTGCTAAGACAAAACTCATATTGTAATCAATCACAATCTAATTTGAAAATATCAAATATTGGTATTTTCAAAGGAATCACTGTTTGGGTTTTAAGAGAGTTCAAATTCAACCTCAAGAAATGAAAATCAAGAAACAAAATAGGGATTAGAAAAATGAAACTTAAACAATCAAAATAGATAACTTCAGATTTTAGGAAAAAAATATAATATTCATAATCTATAATGTTTAGAAATAAAAAAATGAAATTAATATTCATAAATATACTAATCAACAAATAAAACTAATATTCAGAAATATAATATTCAAAAAATGGAATTCAGATATTAAATTAAGAGAAATTAAATAACTAGAGTTAGAAATGAGAGAAATAAAACACCAATTTGAAAACTAAATCAAAAGCAGAATAAAAATACAAAATAAGAAAAGAAATATTAAATCAAAGACAAATAAAAAAAATTCACACCTAAAAAATTAAGCACAATTAATTGTAAATCAATAAAATGATTTTGAAAAACAATTCAAAAGCACCTAAAATAGAAAAAAAAAACGATCCAAGGAACCTAAAAAAGGATTTCAAACTCAAATTGAAATCAATCCAAAACGCTAAAAATTGGAAAAAAAAAGAATTTAAAAACAATTTAAAATGAATTCAACATACCTAAAAGTGATAAACAATTTCAACCTAGGGCCTTTCTAAAGTGATTTATGATGGACATTGCATTAGGAGTTGATTTAGGAAGGAACCACCATGAAGAAGCTTGAGAGATCACTGCAAGATTTCTTGAGATATGGTCGAAAGTGAATCTCTGCAAGATAGCTCAAGAGATCATCAAAGTAAATCACTAAGAGTTGTGGAGAGAAAGAGCATCTTCAGTACTGAGGGTTTTAGGATTTTTCTCATTTCATTTTAAAGAAACCTAAGAAAAATTACCCATAGAAAGATAAAAATAATAATATAACTAAAAAAAATTGAAAATATAGGATTATGAAATAGAGGAAATGTTGTTGAATAGAAAAACTAAATGGTGACCTAATTTCAATCTTGAGATGGTTCTATTTTGTTTCTTTTATGAAGCATTGGAAATTTTATATAGTTACAATGCATAAAAATTTAGAAAGGTTCATTATCGGTTTCCTCAGGTTTTCAAATGTTCCAATGTCGACTGACGAGATGAAACCGCAAGGTCGTCGATTTCACACGGTCTCGTTTCAAAAATAATTCCAAACTTACCAATTTGATGAAAACATCTCGAATTGAGGGGTATAATGGTAAATAAGGGTCGAATCCACAGGGAAATAAGGAAATTTATGATGGTCTCTTCGAAACTGATCAAATCGGACGATGAATCGATGATAGAAATTGGGGAAAATGATAATTTATGAAAGAGAACTTCAAATCGTTACCACGGAATCAAAAATTATTAAAATTGATCTTGATTTCACGGAGAAATTGAAGATCGAAGTGGGGAGAAATTTCCGAACTTGTAAATCACGATTTTGAGGAAAATTAAACTAAATTGAACTTGAAATCCTAATCTAAATCGAAATTAAACATGAATGGACAATAGATTAGCAAAAATCAACTGCACTAACCCAAGATTGTGATCAAATTAACACGATTAATCACCTCGATCGTTGAAAATGTGAAGAACGTGATCGTGGAGTTCAAGCTGCGATTTCTCCTTTGTCTCTCAACCAAATCTCAATTTCAAACCCTCCATGGATGCGGAAATGAGTGTAGAAGGGGATGGAATCGAGAGAATCTAGAAGGGAGGTGTCTAAATAGATCAATTGGATTAATTTCTAACTCGAATGCTTTACAAATCGGAAGAACATGTCTTTTTATAGGGTATTTGGGTGTAACCGTCTGATCAAAATGATCGACGGTTAAGATAGAACGGTCCATCGTGGACTGTTTTGGTTTAAGCCGCAGCCGTCAGATCTCTGACGGAGCGTCAAGATGAGGTCTGATATGATGCGTTATAAAATGCCTTGAATCGCGCCCCTTGAATCGCGATCCGACGGTCGAGATGCGCCACCCGCGCGTTTCATCAGCGCTGTTATAACTCCTTTAAATAACCATGTGCTTTTGATGATGATCGGTCGACCTCGATCTTCATCGCGTTTCTGATCCATCGCTTCTCCGTCAGCCACGTGTCCTGCACTTAAGATTCCGTGTGGAACTTAGTCCTACACGGAAAAAATTAATGGAAATGGATGGGTATATAAGAGGCGACGACTTATGAGGTTAGCTTAAATTCTGGATACGGAATGTTTATATGTACTATAACCCATATACTTAGGAAATATAAATATGCACATGTGTCACCTCTGTGCCACGTAGGCGCTCGCGTGGGCCCGCGTGGCGCTGCCACGTGGCCCTGAGTGCCACGTCACATCCACGTGGCCCCGCGCAAATAAAACCCCCCTTGTTGCTTATTTTTTAATCATTTTTAACATTAAAATTGCAAAATTAATTCAGAAAAATATGGAAAAATCCCTAAAAATTAGAAAATTCATAACTTTTAAAATATACCTCCAAATTAATCCAAATTTCTTTCATTTGATTCGAAATTTAATTATCTATCATTCTACAAGGTAAAAATTGAAAAATAATGAGAGTTTTAATTTTTATTTCAAAAATATATTTATTCTTCAAGTGTTTTCTCTTAAGAAAATATAAATAAATGCTTATAAAATGATTTCTCTCATTATTTTAACTCTAAAAACATCTATAATCTCAAGTAAAGATGGGTTCTTAAATTATTCATTTTAAAATCATCATATTTAACCCTAATTTAAAGTATTTTTTAGATTATAATGACTTTTTCATGGAATGATAGAAAAATACACGTAAATATGATAACATGCATTGAAATGAAATCATTTATGCCTTAATATGCATCAATAATCATGTTTTATAATGTTTATTTAGCATGTTATCATCGACGTCCTCAACTGCTCAAGCTATCAGTACTTAAAAATATGAAGATATACCTTACTCAAACAATTTGACCAAAGGTTAAAAAAAATATTTCATAACATCAATAAAAATAAAAGATAATTATACAAAAAAACTTACAAAATCATGTTCCAGACTTATTTCCACATCAATAGAGCATCTCAATCAATATCTCCACAAGAATCTTAAGAGAAATTTATGCTTGAGCTTCAAATTTCTACTTTGAAATTGACGAATGGAAAGCCCTTAAGGATACTGCTTCATCTTGGCACTCTATCTCATATTTAATGGCGACAACTTAAGGATACTGATTTTTCTCATTTTATTTAATCTCAGTCCTTGATCAAAGATGTAGAGATGATGCAACAACCACCCCCAAATCCATGACAATTTAAAATCTCTCTCTCTTTGAAGATAGATGTATTCTTGTTCTTTTTTTATTCAGCAATTTTCTCTCTTCGTGAGGAAATTTTTCTCTACAAATTTGCTCTTTGATTTCTCCACTGATATCTATTCGATAAGAGAGTTTTTTATTTCATCTATAGGCCTTTGAGTTTTCTTTCCAAATCCTTATTTTTTGTTATTTTCTCTCCCCAATTCGTCATCCAATTTGATCAAATTTGAAAACATCTCAAGAACACTCCCTATTTCTTTGTGGATTCAATCCTCACTCACCTCTATACTAAATCAAACATGATTTAATCAAAAATTTAAGTAAATTTGGTTTTAATTTTAACTCTTTGAAGTATATTTTTAACAACCACGTGATCATGCTTTGTTTGTGCACAAATACCCATACTGAGAAAATAGGGTGGTAGCATAGTGGAAGGTTGGATGTGGGGCCAAGTTTTCTAGGGCATTGTTGTTTGAGGGTGTCACATGCTTAGCTACAACCAAAGAGCCCTCAAAAAATTTTACGTGTGTTGGGTTCTAATATTGATAAGCCTTCTAAAATTATAATCAAAATATTAAACATGACATTTGGTATGTGGATTTTTCATAAAACCCACGTAATTATGTCTACATCCACCAACATTCATAGACCTTATGTGTGTGACCCTCTAGTTTTATATATCTCACTAGTTAATAACTCCACAAACACAATAACAAATTATTGGTTAACCTTAATCAATTATCTACATTGACATATAGATTAAATAATCAAGGATTGATTTAACCCAATCAACAAGTTGAGTTGCCAGCCCATTGGGTGCCAAGCTACACCATGTAATCTAAGTGATGTAGAGTATATAAAAACTCTCTTATCAAAAATTTCTGTGATCAGTTCCCATATATGTATAATCCATTATTCGCACAAGACTCATGAATGACTTAGGGTATGCTGAACTATCAAACCCTAATTAGTCACTCAAGTTAGTACTGATGCATCTAAGAAATCATCAAGAACTCCTTTTCTGATATTTCTAATACCTTGGCCAACGATTTCATCTCATCTCATTCCTTGATTTAGTCTCTTCTAATATTGAGGGCAGCCGATCCCTCTTGACAACACAATCATCTTCAAGGACTTCATGTTGAGTCCAATATATGATGTTTTAGAGGTCCCGAGGATAGGGATTCACAAGTCGTAACTAAAACACGACCATCCATCCATAAGATTTCTTTGATTTCTCAAGTTGAAAGACCACATACACAACCGTGACTTGAATCAACCAGATTGACAATTAGGTATAATACCATTCATAAACTCATATAGATCAATTCAATGAACTCTTTCTCCAAAAAGCGCTCAATATCTATCCTTAGTGTGTACACACTGATGGCTATAAGATCTGTCATACTCATCATATGAGTCAGATCAAATAGTATTATTCTTTCCGGACAATATGATGTTCTTCTCGAATATCCCAACAATACTGATATCTAGAACGTATGTTTAAAGAATAGTGATCGATGTATTATGATCTCATCATAATGCAATTGGTCATTATATATGCATGGACTCCATTGCAAATATCACACAAAAATGATAGTTTATAAATTTCATTTCAATGAGCATAAACAAGATAGATGGAAGTGTGATGGGCATATAGGCCACATTATATCCATCATGGTGTACATGCAAGTTTGCGAGCCTCCAATGCCTCATCTATGACTGATAACATGCTATTTATGCATGTAATTACATAGTTATTAATGCAAATTAATGCATTAATCATTACAAATATATGCACGTTATCATCTTTTAAGCATATTTCTATCATTTTGTGTAAATTCATGTTATGATCTTAAAATACATCAATTTATGGGTTATTATGCATAATTAAACATTTCAATCTTTAATCCTAATTATGTTTATGATCATAATCATGTTTTAAAGATGAAAATATAAGAGAAAAGACTTTTATTTACATTTATGTGTTTATATGAATTTATTTCATATAATAGATAAATGTATTAAATTAATATAAATTAATTCTCTTATTATTTTAATAATTTGACCTTTTAAAATGATAGATTATTCAATTCTGAATCCAACAAAACAAATTTGAATTAATTTGGAATTATATTTTGAAAGTTATGAATTTTATAATTTTTGGGAATTTTTCTAGAATTTTTCTGAATTTGTTTGAATTTTATTTCGATTTGTTTTCATTAAAAATGCAAAAAATAATGGAATTTATCGCGCGTGTACACGTGGCATCGCCACATGGACAAGCGCGAGCGCCCACGTGGTGCTAAGGTGACGTGTGGCGCTGATGAGGCATATTTATATATACTATATAGATTTACATAATGTGTATAGGTCTCCCGTGTATAAGGAGACAAATTATTAAATCCACTAAACCGCCACATGTTATATACTAAAAACTTCTCTCGATTTCTTCCGAGTGGGACTAAATTCCCTTTGTTTTATTTTATTTCAGGAGACGTGGCAGCATCTCGTTCATCTGATCAAAATCGCGACGAATCCCGTGCGTTTACGCGGTGGACATAAAGTCCACCCGATTATCTAATCACACCCGACTTAAAAGAGGCTTTAAGTGAAATCATCCTGGCCGTCAATCTTGATAATTATAACGGTCGATATTCAATGAGCCTCAGATCAAATCAAGGCCACACGATCGTGATCTGACGTTCATCACACGACGCGACGTTTCAATCGAATCACGTGTGATCGTGATCGTCAATCAGATGCAACGCTTCATCGGACGGCCCACGATCAATTTCGTCATTTATAAAACCGGTTCTTCGCGACGAAGAACAGGTTCGCGATTAAATCCCAAATTCTCCATGTATACAAAACCAAATCGTGTGTCGTTTGTTTCCCTGTGTTCGTAACTCACTTGCGCTTCCATTGAACACTTGAATTCAAACTTTGATCGAGAGAGAAGGAAGAAATCACATCTTGAACTCCACTTTCGTCTTCGAAAATTCGGAATGAAAAGCCTTGCATCCGGCGATTAATTGGATCATTTCGAAGGCTACTTTGGGTTAGGTTGCGTGATTTCATCTTAATCTTTCATCATTTAGTGTTAATTTTAGTTTTAGCATCGTAGATTAGTTTAATTTTAGATTAAATTTCGGTTTTTAATCGTTTTTCGAAATGAAAATTTCATCCAACTTCAAACTTCGATTTCTCTTCGAATTCTTATCCAAATCACCTGATTTTTTATTCCGTGGATTTGATTTTGAGTTATCTTTCTTAATATACTAAAATACCCAATTTCAAATCTCAATTCGTCATCCGATTTGACCGAATTTCAAAGATATCTCTCAAATTTCCCTAATTCTCTGTGGATTCGACCCTTAATTACCATTATACTAATTAATTACTTTGATTAATCATAATTGGTAAGTTTAGGACTTTATTTTGACACTAGGTCGTGTGCATTCAACGACCATACGATTTAGTCTCGTCAATGACCCAATTGGTTGGAGACAAGCAAGCGGTCTTAACATCCTAAGCCATAGTGTTTTTGGCCAACCAATGCATACCACTTTGGCAAAAGTGTAGGAAGATCGCATGATGAAGATGCATGGAAAATGCAAGTGGATCTCATGTGTGTATGCACCCATGTGCATGGGACCTTCCATATAGCATGTGGTAGACGTACAAGGGCATTAATTATTGTGTTCATCAAACTTGCAACATGCATGTGACGAAGAAAATATGTGCAGTCATTGAAAACACACATCCACACGTCAAAACAAGTTCCAAGGTCACTCAAATTATGATTTAATTATGATTTGATTAGATTAATGGTGGGTAAGGGTCAAATCCACCAAAAATTAGGGATATTTTCCAGATATCTTGAAATTTTGATCAAATTGGAAAATGAATTGTGGTAACAAATAGGGAAATTAATATTTTTATAAGCAAAACTTCAAGACAAATCCACACAATGAAAAATCACTCAATTTGGATTAATATCTACAAAGAAATCGAGGAGCAAAATTAGAAGAGAAAAATCAATCGCAAAGAGAGAGAATTTGATAAAACTTCTAACAATTAACCTAATCAAAGTATCAAAATTAAAATCTAATGATAAATGATAAAATAATAGGAGGAAAACACATAATCTAACCTGAAATCGTGCTCGAAATGATCCAATTAATTTCTGGATCATGGTTTTTCATTCCGCATTTTCAAAAATGGATATTCAGAGTTCAAAAGATGAATTATCCATATTCTTTTGACAAAATTTTGACTTCAAACACTCAGATGCAGAAATGGGTCTAGAAGATGATTGAAGCAAGAGATTCAAGGATTGAGCTGTCCAAAAGTTCTATCAATCAAAACAATCCAAGAATACATTTTCCGTTAAAGAGAGAGAGTATAAATAGAAGAAATTTGGGTGTGGCCGTTCGATTATCGATTCTTCTTCGATCAATGGATGAGATTAATCCAAGGGATACGAATTGCTATTTTATATTGTGGTCGTTAGATTTGCGATGGAGCTTTATGATGAGACCATGTTGCCAAGTGAATTTTAATTGTCGTTGAATCGCATCTCTAAGATCTTTGATGAACGCTTCGGATCACGCCACATATCTCATGGGGAGTCTATCGAGTGCATTAAATCTAGGCCATTATAACTCCTCTGATGAACGACTTCAACTGCTTCACTCATATAAAATGAATCATTGACAAATCACATCACGCCACGTAACCCCTTCACTTAAATGAAAAATGAAGGGATACGATTATATCCATTGCAATGCTCTGATCCAATGCTTCCAAGCATGCCACATCATTTGAAAAATAAACATAGTCCCACTTTAAAAAAATGAAGGAAATTTTTATCCATAAATAAATTGGCGGACTATGTGGCTAGCTTAAGCCCATTACAAGCGCTTTAATCACTAATGACTTACTAATCATGTGCCACGCTAATCAAGTGTCATGCACATATGACACCACGTGACAACAGCCAAGCGCACATATGACGATACGATTTATACGGTCAATGAAAACACACAATCTTCGGTCAAACAAAATTTATAATTCCGAACTCACAGATACAAAAATATAAAATCAAGTATAGTGTAAAGATCGGGTCCATCCACAGAGAACATGATTGACTTTGATCGAAGGGTTGACTTAGTCAAACTTAGGTTTACTTAGGGTTTCTTAAGAAGTAAAAGTGATATGTCATTACTGAAAATGATAAAAATATCAGAGAATATATTTTATAAATTTTCAGAAATGATTTGACGAAGAAAAATCAAAAGTCAATGTCAAAACATTGACTTCGACCAGACGTTGACTTTCTATAAAACCAGAGAAGAAAAAGAAGGTAAAATATTACGAAAATTATATATTCAGAAACTAGAGAGAATATAGAAAATTTTGATATATGATTCGTGATTTTTCTAGAAGAATTAGAATTATAATGATTTATTGAAAATCAAATATCAGAAAAATCTTAAAATGAACACTTAGATCAAAATCATCAAATTGACTAACCAAATGATATAAAAAACTCACATATGAATAGAAAGCTAACGATCAAAGGATTTCAGGGATAACAAAATTGTTGAATTTCACCTTGTATTTTGATAGTAATTGCCCCCGCAAGTCAACGCCCAAATTCAGATTGAAAATGAACAGTCGAAGGTCCATCGTCAAATTGAAGGGCCAAATGATGACAAAATGTTAAAAATTAGATATCAATGTAAAGCTCATGAAACATGGAATCCGACGAAACCAAAATCAAACGATTTAGACTTAAGATCAGGGAGAAATCCTTGTTTCAAAATCAGCAAAAATCTGCACCAAATTTAGGTAAAACGATGAAAATCTTGATTTCTAAACTGAAATTAACAATCTAAATCTAATCTAAATTACATAAATTGCAAGGCATATGATCGAATCACACAACTAACCTGATTGACACAAAGATTAGGCTTCAAATCGCGTCGATTGCAGTGTATTTGCTCGGTTTCTTCTTCAGCGTGCGTTCTGCATTCAAGGAGACATTCTGATCGATTATCGCAATGATCCATTATCAATCATGCCTCAATCATGAAGAACTTGCAAATTTTCTCCAAAATCACTTAATCTCTTTACAATTCAATCAAAAGTTATGTTTACAAGGGAAGAACATTGTTTTATAGGAAAAATCCCGTGAAAAATTGGGGCGGTCCGATTCGGTGAAGAAGATTGGACGACCACGATCGCGTGATTTAAGTGGGCCACGATCTCACGTCTCTCGATTTTTTCGCCCATCTAATCTTGATTGAATCGTTGATAACATGCTATATTGACATAATAAAACATGATTTCTATTGCATATTAAGGCATAAATGACTTCAATTCCATGCATGTTATCATATTTATATGTATTTTTCTATTATTCTATTAAAAAGTCATTATAATCTCAAAATACTTTAATTTAGGGTTAAATTTTGATAAATTAGAGTTTAATAATTTGATAACCCATATTTTTCTTGAGATTATAACTGTTTTTAAAGTTAAAATAATAAGAGAAACAATTTTTATAAACATTCATTTTATTTTTCTAGAGTTTAAAATCTTAATAAATGAATGTATTTTTTAAATAATAATTTTAACTCTTATTATTTATTAAATTTGACTTTTTAGAATATAAGATACTTAAATTTCAGATCAAATGAAAGAAATTTGGATTAATTCGGAGTTCTATATTAAAAGTTATGAATTTTCTATTTTTAGGGATTTTTTTTTGGATTTTTTGTGAATTTATTTTCTATTTAAATTGATTAAAATGAATATAAAAAATGTCAAAAGCGGTTTATTACCGCGCAAGGCCACGTGGATGCGACGTGGCACTCTGGGCCACGTGGCAGCGCCACGCAGGCCCACACGGCATATAGTATATATATTATTTATTCATTATATATTATAAAAGGGGTCTTCAGCCTTGCCTATATGGGAAGGGTTATCAATTCCTATTAATCGTCGAGTCTTTTAAACCCGACAAAACGCCTTGTTTAATTCTGTGTGGAACTAAGTTCCACGCAGTTTTATGAGTGCAGGTGACGTGGACGCATACGGAGCGTCGGATCAGGCGGGGCACGAAATGAGGCGCGTTGATCAAATGCGTCGTGGACCACCGATCAATCAAAACACACGTGGCATTTTAAAAGCGTTATAACGGCCGAGATGCTTCGACGCGGATGGCATCTCAGTCGTCCGATCGCGATCCAAGGGGCGACATCCGAGGTGTTTAATAACTATCAATTGTGCGGGATCATCCAAGCCGTTCATCGGGATCAGAAGGCCACGAATTAAGCGAAATGGTCCACGGTGGACCGTTCCATCGTAACCGTCAATCGTTTCTATCGGACGGTTACGCCCAAATTTTGTATAAATAGAGTGTTCTTCTGATGTTCTAAGCATTCTAGTTGGATTTCAATCAAATTGAACTATCTAGACACCATTCCTCTAGTTTCTCTTGATTCCATCCTCTTCCTCTCTCATTTCCGCATCCACGGAAGGGTTGAAATCAAGATTTGGTGGAGAATCGAGGGAGAAATCGCAGCTTGAAGCTCACGTTCGCGTTCTTCACGTTTTCGGCGATTAATCGGTTTAATCGCCTCGTTTTGATCGCTAATTGAGTTTAGTGGAAGCGGTTTTTCATAGATTATCTTCCTATTATGTTTAATTTCTGTTTAGATTAGGATTTAGAGTTTAATTTCATCGAATTTTAGCTTAAATCACGATTTTTAACGTCCGAAATATTCTCTCCACTTCAATTTTCAATTTCTCCGCGAAATCAAGTCCAAATTCGATGATTCTTGATTCCGTGGATTTTTTTTGAAGTTATCTTTCTAAATACACCATTTTCCCTAATTTCTCACCTCAATTTATTGTCCAATTTAACCAAATTCAAAAAGATCTCTCAAAAATACCTTAATTCCCTGTGGATTTGACCCTTATTTACCATTATACCCTTCAATTTGTTATAAATTCCCAAAATTGGTAAGTTCGGAATAATTTTTGACACGAGACCGTGTGAAATCGATGACCTCGCGGTCTCGTCTCATCTCGTCAATCGCCCTTATGAGTCCACATGTTGCTCCATGAGTCGCCAAAAGCGCGGTTAAATCGCGACCGTCCGATGTCACTTACATGATCGACAGTTCACCAATCCACACGTGCTTTTATCATGATCGGGTGGACTGGAGTCCACCCGATTAACGCGCCTCATCACTCGCGTGAGATTGGAGGATTCACGATGCGCCACGTGTCCTGCAAAAACGAAAAGGAACATAGTCCCACACGGAGAAATTTAAAGGGAAACGACGGGTACATAAGGTGGAAGCCCCTTAAAGGGTGCGTCACCCATATGGGCCTAGTACGCCCCAATACTCTCACCTGGGCTCACTAACACGTGGGCCCATCATCTGCCATCCCGATTACTATTCGCCACGTAGGCGCTCACGTAGGCATCCACGTGGCCTAGCGTGACTCCGCCATGTGTGCACCATGTTCCATGTCAACTCCGCGGGTCTCACGCAATTAAAAAACCCCTTTTTGCTATTTTTTAATGAAATAAATCTGAAAAAATACCTGAAAAATCAAAATAAAATCCAGAAAATTCTGAAAAATTAAGAAATTCATATCTTTATTTATATAACTCCTTTTTAACTCAAATTTTCTCCATTGGATCACAAATTTCTTCACTTTTAATGTCATGCACTAAAAATATAAATTGAAACAAGAAAATAGGGTGAACTCACAATAATCTTAAATCATCCCTTAAAATTTTTATTTTATATCATCCCATCATTCTCTTCTTGAAATTAATTCTTTTAATCATCTACTAAATTGAAAAAAACTCAAAGAAAGTGATTAATTTTTAATCATTTAACCTTGCAAAAGATTAAACATCAATAAAGCTCATAATTAATCCTAAATAATGCAAAAATATGGACTTCAGTAAAATGGCATACCAATGGAGAAAATTCATAAAACTATGATAACATGAATCATAATTACCTAAAATAAGCATGACTATTAGTGAAATAAGATAAGAATTAAAGTTATATATGCATGTTATCAGCATTTCATGTCATCTCCTACATAAGTGTGCACTTAAAAACTAAATTTCTTTAATGTTTTTAATTAAAGTAAATTCAAAATAAATTTAGAAAAAATTATAAAATTAAAGAAAATTCCTAAAAATTAAAAAATTCATAACTTTCAAAATACAACTCCATGTTGATCTTTTTCTTATCACAAATTTGATGGTCTATTATTTAATGCATCTTAATTTAAAAATAATGAGAGAATAAATTTTTGACTCAAAATTACACTCGTCTTCTTTGAAAAGTAAAGATAGAAAAGTAGACAAATTTAAATAAGAAACATTTCCTCTTATTATTTACTTTTAAACTCAAATCAAATCTCAAATGTAAATGGGGATAATCTACTTTAAAATTTCATCTTTTATTTATGTATGATTATCTCTTAAGATATTTTGAGATTTTTTATGGAAATTGCATAGAATGATAAATATACACTTAAAATATGATAACATCCATAAGAATAGTATAATTTATACCTTAAATGCACTTATAATGATGTGATTTCAAGTATAAATTACATGTTATCAGCATGCTCTCAACTTGAGGCACTTGGATCCTAAGGATTCACCATAGTGTCTGATAACATGCTATTTCTACATGAATTTACATGATTATTAATGCAAATAAAAGCATTAATTACTCCAAATGTATGCATGTTATCATATTTTAAGTATATTTCTATCATTTTGTATAATTTCATGTTATGATCTAAAGATACATCAATTTATGGATCATTATACATAATTAAACATTATAATTTTTAATCCTAATTATAATTGAGATCATAACTCTATTTTCATGATTAAATAATGATAGAAATGATGCTTATTAATGGTCATGTATTTTTTATAAAGTTATTTTAGAAAATACATGAATGTATTTATTTAATTAAAATTTATTCTCTTACTATTTTAATAATTTGACTTTTTATAATGATAGATTATTCAATTTCTGACAACAAAACAAATTTGAACTAATTTGGAGGTATTTTGAAAGTTATGATTTTTATAATTTATAGGAATTTTCTAGAATTTATCTGAATTTATTTTGATTTTAAAATCGAATAAATTAATTAAAAAGAGCAAAAAAGGGGGTATTTATCGCGCGAGACCTGCGCGGATGCGACGTGGTACGCAAGGCCAAGTGGCAGAGCCACGCGGACCCACGCGAGTGCCTGCATGGCACAGAGGTGACGTGTACATATTATATTTATTATACATATGGTTATAATACATATAAGCATTCCATAGAGGAACTCGCTAACCACTATAACCGGTCTACATTATATACCCGACACCTCTCCTTTATTTTCTCCGTGTGGGACTATGTTCCTTGCTTTTCTTTTGATTGCAGAACGTGTGGCAAAGCGTGGAGCGTTGGATTCAAATCTCATGGATGATCGCGCGTCGATGCAGTTGACTTTAGGTCCACCTGATAAATTGTCGCGCACGTGCTTCAATCGGGACATAAGTGAATCAATCTCAACCGTCGATCTCACGAGTTATAACGGTCGAGATTCGTCGCGACCGATCGACCTTCATATCAATCAAAACCGCTCGATGAAGATCCAACGCACGCAACGAATCGACACACTTCCTTCTTCACGCGATGAAAATGTATCTTGACCCTTCATCTGCGATCGAACGATCATCAATGAGAAGCATCGATTCGCCAAATGACCCTCCATCGTAACCGTTGATCACGAGGCGACCATTGATCGGACGGTTACATCTCTTTTTCTCTTTAAATAGAACTATTCTTCGTGAACGAAAACACCCTTGGATTTTCGAGATTAATCGAACTGTTTAGACACCACAATTCAAGTGTCCATTCATTTAGATATCTTTTTGACTCGTTTCCGCGTCCGAGGAGCATCTGAAATCGAAAATTGATCGAGAGATCGAGGAGAAATCACATCTTGAACGCCATCTTCGCCTTCGAAAACGCGGAATGAAAAGGCATGCATCCGGCGATTAATTGGATCATTTCGAAGGCTACTTTGGGTTAGATTGTAGGATTTCATCTTAATCTTTCATCATTTAGTGTTAATTTTATATTTTGAATCATATATTAAGTTTAATTTAGTTTTACGCGATACGAATTTCTCCTATTTTCAAACTTAGATTACTCTACGAATTCTCATCCAAATCACTCGATTTTTTATTCCATGGATTCGCAATTTATTATCTTTCTAAATATCATAAATTTCCCAATTTCTAATCTTAATTCGTCGTCCAATTTGATCAAATTTCAAAGATATCTCTCAAATTTCCCTAATTCTCTGTGGATTCGACCCTTATTTACCATTATACCCTTAAATTCGTGAATTAATCTTAAAATTGGTAAGTTTGGACTTTTTTTTGACACAAAATTGTGTGTATCCAACAACCATACGATAAACGTCTCATCAATATCACCCTAGGGTTTCATCAAGGGTAGTGGGGCATTAAGGGTTGCAACATTACTAGAGTGGCAGAGGCAACTTTGAGAAGTACATAAGGCACTAGGGCAATGTTGACAAGGAGTGGTGGGGTTTAGGTGTCAAAGGAAGCTTTAAAGGTGATAGGGGTCGTGCTAATGATCATGGATTAGGGTGGGGGTGTCAAGGCATGTCGAAGGTTTCAGGGGTGAGCATCTAAGTTTTGGGGCTAGGTAGGGTACTACAATAGAATTGGAGGTGCTCTTAGTGGCACCGAACTAAGGGGTGGCACTAAAAAGTGTCGGCTCCAGTAGCCATTCTAGAGGCCTAAGGAGTAGTTGTGTTGCCCAGTAGGTGTGGGTCGATGGTTTCGGTGACAGATGAGGCTCCAATAGTGGTTTTGACAGCTCTTGAAAAAATGGTGTCTCAAGCAATAGAAATATTCAAAAATTGAATTTTTGAATCTTAACTAATGGAAATTTTGAATTTTTTATCACTTTTTGTCTCTTCTTCCTTGATTTTATCCACAAATGTTCTCTTTAACTTCTCCTTGTTTTCAATCTTATTTTTATGAGATTTGATTCATTAAAAAGATCTTTGAAATATCTTTCTAAGTTAAATTTTCTCTAAATGTTATCTTGTTATCCAATATAATCATATGCAAATATCTATTGAAATCAAACATAATTCTTTGTGAATTTTGACACTTAATCCTCCATAGACTTGATGTGTCTAACCCGTTAGGTTCATATTCATGGAACTTGAGTTTGCATCATAATTCATCAATATAATCAAATACATTAAAACATAAATAAACTCATACCTGAATTCGCGAGATGATTCTACGTCTCTAAAAATTTTTGAAGTGGAGAATAGCCTTCTTGAATATCCCCAAGATAACCTCTTCATCTCTAGAAGAAATGTGAATCTATCTAGAGGGTTATTAGCATTGGGTTACTCAAGTGGACTATGGCCTCCTATTTATAGATAATGAGGAGAGCTTAAGCCTCTAATCAATAATTAGTTAGCCCATTATTGACTAATAATTAATTTAATTGCCTCTACACATAATTAACCTCCACACACATAAATGAATGTCTTAATCCCCTTATTTCACGTAATTGAAGCACTTAATGGGTTTAAATGATAGTTAATCCATAATAATACATAACTATGTCCACTTAATAGAGATTAAACCTAACACATATATCTTGTTAGTTAATAACTTTATAGACTCTATAAAAATTATTGGTCGACCATATCTATTATTTTTATCGACATATAGATTAATAAATCAAGTATCAATTTAACCTAACATACAAGTTGAGTTATCAACCTATGGGGTGCAAAGCTGCAACACATGATCCAAAAGGTATAGAGTGAATAAAAACTTTTTGATGAAACCTTTTAGTCATCACTTACATGGTTATATAATATTTCATCCACGGGAGACTCATAAATGACTTTAGGTATGGTCAATTTTTAAACACTATTAAGTCACTCAATTTAGTACTGATGCATGAAGGAAATCATTTAGAATATTTTCTCTAATATTTTTACTACCTTAGGCAGTAATTTAATCTGATCTCATTTCTTGAGTCAATCTTCTCTTATACCAAAAGTAAATGATCACATCTTGGTTACTAAATAACCTTTGAGGACTTCATGTCCCATCAAATATATAAAAGCTAAGGACATTGACTCATAAATGAATTTTTTCGAGAGTTCCATTATCAAGTTCAAACCTAATCATTAATAGAGAAGTTATAAGAATGATAGACGATGTTTCTCAAATCTCATGGCTAAAGATTCATAAGTTATAATCAAAACACTATCATAAATTTATAAGATATCATTGGTGTCTCAAGTCTAAAGATTAATTATAAAATCATGACATAAATTAACCTGATTAATAGTTAGGTATAATATGAATTAGAGATTCATATAGATCAATTATGTGAACTCTTTATCCAAAAGCACTTACTATCTATCTTTAGTGTCTTTCTTACCAGCGGCCACTAGCTTAAGGGCTTACTCATCATAAGATTCATATTAGAAAGTGTTGTTCTTTCTCTATATTTTAATGTCCTTCTCTAGTATCTTTAAATGAGAATGTTTAAAACATATATTTAAATACTAGTAATCAACGAATTATAATATTATCATAATTTACTTAGTCATTGGCTATGCTCTTAGAGTTCATTACAAAAATCACACAAGAATAACAATAAATAAATTAGTTTCACAAATAGAAATAAAAAATGGAAGTGTTTTTTGTCTTATATGCCACATAATATCATGAGTCAACAAGAGAGATAGAGAGATTTGATTGTACATTTTTTTCATTGAAGCCTCTCTTTTTTTCTTTACGTCCTAAGTACACAAAAATACCATTCGACTTAGGAAAATAAAATAATGACAAAGATAAAATAAAAAAGAAGCCAAATTAGAAAAAATATATATATATATATAGTTAAATGTATGTGATTCATTTAAACTATTTTTAGACATGATGCCCTAAACGACTTGAATATCTCAATGATGGATAATACAAAATATAAAAAAAAAGATAGAATGATTAAATGGTTACTTAATTATATAAGATGAATTGATGATGATATTCAAAGTTCTAACTAAACAAATGAAAGATTAATGATACAAAGCTTATTCTTAGAGGTGTCCAAGTTCCATTGCCAAAGTGAGTCAAATGCTCAAGCCTTCAATGCTTGTAGTTATAAAAACATAGATTTCTCAAATAGTTTGGCTAAATATTAAGATATTTCATAACATCAACTTAAAATATTGAAGTAAAATATCAAACTCATAATCAGCTCACATGCAAGGGACATGATAGCAGAGTTTATTGAAGTATTGCATACATTTCATATGGCAAAGAATATGGTTAGGCGTAAGAGTTCGGGGGGATCAAGGGAGATGGGGGGAGCTCACCAATTCTTAAATCTTAGGGGTATTATTGTGAAATTTATATATAGTGGTGATTTTGCCAAAATTTTACTTACTCAAGTTTTTTTCCACATTATTCATTTATAAGGGTTTTTTTGCCAAATTTTGATTTCTAAGTGGTGTATAAAGAAATTTATAGGTTTAGAGCTCCAAAAAATTACAAAATAGTTCATTATTATTCTACTAGATGCATTTTGGATGAATTTAGATTAGACATGACAACAATTTCTATGCAGTAATCAAATAATTAAATATATTTCTCAGATCATCAAATATCTTTCAAATGATCAACCAAGCGCAGAGAAATCTTCAATTTTCTCTTAAAATATGACAAAACCCGTGCTACTTATGATTGTTCCTCGTTTGGGGCTAGGGTTTGACTACCGTTATCCGGTACGTCATCCGGTACCGGTATCTCCCGGTACCGTCATCCCCTTACCGACACCCAGTACCCGATACCGTCATCCAGTTCTGGATGACGGTATCGGGTTAAAGGGGGAACCGGGTACGGTACTGGATGGATCCGGTACCGATCCGGTACCGGATAACGGTACCGGATAACGGTATCGGGAGATACCGGTACCGGTAATCGAGTTTTCGATCGAACGCCTCTCGTCGCGCCACGTGTCCTGCAAAACAAGATGTCGGTATCGGTATCGGTTCCGATATCGATATCCGGTATTGACATCCGCTAGCCGTTAGCGGATGTCGGTATCGGATGACGATATCGGAAACCGATACCGACATCCAGTAACCGATACCGACATCTGGATGTCGGTATCGGGTAACGGAGGTATCGGGTACCGTTTAGGACCTTAACAGTACCCGATACCGTTACCGCAATCGATACCGGTATTCGATACCGGTATCGGAACGGGCAAACCCTATTTGGGGCTGCTGGGCGATGAAGTTTTCTGTTGGGCCGGCTGGTTCATCTCTGGAGGCATCTCATCTTGACTGATAAATACATAGAAAGCTCAAGAGAGAGGAGATAGAGGTGGAATAGGTAGTGAGGGACAGTGATTGTCAATCTGATCGATCATAGTAGATCAATCATCAATGACGTGAAAGAGCATTATTTGATCATATAAATGATGTGATCAAGTCCCACTGATCAGATCTGGATCCTTCTCGGTAGATCAACCAAAGCCCATTACTCTTCTGAGGATTGATCATGATCAGACAGCCGTGCCCTAGTCGTGATCTTTACCAATTCTTCAGTGTATGCTTTGAGGGCAGTTGAGTAAAGATACTAAGATCACTAATCAGCCTTTGACACGTAATCCAAGTTGACTTGACTTTTACCCCGTTTGGATCAATAAATAATACGCCTTGACTTTTACTCGCCATAATCATTGACTTTTACATCGCCAGAAATGTCATCTAAGACAATCTGACGGGATTTTTTGCTGATTGTGATATTGTCGATAGCAGAAAAAAAAAGATAAGAATCATAAAAAGGAACTTGGAATAACACACCTTGAAATGGATGTTGTCATCACTAACGCTTATAAGTTGCTTCCAAAATAGAGAATCACGATAGTCCTGTCAAATTCCTTGCAAAATTAGGTGCTAGGGTTTGCATGTGTACTCACATCCGGTCTTCCCTCTTGCGAGGGGCACATGAGATGATCTCGTCAACGCGAAGGATCATCTCTGCTGCCTCAGTTGCAGAGAGGAGCACCGCCTGCTTCACCTTGAATGCCTCTGATATACCCAGCTTTCCCATGTCTCCCACCTGAAACCAAATTTGAGATTCATAAGATTCAAGAGGAAAGACTGGGGTCTAGGTGAGAAGCTACAGATCCAGATATTACGATTTTTTATACATGTAGTAGAGAAAGCAAAAGTCAGACTGACCTCGGATTACCAACTAAATTAGATTTTTTTTTTTTTTTAATCTACAGGGAAGGTAAAGGTTTTAAAATTTGAAGAGGAAAGAAACAAGAGTTACCAGATGAGCAAAGGGATCAGATGGATTTGAATATTAAAGGGAAAAGATACACGTTTTTCATATGGCAAAAGAGGGAGATGACAAGAGCTTTCACACTAATGAGTTTCGGAGAAGCACAATGAACTGGGTTTCAGAGGAGCCCAGCGAAGGAGATTTGGGTTTCAGAGTAGCACAATAAAAGATATGTAGGGTTCAGATGGCGACAGTTTCGGAGGAGACTGAAGGAAATCAGGGTAACTAATGGTTAGGCTTTCAAAGAAATGCGATAATGGAAAAAGGATTGGGTTACCCATGGCGAAAGTTTCCATTGATGATGAAGGATACTATCGTTTCAGAAGAGCACAATTAAGGAGACAAGAGTTTGGACAGCTCAGACTTTGGAGGAGAATGATGAAGGAAGATGGCTAAGATTTCATATAACAAGGGATTCTGAGGAGCTCGACCAAAGAAAGAGATTAGGGTTTCAGATCTACGGTTTCTGAGTTGCAAAACAAAGGATGGAGATAGGGTTTCAATAGCTAAGGTCTCTGGGGACAATGAAGAAGATTTGCGTTTTAGATGGGTAAGCTTTCAGGGGAGCAGAATTAAGAAAGAAGATTAGGGTTTCATAGATCTAGGGACACATTTAGCTATCTGATGAAGGAGATTTGCGTTTTAGATGGGTAAGCTTTCAGGGGAGCAGAATTAAGAAAGAAGATTAGGGTTTCATAGATCTAGGGACACATTTAGCTATCTGATGAAGGAGATTAGGGTTACATTTAGCACGGATTTCAGTGGAGCAAAATGAGGTCCATTAGGGGTTCAGATGGCTTGGTTTGATCAAAACAGGAGGGAGATATTGATTTCAGATAGCTAGGGTTCCGGAGAAAGAAATATGGTGGAAGAGATGGAGATACAACTTACAGTGCCAGTGATGACATCAATGCCAGCAGAGCTGTCCAGGCTGTGGTGCTCAGCCCGGAGACGAGAGATAAGCTCTGCACTATCAAGGCCAGCATTGTCTGCAATGGTGGTAGGAATGATCTGAAGGGCGCGCGAGAAGGCTTCAATGGCATGGGATTTCTTTCCAGGAGTTTTCCTCGCCAGCTCATCCACCTCCCTCATCATCACCATCTCTGGCCACCCTCCGCCATAAAGCACTCTGCTGTCATTCACTGTCTGCGACAGCACGCATAGAGCATCATGCAACGACCTTTCTGCCTCGTCCAGGACATGCGAGCTGCATCATCATCATCACTATCATCATCAGATGAAGAAAAATCAAGACATTGAGAGGACAGTATGAAAAGATAACCGATTGATCAATGGGAGGCAATCATCATGCTCATCAGCAAAAACAAGAGATCAAGGGTAAGGAAGAGACAGGAAGCAATGTGATGAAATCATCATCATTGTCCTTGGAAGAAGAAGAAGAAGAGATCAATCAAGGAAGAGGAGGAAAGCAGAAGAAATGTGTTGTAATCTCATCATTATCACCACCATCATTGTTGTGAGAATAAGAAGAATAATGTGGAGAAGAAAGTGAAGATATCAAGGGGAGGAGAGAATGAAATGAGAGAAGAAGAAACGAGAATCATTACCATCCTTGCCACAGATATCATCAGAGAATTAGGGAAGTGCCATTACCTTGCTCCCCGAAGAACAATTGTGCAGGCCTGACCCATAGCAACTCCAGAGAAGTGAATGAGCTTGTCCTCTCCAATCATAATTTCCTCAATAAGCTTGCATCTCCCAAGTTTAACAGATTCTGGACTATCGAACGTGGATGTTATTTCTCCACCAGTAACAAGAGCCAACCGTTCAATTCCATCAAAGTCTGCATGCTCAATTGCCAGAACCCCAGCATCGGCAAAAAGCTCCTCAGGAAAATTATAAATGAGCTGCCGATTCACAAAGCAGTTGATCCCATGACCAACAATCTTCTGCACTTTCTCTCTCATCTTCTCCTTCTCTGCAGCTTCGATCTGTGCCACTTTGGCCATGGAATCAACTCTCACTCTAGCTCCATAGATCTTCACCTTGTCAGTGTCCATGGCAGTGTTTGCCACCAGGATCTTTGCATCCTCTATCCTCTTTGGCTGCCCAATCCCGATTTTCTTGTCAAGAATGAATCTGTTATCATCAACGCAACAAAAGATTTGAATGAGATTATTATCTCTTGCATACAAATAGGAAAAAACTAAGAATCACTTTATAGATATACCCCTCGTCGAGAAACGAATCACTCAAAGATCCCCCTGGCTTCTTGATTATCTGAATGGATTCCAGGTTTGTGCTTCCCTGGAAAATTTAATGGTGCATGAAAACAGAAAATTTCATCACAAATCTCTTGATCACTTCAATGCTAAATCATTAGACAAAAGATGATGTACACAAACTATGCAACAGGAAACTTTTGAATCAGAAAGGGCTCAGGCATGCAAGTTCTTCCTGAATTAGTCCTCAAAGAAACTTAATCAACTTTTATCCAAGTTCTTGCACTCGCCCAAAATTGAAATAATTGAATGCAAGGATATTGTGTACTTGTTTCTCTCAAAAAACAAGAACATGTTCCACACCAGCCATCAGAATGACACGACAGAGATGTAGGGAGTAGAAGTATGGAAATCTTGTGTCTTATGCAAACTGGATTATACAAACATTCTGACCAGTGACTGTTGCAACCCAAGTCTAGAATTTAGACAACAC
The DNA here is from genome assembly GCA_024174645.1 of Lemna minuta. Taxonomy (NCBI): domain Eukaryota; kingdom Viridiplantae; phylum Streptophyta; class Magnoliopsida; order Alismatales; family Araceae; genus Lemna; species Lemna minuta. Next base: position 20,119,250 of record CM044104.1, read on the forward strand.
AAGGAAAAGAGGAAGAACAAGAAAATTGAAATACCCGAGGTGCAAGTGAAGATAAATCTAGAGCTATTACCTTGAGTCTCAAAACAGCGTCAACAGCTAGCGCAGCGAAATGTTCCTTGTCCTGGGCAAGAATTTTAGAGCACAAGGTAGTGGTTGCAATCTTCAGAAGATCAGTCTTGAACTTCTCTGTTTGATAATAAGGGGAGTGAATTGTAAGATGGTGGAGCTTTTAGAGAAAGCAGCAGAAAAAAATGAATTTTCCCACAGAATTTAATATAAAGGGCAAATGAGGGATGGAGGATGGGAGTAAGAGGGAGAAGAACGAGAACAAGAGGAAGACATAAGAAGAGATGCAGGGGGAAATGGTTCTCTCTTCAATTAAAACAGAAAGGAGAGAAAATAGAATGGGAAAGTGGGAGAAGAAAATACAGAGAAGAATGAAAGTGACAGACAATAATGAATGAGAGTAAAGGGGAAGGTGTAGCAAGAGTAGGGGAGAGAAGAAAGAGAGAGAGAGAACAAAGGGATACAGAGGAATGAAGATTAAGGGATAGATAGGTACGAGTGAATGGAGAGAGAGTAACAGGTTCAAGAACTTCACTCTGTCATGTTCACAAAGAGACAGGTCAGAAATAATAGGTACCGGGATCTTCTTTGTTATCCACAACCCTCTTTGTCAGAGCAATTCGTGCACACTCAGCCGCCATCCGGTAGCCTGAAAATTGGTCAGCATCATCATTATCATATCATCAACTCCATGATTTCATGGCATTTAGCAAAAGAGATTAACAAGTGATTGTTGCACTTAATGATGTAATTTTGTAGTTTAACTCAGACCTTCAATGATTGTCATGGGATGGATCTTCACCGAAATCAGCTTCTCTGCCTCTCTCAAGAGTTCTCCAGCCAAAACAACAACAGAAGTTGTTCCATCCCCCACTTCGTCATCTTGAACTTTTGAGATATCTGATTTTCTTAAGGGACCCTCTTTTTGACGACAATGATTTCTAAGTATTTATGAGAGAGCCAGATTTAAAAAAACCAACAAGGATACCAACAAGAACTTTTGCAGCTGCATTGTCAATGTGCAGAGATTTCAAAATAGTTGCTCCATCATTCGTGACTGTTATGCTGCGGCCTCGGCCAGTTGATTGCAGTATTTTATCCTTGGCAAGAAATCGACTAAATGTCAATAAAAATAACTATTTAATAAGAGGAGAGGGTGTCTTTGTTAATACCATTCCCTTGGGGCCAAGAGTAGATTTAACAAGATCAGCAATCGCCATAGCTCCAATAAATGACGCCTACATCAAGAGGACAGTAGACAAAATTTCAAGATTCTAAAGACTTATTCTGAAATCAAATGAATCGTATAGGGGACAAAAAATTGACTTAAAAAAATCCATCAACCAAGATCCTGAGTACACGCTTACCATTCTAGCACGCTCACCCTTCTCCTCGGTAGCATCATCCTTCAGAAGCTTCTCGATCTGGACAGTAAAACAAAAAAGTATTTGACAAACGTGTCTACGACACGAAAAATAATTAAAAAGAGGAACTTAGCGACATCCATACCGCCATGAGTACCAAAAAAGGCTAAATCTCCGCAGCAGATCCTCCGAAAAAAATCTAGGATAACTACACAACGAAAACCTCGTTCAATAAGAATCTAGTCTACAAAAATAAAGAAGCAAACAGAAGAAATGATCTACATCGAAACTAAAAGGATTCCAGATAGAAAGAAAAATAGCTAAGAAGGATAGGGAGAAGAGAGTACCCTAGTGGCGGGGAGAATTGCCGGAGTTGCCGCAGCTCCGATGAAAAATGGTGAGCAGTGACCGCAGCTACTATGGAAGAGGGTTTTAGGAGTTAGGGCTTTTTCCCCTCCGCCTTAACCGGAAATTTCCCGCTTTCGTGTTTCGGTTTACCAGAACTAAGATCCGAATCCGGCCTAATAAATTGAACAAAAACCCTCAATGGTGAAATTCTTGTGTTTACACGTGGCACAAAATGAAAAGTTTAAACTTAAATTGTTTCAAATAATTCTAGCTATTTATTTTTCATTTTTCCTTGAACAATGTGAAAAAGTCTTCGTGTTCAATGAATAGAATGCATTGAGCCATTGAAAGTAAGAAGGTTGTGATGGGGGTCCGGGCACCGTTGGTTCCAGTGATTGATGCCGATTGAGGGCATCGATTGATATCTTATGATCAACATAGGATTGATTATTGATATTTCAGAAAATTAAAATAATTTCTTTTTTTAACTCTCTTAGTCAAGATTCCATTGAGTGTAAAATCTTTGAATATCCACCATCCCTTGACTTTGATCATCTTGTTGGCTCGCTTTGACTCATGCCACCATTAACTATATCACCCTCTTTGTATTTTATATTAATTTTGGACAACTACAGCGAAAAAAATCTTAAATTACTCAAAAAGAGAGGAGGTGTACACGTATTTATATAAAGTAGACAGAGAAAGAGAGATAATAGGCCCAAATGGGCTTGGAGTTTGGCAATTCCATCAAATACTCTCCCTAAAACTGGAGTATATATGATGGAGAATTA
>CM044104.1:20122318-20243212 GCA_024174645.1 Lemna minuta
TAATCGATATATGGAAAAAAGAAGATACATGCCTTGAAACATAGCAAAGAATAAGAATGTAGAAAGAGAGTAATAACATCCAATAGATGCTTACAATTCTATGATCATTAGTGCATTTAAAGGCACAACTCATATCCTTATGATGTCTATTCTCATGTTTTGAGTATATTTTCATAATACTCTGCAAATATCTTCAATCTCAAATGGGTTGTTTTAAAGCTAATTTTTCAAAATTTAGAAGTTTGAACTTTTAAACAATAAAATTCTTTTAAATTAGATTTGTTTCACCTGAGATTTTTAATTTCAAAAATTTACATGAAAATAATGAGAGAACATTTTAAAGATACTTTGAAAATTATCTACTTTTATTTTTAGGGTTAATTAATTTTGTAAGCGAATTAATGAATTTTAGGGTTAAATATTTTATTCTCTAATTATTTTTAAATTAAATATCATAAAAATATTATCCTATTTAATTTTTGGCTTCATGAAGAAAAATTTAGTCAAAATGGAGTTGTAGTTTTAAATATATTAATTTGGAAAGTATATCATAATTTTTCTAGAATTTTCCTAAATTTCTTTTAAACTTTAAGTAAAAATAGGCAAAAATTGGCCACACTTTGAGCAATTGACTTCACAAAGTTCACATGGTTGCATGCGCTTACATGGCAAAACATGGTAGCACCTAAAGTGCCATATTTACATTTAGAGAATAGGAAGAACTCACTACTCTGAGCTCCATATTTTTGTTTTCCAAAATGCAAAATGAAAAGCCTTAATATGATGAGAAATTGGATTATTTTGAGCGTGATTTCAGGTAAGATTACATGTTTCCTTCCTCATCTTTCTTGTTGTAGCATTAGATTTCAATTTTGAACAATACATTAGTTGAATTTAATGAATCTTTAGAGTTTTCTCTCTCTTCACGATATATTTTTCTACCTTGATTTTGCTCTTTGATTTCTCCACGAATACTTACTCAAAAATACTAAAATCCCTATTTACTGAACTCATTTTGTCATCCGATTCGATCAAATTTCAAAAACACCTCTTAAATTCTCCTAAATCTGTGTGGATTCGACCCTTATTCATCATTATACAAATAAATTCATGATTAAAAATTAAAATTGGTGAGTTTGATATTTATTTCAACACATCTTCGTATGTTTTCAATGACCACACAAATTCGTTGCATCAAATGGTGCTACTGCTAGCAATTTTGGCGTTATTTTTGAGAAAATTAGTCAATTTTGAGTTGGTCAAACTCAGATGTTTCATTTCTTTCTTTCTTTATTTTAACTTGCATCTGTCCTACATTGAGCAATCTGAAGTAGAAATCCATCTTTGAGATCCTCAATTCGACGAGATCGAGTGATTTTCCCTTTTCTACAGATTACACACGATCACTTCTTCAAAATAACATTAAGAAAGAGTAACTCTCATGGAGACTAACTCCAGGTATGATCTTTTGCCATTATTTGATAATTTTAAATATAATTTTTATATTTACATATATACAATTTGCCCTTTGATGAGACGATAACCCCCTTGAAGAACAATGAATAACCCTTTACACATACATCTTTTGGAACACTCCTCACATTCGCCCTCCTCTTTCGCGTCTTCTTCTTCAAATGGCAAGGAACGATGAGGGAAATGCTAGGAAGTGCCTTAGTGACTACGATAGGCTTGTCCTCCAAAGACATGTCACTCTTATGCACATGCCCCTTAATAAAGGTGCAAATTTTAGGATTGATTCACATGTGATGATTATATTACCTATCTTCAATGGTAAGCCTTAGAAGGATCCCTATAGATACATATATGAGCTTTACCAAGTGTGCAAAATTAACCAAATTCATAGTGTCCTAGAAAATGTGACAAAAATAAAACTCTTTCCCGCTACTGATAACATGTTAAATAAGCATGAAAATACATGATTATTAATGTAAATTAAGGCATAAGACATTCCATTCTAATGCATGTTATCATATTTTTTAGTGTTTCTCTATCATTCTATGAAAAAGTTATTATAATCTCAAAATGCATTACTTTAGGGTTAATTATGATGAATTAAGATAATATTTTCATAACCCATCTTTAATTGAGAGTATAATTAGTTTTTAAGGTTAAATAATAAGAGAAATCATTTTTTATACACTCAAATATTTTTCTAAGTTTTAAAATCTAAAAGAAATGAGTATATTTTTGAAATAGAAATTTATTCTCTTTTTATTTATTATTTATAATGATATATAATTTAATTTATGATCCAATGAAAATAAAAATTTGGATTAATTTGAAGTCATATTTTTAAAAAGGTATCAATTTCTAATTTTTAGGGATAGAATTTGTTAGATTTTTCTGAATTTTATCTAAAATTTATGTAAATTTTTCTGAATTTAAAAATTGAATTTCTTTAAAATGATAACATTTTATTTTCACGCAGGTGATGTGGCAGCACGTGGAGAGTTCGATCGCACAATTATTTGCGATCGTTGATCGCCACTTAAGGTGGGAGATGGGGGGTACATGGCACAATGATATTTGCCAGCGAATCATTTTAAAACAATTTAATCTCAGCCGTCGATATAAGGAGTTATAACGGTTGAGATTAAAACTGACAAAACACATCTAGAGTATCGGATCAAGATCAAATGGCAACCATTTGATGTGTTACTTATAACACGCACAACATGGCTCCATCTGGATGGTCCATTTGAGATCCAACAGTCACGACTTAACCGTAATGATTTGTAATCTCGTCTTTCATCAGAGCCATTAATCAAGGATTAAATGCTTCATCAAACGGTTACACCCAATTCACCTTATAAATAGAGATGTTCTTGGATATTGTAAAGCATTGGAATGCAATTCGAGTAATCGAACTATTTAGACACCAAATCCCTTAAATCTCTTGCTTTCAATCGCTTCTAGACTAAGTTATGTGTCCATAGAGTACTTGAAAGTGAGATTTCGTTGAGAGAATAAGAAGAAATTGGCTCTTGAACATCAATGATTGTTTTTAAAATTAGGGAATCAAGAGCCTTTGATCCGTCGAGTAATTGGATCAATTCAAGCGCAATCTTGAGTTAGAGATCATATTTCATCCTAAGCTTCTTTCGTATAGCTTTGGATTTCAATTTTGAATCATAATTTCAGTCAATTTTAATTTGAATTTTGGCTTTTCGCCCTTCTAATTTCATAAAATTCTCTCTTATTCACTTGACGATTTCTCCTCGAATCTTGAACCAAAATCAAGTGATTTTTATTCCGTGGAGTCATTTTTAAGTCTTCTTTCTAAATATATTAATTTCCCTAATTTCTCACCATGACTAATTCTCTGATTTGAAAAGATCATCTGAAATTACCCGATTTCTCCATGGAATTGACCCTTATTCACCACTATGCTCCTTAATTCATGATTATTTGATAAAAATTAGTGAGTTTGTATTAGTTTTTACACAAATTGATGTGCAATCAATGACCGCATCAATTTGTTCCGTCACCAACCAAGGGGAGTAATAAATTTGATTAAGGTGCCATAATGGGTTACATTCACTTCCCATAAGATTTAAACATGTAAAGTCAACTTATACTTTAAATTTTACCAATGTGGGGATAAATTTCTTTGTTTCTTTTTTCAAGTGACATGACGTGATCAAGAGCAGTGGATCTCTATAACTGATCCTAGCCCTCCATCATCACTTACTAAGGGGGTTATGTGGTAGTGATGGGATATGAGGTCGATAACTTTCCAAAATTTTGATCAAAACATCAAATGCAGCGGAATTCATTGAATCAGATATTCAAAACATTGAGGCACCAAAAACAGATGATCTTATCATCTACTTACAGGTTTCCTTGAAGGAGTTATTGAAGCTATTCAAGTGTCTAGCCTCTAACGGTATCCACACGGTCTCCGAATGGTTGGATCTCCTCTTCAAAGCTCTTCACCAAGAGAGAAAGAGAAGAAAGGAGAGAATTCCCACAAGGCTTGAATGGGCACCTCTAGTTGTGGTCGTTCTCCCCCTATTTATAGACATTTGGTATGAGGTTTTTTCATAAAAACCCTCATAATTATGACTATATCCATCAACATCCATAGACCTTATGTGTGTGACCCTCTAGGTCCATATATTTCATTAGTTAATAACTTTATAGACTAAATGACACCTTATTGGATAACCTTAATTAATTATCCACATCCACATATAGATTAATTAATCAAGTATCAATTTAACCCAACCGATAGGTTGAGTTGCCAGCCCGTTGGGTGCCAAGCTACACCATGTACACTAGGAGATATGGAGTATATAAGAACTCACTTATGGAACTTTCCCGTCATCGATTACCATGTATGTATAATCCTTCATCAACATTAGACTCATGAATGACTTAGGTTATAGTCAACTGTCAAACCCTAATCGGTCACTTAAGTTAGTACTGATGCGTGTAGAAATCATTGAGAACTCCTTCTCTGATATTTCTACTACCTTTGCCAAGGATTTCATCGCATCTCATTCATTGAGTCAATCTCCTCAAATACCGAGGGTGGATGATCCCATCTTGATCACACAATCATCTTTGTGGACTTCATGTCGTATCCAATATATGGCATTTTAGATATCCCGTGACTAGGGATTCGTAAGTCATAATCAAAATACGATCATCCATCCACAACATGTCTTTGGTGTCTCAAGTTAAAGGACCACATACACAACCATGACATGAATCAACCTGATTAACAGTTAGGTATAATACCATTCAGGGATTCATACAGATCAATTCAGTGAACTATTTCTCCAAAGAGCACCCACTATCTTACCTTAGTCTCTCCACACCGATGGCTATAGGATCAGCCATACTCATCATATGTGTTGGATTAGATAGTGTTATTCTTTCCAGATAATTTGATGTCCTTCTCGAATATCCCACGAATAGAAATGTTTAGAACATATGTTTAGCGACTAGTGATCACTATATTATGATCTCATCATAATTCACTTAGTCATTGCACATGCTCATGGACTTCATTGCAAAGATCACACAAGAATGACAATGAATAAATTTCATTTCAATGAACATAAACAAGATACATGAAAGTGTTATTGGCTTATAGGCCACATAATATCGAAAAGATAGCATATAATTCGATATTTTTTCTCGTAAATCTTTGTGAATTTTAGCCATCCATCAAGGGAGCTATAATGTTCCAAAATCGTCACGCCTATTGGTCTTTTATAAACACATGGCAAGCCGTGGAACATGTTAGATATAGCTCATTACAAGGTCTTAGATATAACTCATTATAAGGTGTATTGTACCAGCTCAAGAAAATATTTATATTTTCTATAAATAGAGGCTTATAATCTCTTCTTTACTCACTCAATACAATTGGGCTTTACCATTCACATGGTATCAGAGCCTAAATTAAATTCTTTTTTTGTGTTTCCGCTACCGCCACTGCTCTACTTCTTTCCTCGCCAGCAACCTAGGAGGGCCAAAGGTATCCCCTCTTCCCTCCTGTCTTTTTTCTCTGCTGCCCTTATTGGGCCGCCACTGCTGCCGCCCTTATTGAGCCACTGCTATCGCCCTTATTTGGCCGCCGCTGCCGCTACCACCCTTCTCGGGACACTACGGTTGCCTTTTGGAGCCCCTTTCACCGTTGTTTTTACCCTCTTCAAGGCTATTACAATTAGGCCTTATTTTTTGGGTTTGATGGCATCTTTTCGGTCAAATGAGTCGTCGCCACTTTCACCCTGACAATCGAGATCGCGAGGTTGTCAATTGTACACGGTCTTGTGTCAAAATAAAGTCCAAACTTACCAATCTAATGAAAATATCTCGAATTCAGGGGTATAATGGTAAATATAGGTTGAATCCATAGAGAATTAGGGAAATTTCTAATGATCTCTTTGAATTTGATCAAATCGGACGATGAATCGATGATAGAAATTGGGGAAAATGGTATTTTATGAAAGAGAACTTCAAGAGGATTCCACGAAATCAAAAATTATCAAATTTGAGTTTGTTTTTGTGGAGAAATTGAAGATCGAAGTGAGATGAAATTTCCAAAAATTGGAAGTTCAAAATTAACGAAAATCAAGATAAAATTAAGCTAAATTACTAATCTAAACAGTAATAGACGATAGACTAGGATAAAACACGATCCCTAACCCACAATTGCGATCAAATTAGTCCAATTAATCGCCGGAATCAAGGCTTTTCATAAAAAATCTGAAAATCGCGATCGTGGAGTTCAAGCGTTGATTTTTTCCTTGTCGATCATCCAAATCTTGATCTTAAGTACTCTGTGGATGCAGAAATGGGTCTAGAAGCGATTGGGATCAAGAGATTCAAGAGATTTGGTGTCTAAAAAGTTCAATTTGATTGAATTTCTCTTGAATAATCTACAAATGCGAAGAACATCTCAATTTATATGACATTTGGACATAACCGTCTGATTAAACTGATCAACGGCTCTGATCAAACGCTTGATCGTGAATCGTTACCGTTAAGTCGTGGCCGTTAGATCTCGATTGGACGCTTGAGATGAAGCCACGTCGTCGCGCGTTATAAAACGCATTGAAACGCATCCATTGGATCGCGATCGGACGCCTCAAATGTGTTTTTCCATGATCGAATCTCGACCGTTATGTCGCAATCAATGGTTGAGATTAGACGCATCCGGTGTACCCAATTAAGCCATGTGTCCCCATCAATTTAAGTGAAGATCAACAGTTTTTAAATCTTCACGCGATCGGACACTTCTCACGTTGCCACGTCGCCTCCTCGCCTCGACCGTCGATCCCGATGCGATCGGATGGCTCTGCTCGCGCCATGTCACCTGCGCGTTATAAAATATTCAAAAAATCAAGTTTTAATTAGAAAAATTGATTTTTAATTCCGGAAAATCCTTAGAAAATCATTAAAAATTCAGAAAATTTTAGAAAAAATCTGAAAAAATCCCTAAAAATTAGAAAATTCATAACTTTCAAAATATAAATCCAAGTTAATCGAAATTTCTTTCATTTGATCAGAAACTTAGTTATCTATCATTCTAAAAAATAAAAATTTAATAATAACAAGAGATTTAATTTCTATTTCAAAAATACATTCATTTCTTTTAAGATTTTAACTTAGAAAATTAAATGAATGTTTATAAAAATGATTTCTCTCATTAGTTAACTTTAAAACAACTTATAATCTCAAGTAAAGATGGGTTATAAAATTATCTATCTTTAATTGATCATAATTAACCCTAAACTAAAATATTTTGAGATTATAATGAATTTTTCATAAAATGATAGATAAATACTCATAAATATGATAACATGCATAGGAATGAAATCTTTTATGCCTTAATATGGATTAATAATCATGTATTATCATGTCTAATTAGAACGTTATCACACCCCCAGGTCCCCTTGCTCCACCTGCTCCACCAATAATCCTGACTACTTTACCACAGATATCGTGCCCCGTAGGAGCATTTTCCACCACATGAAATTCCATCATGAGCCAATTGACACGACCAACATACACCTTTGATGGTCACAATTATGCATCATGGGCTACTGGCTTTGAAGACTTTCTCATTACCCATCTCCTACTCCACCATTTGACGAAGTCTTCTCTTGCCTGAACTTCTCCGGATTATGATACATGGAATCAACTAGATTCTGCTATTCGCTCTTGGATATGTCAAAGCATTCTTCCAACTATTTCTCAACCTCTCTCATATCTCAAACTTGCGAGCACACTATGGCCTATACTGGAGACTATGTACGCAAACAAGACCAACATTAGCCGCATAGTGGAAATCTTTGAGTCTATGTTTACTCGCACACAAGGTGATCAGTCCCTTCAAGATCACTTTGGTCGCGGTGGACTCCAAGGCTACTACTTCTCGTGGTGGACAGCCCACAGCTAAGGGCAAGCAAATCTTCCCGCCTTGCACTTATTATGGCAAGAGCACTCATGCTTCAGAGAAGTGGTAGGAGTTTGGGAAGCCTGAATGGCTCAAGCTATGTTTTCTTCTATTACTCCGAGCCCGACTCCTCCTAGTCTATCTACGCCACCGGTCGGACCAACTATACGAATGACTTTCACCCTAGCAGAATATGAAGCTTGGAAGTAATCTAAGGCATCTGCATCGACTACCAACTTGGCTTCTACTTCAGGTACACATATCTTTCTTGCTTCTAGATCGTCATGGGTTATTGACTCAGGGGCTTCGGCTCATATGACTGGAACCCCTGCGACCATCTCTTCCCTTACTCCTACCACAGCCTATCCATTCGTATCCATTGAAAATGGTCAGTCATGCTCTGTTAAAGGGTATGGATCGACCAAACCTACTCCCTCTCTTACTCTACATAATGTTTTATATTCCCACTAACTTTCTTTCTATTAGTACCATTACCCGTACACATAATTGTATTGCTATTTTCTACCCTTTCCATTGTGTCTTCTAGGACCTTCCTACGGTCAGAGGATTGGTTTCGGGCGTGAGAATGGTCGTGGGATCTATGAGCTCGTGTCGGATACCCCTTCCTCTGGACTGCTTGCTTTGTTTTCTAGCTCTTCTACTACTTCTTCTATTTTATGGCATCGTAGACTTGGTCATCCTTGTCTTTCTTAACTTACGCAAACTTTACCATGGTTATCTTTAACTGAGTTTGTGTGTGAGTCATGTCAAATGGGCAAATGATGGAGAATTATTTTGAAACATGAACACAAGGGTTCAAAGTGAACCTATCCTCCTCCTCCTCCTCCTCCTCCCCACTCATGAGTTTTAAAAAAATTATCCATTCATTTAATGGATGAAGAAGACCTCTCTAAATCATTAAAGAGAGAGTAGATCTTAAGGGATTTATTTTCCCTCCTTCCTCTATTTTACACTGATCTAATGATTGACTTGGTCAAAAGAATTAGCCTTATCCTTAGATACTTAGAATTCCTTGAATGGACCAAGTCAACCACCCTTTTTCCTTTGATATAGGTTCCTAATTTTCCAAACCACATCCACTATATCATAGGTACCTTGTATAATTATGAATAATGATCTCAAGAAACAATAGTAGGAACATCCTTAATTTCTAATTCCTTTTCTTTGAAAGCTACCCTTAGTTAGAATCATAGGAGAGATCTATATGAAAGTAAATAGCTACAGGAGTATTTTCAAAACTAAGCCAATGCATGAATAAAACCATGCACCTATGGAATCAGCTCATTTGATGATCACCAGCTTGAAGAAACTCATGACTTATCTCCTACCTTAAGTGAGCAATGATGGCAGAAATAGAGGGATGATCTGATTATCGGCGCCAGTTCAATGTCTTCATGACTGAAGAAAAGACAAGACTTAATAAGAGCAAAGGAGAATATCGACGACAAATGAAGCAGGAAACTCCTCGGAAGCTTCCTATCACCGCTATCTACTCTCCCATCGCCTCAACCGATGGAGTATTGAAGACGCTTGACAAGGTCAACCCCGACATCCACGACCCTACGCAGCAGTGTCGGAATCACAAAGGAGCATGAAACCATCATGAGAGGAAGCGTAACTGCTCGGACAACCATCGTCTTCTCATTCCCCGCCGAGTGATCACAAAAGTACGCCAAGACTTTAGAGGATGTTGGATACACGTGAGACTTCCACGCTGAAACGTCATCGGATTCTTGGAGAGTTCCGCCGACCAAAAAGAAAAGAGAAAACGACAACATCTGAGAGGTTCCCCAGCGCCGTCGCGACGTATCCCTGTTGCGCTAAATAGAAGACCTTGAAAAGCAAGAACTCATCCACGTCAACAGCACCGTTCGATGTCAACAAAATAAATACCATCAGTACACTATTTATGTGATTGCAAGACCTTCATGCGGACGCGGAATCTCTCCACGTCGCCACCGCCATCCACTAAGCCCGACGACATAATAACACTGGGGATATTTTCTTCTCATCATCCCTGCATCTAGCAGTTCAACGTTCGAGAGTTAATCCTCAAAGAAGACGTCCTCACCAATGATTCCATCTAGTTTCCCCACCGATCCGGCATCGACGCTATGAAGACATCGAACAAGGACTCGATTCTCTGCGTTTCGGCAAGTTTTTGATATCATCCGAGATCGTGCCCCACGACAACGCCCCACGCGCGGGAATAAAGACTTTCGGAGCTCCCTAAAACTACTAAACTTCACGTGGACCGGTCAACCATTCCACGTAGACAAAGCACTTCAACGACGAAGCTCATCGCGAGTTGCCTCACAAAATACATTCGCCCTTTTGCACCGGCGCTCTAGATTATCTCCCTTAAAAGTTGAATCACTGAGACGAAGGATCCTAGACAACAGATGTTGATCCAGTTCAAAGAAGCAGCTACTCGTTGGCTCCCACGATCGTTGACCTCCGCGAACACATCCTTCTACTGACTATCATAACTACTGTGAAACCGCGCGGGATCACGGAGACGTTTCCGCGTCACTCCACCAAGCGACGACCACGTCGGACGAAGAGGCAAAATACGTGAATCGAAAGGACGTAACCGGCGAAATGTTCTCTCTCCCGAAGCACCACTTCGGCCCGGCTTCTTCACTATTTCCACTCTATAAAAGGAGACGATTTGTAACAAAGAAAGTCAGTATTATTGAATGAAAATGTGGGTTACCCTTGGTTCGTTTTATCCCTGTGTGTTCATCGTATCTCCTGTGCCACCATCACTCTTCCCGCATCTCCTTCATCTTCCGATTCTATCTCCCTCTCCTTTTCTCCCTCCTTTCTGTCCTCTTTCTTCCACTTCAAGTCTGACGCAAGCGAGGAAATCCGGATCTTTTCGAGAAGTTCACGATCACACTTCCCGTCCATCTCCGGTATTCATCCTCTCCTCGTCTAAACAGTGAAAATAGTTCTCTATCATATCATAAGTCCACGTCAATGTTCTTCCGAATTCTATTTTTCTGACGCGTGATCATGACTGAGAAGTCCTTCCAATATTTTTCCCAGATTACCATTACATAATCGCTATTTTATCTCCCGTCGATCTATTTCCTCATCCTCCCTCTTAAACCGACCATTCTCATTATCTAATATACATTATTTAATATATTTAATATACATTATCTTCTTTCTCCTCACACCCCTCTTCCTCATCATTATTCTTACATAATCATCCTATCTAATTGTCCTCCATATCTCCATATTCTAAAATTATCATCATCAACACTATTACTTACATAATAACGATTTATCCTCTGAGATATCTCCTCTGAATTATACACATTCATTCCTACTTGATATCATTCATAGATCCTCCCCTATTGTAGGATTTAGATACCTCTTCTAAAAATATCCTACATCACTTGGTCATCCTTGTCTTTCTTAACTTACGCAAACCTTACCATGGTTATCTTTAACTGAGTTTGTGTGTGAGTCATGTCAAATGGGCAAATATCATCGCTTGACATACCCAGCTTGTGACTCCATTCTATCTTCTCGTGCCTTCGACTTGATTCACTGCAACGTTTGGGGCCCCTCTCGAGTTCCTTCTCCCTCTCCCTCAGGCAATCTATATTACATAGTGTTTGTTGATGATTATACTCGAGTTAGTTGGGTATATCTCATCAAAGACCGTAGACAAGTTCTTGACATTGTTCGCCAATTTACACAAGAAATTCTTACCCAACATTCCACCACACCAAAAGTCATTCGAACTAACAATTCCCTAGAACTCATTTAATCAGCCCTCCAACAATTTTGTGTTGACCAAGGAATCATTCACCAAACCACTTGCCCTTATACTTCTTCCCAAAATGGTGTTACGGAAAGAAAACACTGCATATTACTTGACATCACTCGTACTTTACTATATGAGATGTATGTTCTGCATTATTTGTGGTATGATGTCGTCATGATAGCCACTTATCTCCATAATCAGCTTCCTTCCTCTCCTTTGGGAGGTGCAATTCCCCTTACTCGTCTTTTCCCCAATACTTCTCTCTTTCCCTTACCACCTCATGTGTTTGGATGCACTGCCTTTGTGCAACACTATGCTCCATCTTTATCTAAACTAGCTCCTCGTGCACTAAAGGGAGTATTTGTTGGCTATTCACACACGCAAAAGGGCTATCGTGTCTACTTTCTTGATACGCGGCGTTATATTACTTCCGCTGATGTCACCTTCCATGAAGATGTTCCCTCTTTTCTTCGTCTACTACTCCTCTTAGAGCCCCTATATCTCCCACTGGTTTTCCCTCTATTCCTCCCTCCTCCTTGTCACCTTCTCCGGGGATCTCTACTACACTGTCTATTGTACCTCCTACCTTGGTTACCTCTAATGATTGTCTAACTCCACCATCACTTGTGATACATACTCCTCCATCTTCCTCTTGTCTACCCTTCACTAATCCTTTGGTTACCTCATCTATGACACTCGACTCTACTCAATGCTCACCTACCCCACCACCACACCACATGATCCACCTCTTGATGACCTTCATCTACCCATTGCCTTGCGAAAGGGTACTTGTGCTTGTACCCAACATCTCATAGCTCACTTTGTTTTTTTATGAGCGCCTTTCTCCAACTTACCGCACATTTGCTCTTGTCGTGTCCTCTAAGTCACTACCCCATACATATCATGAAGCTCTCCAAGTACTAGAGTAGAAAGCAGCCATGGATCTAGAGTATCGTGCCCTGGTGCATCACGGTACATGGGACTAAGTACCACTGATATTAACATTGTGACATGCAAATGGGTTTTCACCATAAAGTACCATCCAGATGGCACTGTGCCTCGTTAACAAATCGAGACCGCGAGGTCGTCGAAATTACACAGTCAAGAGTCAAAATAAAGTCCAAACTTACCAATTTCAAGATTAAATCACTAATTGAGGGGTATAATGGTAAATAAGGGTTGAATCCACAGGGAATTAGGAAAATTTTTTATGATCTCTTCGAATTTGAACAAACCGGACAATAAAATGGTGATAGAAATTGGGAAAATTGATATTTATAGAAAGAGGACTCGAAGAGGAATCCACGGAATCAAAAATCACTGAATTTAGATTTACTTTCGCGGAGAAATCATCAAATGAATAGAGGTGAAATTTCCAAAAATAAAAATCACAAAAATCCAAATTAAGACTGAAATTAAATCAAATTACGATTCTAAAACAAAATCTAAAGCTATACAAAGATAGATTATGATGAAACATGATCCCTGACCCACAATTGTGATCGAATTGATCCAATTAATCACCGGAATCAAGACTATTCATCAAAATTGAGAAAATCACAATCGTGGAGTCAAGCGCCGATTTCTTCCCCGTTGATCGTCAAAATCTTGATCTCAAGCACTCTGTAGACGCGGAAATGAGTCAAGAAGCGATTGGGAACAAGAGATTCAAGAGATTTGTTGTCTAAATAGTTCGATTAAGTCAAATTTCTCTCAAATGCTTTACATCGTCGAAGAACATCTCAATTTATACGCTAATTTGGGCGTAACCGTCCGATCATCGATTCATCCTTGATCAACGACTCTGATGAAGTGCATCGGATGCAAATCGTTAAGATTAAGTCATGGTCGTTGGATCGCAGATGGATCGTCGAGATGATGCCATGTCGCGTACGTTATAAAAATGTATCAGATGCTCGTCGTTGGATTGTGATCAAATGATTTAGATGTGTTCTGTCAATTCTAATCTCAGCCATTATAACTCCTTTGATCAACACCTGAGATTAAATCGTTTAGAAAATGATTCACCGATGAATCAGGATGTGCCACGTACCCCGCACTTTAAGTGAAGATCGACGATCACGATTCTTTGCGCAATCGAATGCTCCACAGGCTGCCACATCACCTCCCCGCCTTGACCGTTGATCGCAATGTGATCGGACGATTCAAATCGTGTCACGCCACCTGCGCACTTAAAAATTTCCGAAAAATCCTTAAAAATCACTAAAAATTCAGAAAAATTCAGAAAAAATCTAGAAAAATTCCTAAAAATTAAAAAAATTATAACTTTCAAAATATAACTCTGAATTAATCCAAATTTCTTGCATTTGATCAGAAATTAAATTATCTATCATTCTAAAAATTCAAATTTAATAAATAACAAGAGATTAAATTTTTATTTCAAAAATACATTCATTTCTTTTAAGATTTTAACTTAGAAAATTAAATGAATGTTTATAAAATGATTTCTCTTATTATTTAACATTAAAAACTAATTATAATCTCAAGTAAAGATGGGTTATGAAATTATTTATCTTAAATTCATCATAGTTAACCATAAATTAAAGTATTTTAAGATTATAATGACTTTTTCATAGAATGATAGATAAATACTCATAAACACGATAACATGCATAAGAATGAAATCTTTTATGCTTTAATATGCATTAATAATCATGTATTATTATGTCTAATTAGCATGTTATCACTCCTCACAAGGCCCAATTAGTTGCTAGAGGATTCACTCAAGCTCATTGCACTGATTACACTGAGACCTTCTCTCCGGTTGTTCACATGAACTCTATATGCGTTCTTTTATCTCTTGTCGTCAACCTAAATTGGTCTCTTCATCAGTTGGATGTCTCCAACACCTTCTTATATGGTGATCGAACAGCGCAAGTCTTTATGGAGCAACCTCAGGGGTATGTTGCTCAGGGGGAGACTTCCTAGGTTTGCCTTTTTCGGCATGCTATCTATGGGCTGAAACAAAGTCCTCTTGCCTGGTTTGTTAAGTTCAGTGGTCTGCTCATAGCTTATGGTTTTAACCCTTGCAAGTCTGATTCAACAGTAATGTGCAAGACAATATCTGCAGGCTATGTGGTACTTGAAATATATGTGGATGACATTCTATTGAATGGTAACGATGAGGCTGCTATCTCTGCTACCAAAGCTTATCTTCAAACGCACTTTGCAATACGCGACTTGAAGACACCACGATATTTCCTTGGGATTGAGTTTGCTTACCAATCAGGTAAGTTAGCATTATCTCAAAGAAATTATGCCTTGGATCTACTCCAAGAGACGGGACTACTTGGGTTTAAACCAGCTACGTCACCCTTGGAAGCATGACCCAAGTTTTGGGATGCTGACTCACCTAGGATGGCAGATGCCAACAGTTATCGACGTCTATTGGGGAAGCTAATATATCTAACAATTACTCGTCCCAATATTACTTATGATGTTAGTGTTCTTAGTCAGTTCATGCATGAACCTCACATGGTGCATTGAGAGGGTACATTATGAGTTCTTGCATATATCAAGCGTGCCCCTGGCAAAGGGCTTATATATCAACGTCATGATCATCTTCGTATTGAGGCCTATTTTTGATGCTCGATATGCTGGGGACAAAGGAGTTCGGAAATCTACCATAGGCTATTGCACATATGTAGGAGGTAATCTTGTCACTTGGCATTTTCGGAAACAAAATGTTGTTTCTTGTTCATGTGCGGAAGCTGAGTATCGAGCTATGGCTGCTACCGCTCATGAAATGGTATGGTTGAAGTCTTTTGTATAAGACTTAGGCATCACGACCCCAATGCCTATGCCTATACATTGTGATAACCCGGTAGCTATCTTTATTTCAAGAAACCTTGCCTTTGACGAGAGGACCAAGCATATTGAGATCGATTGTCACTTTATTCGTGATAAGGTGTTGATGGGAGTTATTTTTACACTTCATGTGTCATCATCGGACCAGCTCGCCGACATCTTCACGAAGCGCATTATTGGAGTGTCGTATGATTGCTTAAGATCCAAGCTGGGCATGTTTGATATATACAGTCCAACTTGAGGGAGAATGTTACATATAGCGTATTATAAGGTCTTATATATAACTCATTATAAGGTGTATTGTACTAGCTCTTATAAGAAATCTATAGTTAAGCGTGCTTGAGTGAGAGCAGGATGCTAGGATGGGTGACCTCTTTGGGAAATATTCATATTTTATCACGCTCAAGTATATTAGTCTCACATGGGATATATTTCTATCTTTCTCTCTTTCTTCTCTATAAATAGAGGCTT
Source organism: Lemna minuta (assembly GCA_024174645.1). Taxonomy (NCBI): domain Eukaryota; kingdom Viridiplantae; phylum Streptophyta; class Magnoliopsida; order Alismatales; family Araceae; genus Lemna; species Lemna minuta. The sequence goes on from CM044104.1 coordinate 20,138,353, forward strand.
GTAATCTCTTCTTTACTCACTCAATACAATTGGGCTTTACCATTCACATAACACATGATCAAAATATGATGGCAGGAATTAAATGTTAATGTATTAACTCATGAAAATGTGGCAAAATCTAGAGCATTTATCTGAAATTTGAAAGCCAAGATATAATGATAAAAAATTTGATCATTTGCATTTAATCCTAGCCATCCATCATTCTGAGAAGGCTACATTGATAGCCATGACCAAAATTTCCACTCTCTCTTTACAAAATAGATGTTCTTTGGGATTTCTAATTTATCAAACCATTGGAAAGTTATTTTCTTCAATCTCTTGATTGGATTTGAAGTTCCCTAACTGGATAGTGAATTAAATAAGAGGGGGGTGCATTAGTTTATTTTGATTGTTTATGTTCTTCTAAAGAAATTAGATAACTAGATCTCTCAAATGCTCACATCGCTTCTACACACTAGATTTTTTATATTGGACAGGGTATCCAAACCTCCCACACCAATCCCACAAGGAGACAGTCCCCATGGAGTGTCTCCTCACCATGTTAGTCCTAGAAGCAATCACTATCTAGTGGGATTAGTAAGATCGAAGTCAAAACACAAGCTTTCAATTGACTCACTCATGCTCTTGATTAGTGACCTCACTTTGTCATCATCCTTTTGCATGCCATCGCTTGTCCCATCTCTCATGGGCCAACTTCTAGAGCTCTGAGCCTCCACTCCCAACTCTCTTTTTGGCTGGCCTACCTCTCTAAAGTCCTTTAGCCTCATGAAGGATCTACACATGCTCCAAGTAAGTTTCACCTCCTGAATCTCAAGTGATCCTCCAAGGTAAAGAAAAAATATGCCTTGAGTTGACTTTACAGTCAACTTCTTACACTTGTCTCATCTACCTTCAAGTCACCAAAGACTCCCTTACCTTCATAGGTAAGTATAACTTGCGTAGAGTCAACCTAGTGTATGAGGGTGTTCCTAAATATTTCTAATCCTTAAAAACAAACTCATCTCTAAACAAAATTTAGAGAAGAAGTAAAAGCTTAATTTAAAACGACTCAAAATAGATAAAAGAATAAAAAAATTTAATGATCAAGTAATCCTATAAGTGAGTTTAAATGATGATCCTAACGGTCTATATGATGAATGAATGGATTACTTGAAATTTTTTGCACAAAAAACTTCTAAAATACCGTGAAAGTTGTGCCAAGAATGATCTGAATTTATCTGTAAAATACTATGGAATTTTTTACTGAAATAAACCAAAAAATTGACGTTGTAAACTCAGAGTTTGAGATGAACTTAAATCTAACTCAAGAATACACGAATATGAGATCCACGAATAAACCTCAAGCTAACGCTATTGAATTTTAGCTAAATCAGGAATGAGAAAATTAGAACTCCTATGAACTAACCACAATCTGAAATCAAAAATCAATTTTGGTTAAACACAAATTTTAAAGTGATAAAACGGAAAATAAATTTTCTAAGACAAAAATCAGATTGTAATAAATCACAATCTAATTTGAAAATATCAAATATAGGTATTTTCAAAGGAATCACAGTTTGGGTTTTAAGAGAGTCCAAATTCAACCTCAAGAAATGAAAATCAAGAAACAAAATAAGGATTAGAAAAATGAAACTTAAACAATCAAAATAGATAACTTCAGATTTTAGAACAAAAAAATAGAATATTCATAAAATATAATATTTAGAAATCAAAAAAATGAAATTAATATTCTGAAATATACTAATCAACAAATAAAACTAATACTCAGAAATATAATATTCAAAAAATGGAATTCAGATATTAAATTAAGAGAAATTAAATAACTAGAGTTAGAAATGAGAGAAATAAAACACAAATTTGAAAACTAAATCAAAGGCAGAATAAAAATACAAAATAAGAAAAGAAATATTAAATCAAAGACAAATAAAAAAAATCATACCTAAAAAAAATTAAGCACAATCAATTGTAAATCAATAAAATGATTTTGAAAAACAATTCCAAAGCACCTAAAATATAAAAAAAATAATCGATCCAAGGCACCTAAAAAAGGATTTCAAACTCAAATTGAAATCAATCCAAAACACTAAAAAATGAAAAAAAATAAATAAAAACAATTTGAAATGAATTCAACATACCTAAAAGTGAAAAAGAATTTCAAACCAGGGCCTTTCTAAAGTTATTTCTGATGGAGATTACATTAGGAGTTGATTTAGGGAGGAACCACCATGAAGAAGCTTGAGAGATTGCTGCAAGATTTCTTGAGATATGGTCCAAAGTGAATCTCTACAAGATAGCTCAAGAGATCATCAAAGTAAATCACTAAGAGTATTGGAGAGAAAGAGCATCTTCAGTATTGAGGCTTTTAGGATTTTTCTCATTTCATTTTAAAGAAACCTAAGAAGAATTACCCATAGAAAGATAAAAATAATAATATAACTAAAATTATTGAAAATATAGGATTATGAAATAGAGGAAATGATGTTGAATAGAAAAACTATATGGTGACATAATTTCAATCTTGAGATGGTTCTATTTTTTTTAGAAGCATTGGAAATTTTATATAGTTCCAATGCATAATAATTTAGAAAGGCTCATTATAGGTTTCCTCAGGTTTTACAAATGTTCCAATGTCGACGTCCTCAACTGCCCAAGCTATCAGTACTTACGAATATGAAGATATACCTTACTCAAACAATTTGACCAAAGTTTAAAAAAATTATTTCATAAAATCAATAAAAATAAAAGAGATAATTATACAAAAACTTACAAGATCATGTTCTAAACTTATTTCCACATCAATAGAGCACCTGCAATCAAGATCTCCACAAGAAACTTGAGAGAAATTTCTGCTTGAGCTTCAAATTTTTACTTTTAAATTGACGAATGAAAAGCCCTTAAGGATACTGCTTCATCTTGGCACTCCATCTCATATTTAATGGCCACAACTTAAGGATACTGATTTTTCTCCTTTTATTTAATCTCATTCCTTGATCAAAGATGTAGAGATGATCCAACAACCACCCCCAAATCCATGACAATTTAAACTCTCTCTCTCTTTGAAGATAGATGTATTCTTCTTCTTTTTTTATTCATGGAACCTTTTTGACAGTTTAATCCTTAAATATGTTTCTTAAACCACGTTCTAAAGTCATTTCCACATTTGAGGAGCCTTTGACTTTAAGATTTCATTGAGAAATCAGGGAGAACTCATCACTTAAACCCGAAACATCCATTTTTGAAATCGCAAAATGAAAAACCTTGATCTGATTATTAATTAGATCATTTCAAGCATATTTTGGGTTTTTTATATTCTCATTAATCTATTGTCATTTAATATTATATTTCAACTTCAAAGCTTAGATTAGGTGAATTTCAAAAACTTCTATCATTTTCTCTCTCTTCGTGAGCAAATTTTTCTCTCCATATTTGCTCTTCGATTTCTCCACTGATATATATTCGATTAGAGAGTTTTTTATTTAATCAATAGATCTTTGAGTTTTCTATCCAAATCTATATTTTTTCCTAATTGCTCTCCCTAATTCATCATCCAATTTGATCAAATTTGAAAACATCTCAAGAACACTCCCTATTTCTTTGTGGATTCAATCCTCACTCACTCTATACTAAATTAAACATTATTAAATAAAAAAAATTAGTAAATTTGGTTTTAATTTTAACTCTTTGAAGTATGTTTTTAACAACCACATGATCATGCGTTGTATGTGGACAAATACCCATGCTGGGAAAATAGGGTGGTAGCATAGTGGAAGGCTAGATGTGGGGCCAAGTTTTCTAGGGCATTGTTTTTTGAGGGTGTCACATGCTTAGCTACAGCCAAAGAGCCCTCAACAAGTTTTTCGTGTGTTGGGTTCTAATATCGATAAGCCTTCTAAAATTTTAATCAAAATATTTAACATGACATTTGGTACGTGGATTTTTCATAAAACCCTCGTAATTATGTCTACATCCACCAACATTCATAGACTTTATGTGTGTGACCCTCTAAGTCTATATATCTCACTAGTTAATAACTCCACATATACATTTATCTACATCGATTATTGGTTAACCTTAATCAATTATCTACATCGACATATAGATTAACTAATTAATGTCTTTCTTACCAGTGGCCACTAGCTTAAGGGCTTACTCATCATAAGATTCAGATTAGAAAGTGTTGTTCTTTCCATATATTTTAATGTCTTTTTCTAGTATCTCATAAATGAGAATGTTTAAAACATATATTTAAATACTAGTAATCAACGCATTATAATCTTATCATAATTTATATAGTCATTGGCTATGCTCTTAGACTTCATTACAAAATCACACAAGAATAACAATAAATAAATAAATTTTAACAAATAGAAATAAAAAAGGAAGTGTGATTTGTCTTATATGCCACATAATATCATGAGTCAACAAGAGAGATAGAGAGATTTGATTGTACATTTTTTTCATTGAAGCCTCTCTTTTTTTCTTTTACGTCCTAAGTGCACAAAAATACCATTCGACTTAGGAAAATAAAATAATGACAAAGATAAAATAAAAAAGAAGCCAAATTAGAAAAAAAATATATATATAGTTAAATGTATGTGATTCATTTAAACTATTTTTAGAGATGATGCCCTAAATGACTTGAATATCTCAATGATGGATAGTACAAAATATTAAAAAAAAAGATAAAATGATTAAATGGTTACTTAATTATATAAGATGAATTGATGATGATATTCAAAGTTCTAACTAAACAAATGAAAGATTAATGATACAAAGCTTATTCTTAGAGGTGTCCAAGTTCCATTGCCAAAGTGAGTCAAATGCTCAAGCCTTCAATGCTTTTAGTTATAAAAACATACATTTCTCTAATAGTTTGGCTCAATATTAAGATATTTCATAACATCAACTTAAAATATTGAAGTAAAATATCAAACTCATAATCAGCTCACATGCAAGGGACATGATAGCAGAGTTTATTGAAGTATTGCATACATTTCATATGGCAAAGAATATGGTTAGGCGTAAGAGTTCGGGGGGATCAAGGGAGATGGGGGGAGCTCACCAATTCTTAAATCTTAGGGGTATGATTGTGAAATTTATATATAGTGGTGATTTTGCCAAAATTTTACTTACTCAAGTTTTTTTCCACATTATTCATTTATAAGGGTTTTTTTGCCAAATTTTGATTTCTAAGGGGTGTATAAAGAAATTTATAGGTTTAGAGCTCCAAAAAATTACAAAATAGTTCATTATTATTCTACTAGATGCATTTTGGATGAATTTAGATTAGACATGACAACAATTTCTATGCAGTAATCAAATAATTAAATATATTTCTCAGATTATCAAATATCTTTCAAATGATCAACAATGCGCAGAGAAATCTTCACTTTTCTCTTAAAATATGACAAAACCCGTGCTACTTATGATTGTTCCTCGTTTGGGGCTGCTGGGCGATGAAGTTTTCTGTTGGGCCTGCTGGTTCATCTCTGGAGGCATCTCATCTTGACTGATAAATACATAGAAAGCTCAAGAGAGAGGAGATAGAGGTGGAATAGGTAGTGAGGGACAGTGATTGTCAATCTGATCGATCAGAGTAGATCAATCATCGATGACATGAAAGATCATTATTTGATCATATAAATGATGTGATCAAGTCCCACTGATCAGATCTGGATCCTTCTCGGTAGATCAACCAAAGCCCATTACTCTTCTGAGGATTGATCATGATCAGACAGCCGTGCCCTAGTCGTGATCTTTACCAATTCTTCAGTGTATGCTTTGAGGGCAGTTGAGTAAAGATACTAAGATCACTAATCAGCCTTTGACACGTAATCCAAGTTGACTTGACTTTTACCCCGTTTGGATCAATAAATAATACGCCTTGACTTTTACTCGCCATAATCATTGACTTTTACATCGCCAGAAATGTCATCTAAGACAATCTGACGGGATTTTTTGCTGATTGTGGTATTGTCGATAGCAGAAAAAAAAAGATAAGAATCATAAAAAGGAACTTGGAATAACACACCTTGAAATGGATGTTGTCATCACTAACGCTCATAAGTTGCTTCCAAAATAGAGAATCACGATAGTCCTGTCAAATTCCTTGCAAAATTAGGTGCTAGGGTTTGCGTGTGTACTCACATCCGGTCTTCCCTCTTGCGAGGGGCACATGAGATGATCTCGTCAACGCGAAGGATCATCTCTGCTGCCTCAGTTGCAGAGAGGAGCACCGCCTGCTTCACCTTGAATGCCTCTGATATACCCAGCTTTCCCATGTCTCCCACCTGAAACCAAATTTGAGATTCATAAGATTCAAGAGGAAAGACTGGGGTCTTGGTGAGAAGCTACAGATCCAGATATTACGATTTTTTATACATGTAGTAGAGAAAGCAAAAGTCTGACTGACCGCGGATTACCAACTAAATTAGATTTTTTTTTTTTAATCTACAGGGAAGGTAAAGGTTTTAAAATTTGAAGAGGAAAGAAACAAGAGTTACCAGATGAGCAAAGGGATCAGATGGATTTGAATATTAAAGGGAAAAGATACACGTTTTTCATATGGCAAAAGAGGGAGATGACAAGAGCTTTCACACTAATGAGTTTCGGAGAAGCACAATGAACTGGGTTTCAGAGGAGCCCAGCGAAGGAGATTTGGGTTTCAGAGTAGCACAATAAAAGATATGTAGGGTTCAGATGGCGACAGTTTCGGAGGAGAATGAAGGAAATCAGGGTAACTAATGGTTAGGCTTTCAAAGAAATGCGATAATGGAAAAAGGATTGGGTTACCCATGGCGAAAGTTTCCATTGATGATGAAGGATACTATCGTTTCAGAAGAGCACAATTAAGGAGACAAGAGTTTGGACAGCTCAGACTTTGGAGGAGAATGATGAAGGAAGATGGCTAAGATTTCATATAACAAGGGTTTCTGAGGAGCACGACCAAAGAAAGAGATTAGGGTTTCAGATCTACGGTTTCTGAGTTGCAAAACAAAGGATGGAGATAGGGTTTCAATAGCTAAGGTCTCTGGGGACAATGAAGAAGATTTGCGTTTTAGATGGGTAAGCTTTCAGGGGAGCAGAATTAAGAAAGAAGATTAGGGTTTCATAGATCTAGGGACACATTTAGCTATCTGATGAAGGAGATTAGGGTTACATTTAGCACGGATTTCAGTGGTGCAAAATGAAGTCGATTAGGGGTTCAGATGGCTTGGTTTGATCAAAACAGGAGGGAGATATTAATTTCAGATAGCTAGGGTTCCGGAGAAAGAAATACGGTGGAAGAGATGGAGATACAACTTACAGTGCCAGTGATGACATCAATGCCAGCAGAGCTGTCCAGGCTGTGGTGCTCAGCCCGGAGACGAGAGATAAGCTCTGCACTATCAAGGCCAGCATTGTCTGCAATGGTGGTAGGAATGATCTGAAGGGCGCGCGAGAAGGCTTCAATTGCATGGGATTTCTTTCCAGGAGTTTTCCTCGCCAGCTCATCCACCTCCCTCATCATCACCATCTCTGGCCACCCTCCGCCATAAAGCACTCTGCTGTCATTCACTGTCTGCGACAGCACGCATAGAGCATCATGCAACGACCTTTCTGCCTCGTCCAGGACATGCGAGCTGCATCATCATCATCACTATCATCATCAGATGAAGAAAAATCAAGACATTGAGAGGACAGTATGAAAAGATAACCGATTGATCAATGGGAGGCAATCATCATGCTCATCAGCAAAAACAAGAGATCAAGGGTAAGGAAGAGACAGGAAGCAATGTGATGAAATCATCATCATTGTCCTTGGAAGAAGAAGAAGAAGAGATCAATCAAGGAAGAGGAGGAAAGCAGAAGAAATGTGTTGTAATCTCATCATTATCACCACCATCATTGTTGTGAGAATAAGAAGAATAATGTGGAGAAGAAAGTGAAGATATCAAGGGGAGGAGAGAATGAAATGAGAGAAGAAGAAACGAGAATCATTACCATCCTTGCCACAGATATCATCAGAGAATTAGGGAAGTGGCCATTACCTTGCTCCCCGAAGAACAATCGTGCAGGCCTGACCCATAGCAACTCCAGAGAAGTGAATGAGCTTGTCCTCTCCAATCATAATTTCCTCAATAAGCTTGCATCTCCCAAGTTTAACAGATTCTGGACTATCGAACGTGGATGTTATTTCTCCACCAGTAACAAGAGCCAACCGTTCAATTCCATCAAAGTCTGCATGCTCAATTGCCAGAACCCCAGCATCGGCAAAAAGCTCCTCAGGAAAGTTATAAATGAGCTGCCGATTCACAAAGCAGTTGATCCCATGACCAACAATCTTCTGCACTTTCTCTCTCATCTTCTCCTTCTCTGCAGCTTCGATCTGTGCCACTTTGGCCATGGAATCAACTCTCACTCTAGCTCCATAGATCTTCACCTTGTCAGTGTCCATGGCAGTGTTTGCCACCAGGATCTTTGCATCCTCTATCCTCTTTGGCTGCCCAATCCCGATTTTCTTGTCAAGAATGAATCTGTTATCATCAACGCAACAAAAGATTTGAATGAGATTACTATCTCTTGCATACAAATATCTATAAGAATCACTTTATAGATATACCCCTCGTCGAGAAACGAATCACTCAAAGATCCCCCTGGCTTCTTGATTATCTGAATGGATTCCAGGTTTGTGCTTCCCTGGAAAATTTAATGGTGCATGAAAACAGAAAATTTCATCACAAATCTCTTGATCACTTCAATGCTAAATCATTAGACAAAAGATGATGTACACAAACTATGCAACAGGAAACTTTTGAATCAGAAAGGGCTCAGGCATGCAAGTTCTTCCTCAATTAGTCCTCAAAGAAACTTAATCAACTTTTATCCAAGTTCTTGCACTCGCCCAAAATTGAAATAATTGAATGCAAGGATATTGTGTAATTGTTTCTCTCAAAAAACAAGAACATGTTCCACACCAGCCATCAGAATGACACGACAGAGATGTAGAGAGTAGAAGTATGGAAATCTTGTGTCTTATGCAAACTGGATTATACAAACATTCTGACCAGTGACTGTTGCAACCCAAGTCTAGAATTTAGACAACACAAGGAAAAGAGAAAGAACAAGAAAATTGAAATACCCAAGTGCAAGTGAAGATAAATCTAGAGCTATTACCTTGAGTCTCAAAACAGCGTCAACAGCTAGCGCAGCGAAATGTTCCTTGTCCTGGGCAAGAATTTTAGAGCACAAGGTAGTGGTTGCAATCTTCAGAAGATCAGTCTTGAACTTCTCTGTTTGATAATAAGGGGAGTGAATTGTAAGATGGTGGAGTTTTTAGAGAAAGCAGCAGAAAAAAATGAATTTTCCCACAGAATTTAATATAAAGGGCAAAGGAGGGATGGAGGATGGGAGTAAGAGGGAGAAGAACGAGAACAAGAGGAAGACATAAGAAGAGATGCAGGGGGAAATGGTTCTCTCTTCAATTAAGACAGAAAGGAGAGAAAATAGAATGGGAAAGTGGGAGAAGAAAATACAGAGAAGAATGAAAGTGACAGACAATAATGAATGAGAGTAAAGGGGAAGGTGTAGCAAGAGTAGGGGAGAGAAGAAAGAGAGAGAGAGAGAACAAAGGGATACAGAGGAATGAAGATTAAGGGGTAGATAGGTACGAGTGAATGGAGAGAGAGTAACAGGTTCAAGAACTTCACTCTGTCATGTTCACAAAGAGACAGGTCAGAAATAATAGGTACCGGGATCTTCTTTGTTATCCACAACCCTCTTTGTCAGAGCAATTCGTGCACACTCAGCCGCCATCCGGTAGCCTGAAAATTGGTCAGCATCATCATTATCATATCATCAACTCCATGATTTCATGGCATTTAGCAAAAGAGATTAACAAGTGATTGTTGCACTTAATGATGTAATTTTGTAATTGAACTCAGACCTTCAATGATTGTCATGGGATGGATCTTCACCGAAATCAGCTTCTCTGCCTCTCTCAAGAGTTCTCCAGCCAAAACAACAACAGAAGTTGTTCCATCCCCCACTTCGTCATCTTGAACTTTTGAGATATCTGATTTTCTTAAGGGACCCTCTTTTTGACGACAATGATTTCTAGGTATTTATGAGAGAATCAGATTTAAAAAAACCAACAAGGATACCAACAAGAACTTTTGCAGCTGCATTGTCAATGTGCAGAGATTTCAAAATAGTGGCTCCATCATTCGTGACTGTTATGCTGCGGCCTCGGCCAGTTGATTGCAGTATTTTATCCTTGGCAAGAAATCGACTAAATGTCAATAAAAATAACTATTTAAGAAGAGGAGAGGGTGTCTTTGTTAATACCATTCCCTTGGGGCCAAGAGTAGATTTAACAAGATCAGCAATCGCCATAGCTCCAATAAATGACGCCTACATCAAGAGGACAGTAGACATAATTTCAAGATTCTAAAGACTTATTCTGAAATCAAATGAATCGTATAGGGGACAAAAAATTGACTTAAAAAAATCCATCAACCAAGATCCTGAGTACACGCTTACCATTCTAGCACGCTCACCCTTCTCCTCGGTAGCATCATCCTTCAGAAGCTTCTCGATCTGGACAGTAAAACAAAAAATTATTTGACAAACGTGTCTACGACACGAAAAATAATTAAAAAGATGAACTTAGCGACATCCATACCGCCATGAGTACCAAAAAAGGCTAAATCTCCGCAGCAGATCCTCCGAAAAAAATCTAGGATAACTACACAACGAAAACCTCGTTCATTAAGAATCTAGTCTACAAAAATAAAGAAGCAAACAGAAGAAATGATCTACATCGAAACTAAAAGGATTCCAGATAGAAAGAAAAATAGCTAAGAAGGATAGGGAGAAGAGAGTACCCTAGTGGCGGGGAGAATTGCCGGAGTTGCCGCAGCTCCGATGAAAAATGGTGAGCAGTGACCGCAGCTACTATGGAAGAGGGTTTTAGGAGTTAGGGCTTTTTCCCCTCCGCCTTAACCGGAAATTTCCCGCTTTCGTGTTTCGGTTTACCAGAACTAAGATCCGAATCCGGCCTAATAAATTGAACAAAAACCCTCAGTGGTGAAATTCTTGTGTTTACACGTGGCAGAAAATCAAAAGTTTAAACTTAAATTGTTTCAAATAATTCTAGCTATTTATTTTTCATTTTTCCTTGAACAATGTGAAAAAGTCTTCGTGTTCAATGAATAGAATGCATTGAGCCATTGAAAGTAAGAAGGTTGTGATGGGGATCCGGGCACCGTTGGTTCCAGTGATTGATGTCGATTGAGGGCATCGATTGATATCTTATGATCAACATAGGATTGATTATTGATATTTCAGAAAATTAAAATAATTTCTTTTTTTAAATCTCTAAGTCAAGATTCCATTGAGTGTAAAATCTTTGAGTATCCACCATCCATTGACTTTGACCAGTAGTAGCCCTCACCACCTCTTTTTAGATCATCTTGTTCACTCGCTTCATTCTAGACCCATGCCACCATTAACTATCTCACCCTCTTCGTATTTTATATTAATTGTGGACAACTACAGCGAGAAAAACCTTAAAGTACTCAAAGAGAGAGGAGGTGTACACGTATTTATAAAAAGTAGAGAGAGAAAGAGAGATAATAGGCCCAAATGGGCTTGGAGTTTGGCAATTCCATCAAATACTCTCCCTAAAACTGGAGCATATAAGTCAAACATGTCTAGCTTGGTACATGTGGCATTTCAAGAGATCCCAGCAAGGCTTTTGGTAAACACATCTAAAAGCTAGTGAGATGACACTACATGAGGAGTGGAGATGAGCTCGGACATGAACTTGTCACAAATGTAATGATAGTCGATCTTAATGTGCTTTGTGTGTTCCTAATAAGTGGAGTTGTCAATAATGAATAAGGCTACCAGGTTGCATAATATAAGGGCATTGAAGAAGGAGGAGAGATGTTGAGCTCTTCAAGTAGTAAGCGGAGCCGCACCATCTATCGTGATATCGTAGCTATGCGCAATACTCAGACTCAACTCTAGAGCAAGATACCACTCTACTTTTGTGACTACCAAGTGACAAGGTTTCCACCTATGTAAGTAATCTCTAGTAGACTTGTGATCACCCTTATCACATGCATATCCAACATCCATATAGGCTTCAATCAGGAGATACTTGTGTCACTAATATGGAAGTCCTCTCCCCGAAGATCGTTTGATGTATGGCAAGACTCATAGAGCTCTCTCAAAGTGAGCTTGTCTAGGTTCATGTATAAATTGGCTTAACACACGAACTATGTACATGATGTTGGGGTGAGTAACAATGAGGTAGATTAACTTGCCCAAAAAGAAATGGTGTAGAGAGCAATGGTATTGCCCAATAAGCAATAGTGGAGATGAGGTATCCCAAAACTTTGAGTGAGCTCCCACGGGTGTAGACTTCAGCTTGCACTCAAGAAGAGCCTAGTATCTTGAAGAAGATTAAGTGCATACTTTTTTCGGGTCAGGCAAGCTTCTCATCTTGGTAGGTGAACATGAGCTTGATGAAGTAATGTGGAGTCCCCAAGTCATGCATGTTGATGTGTTTCTGCAGATGGACCTTTATGGCTTGGATGTCTACCTCATCACTCCTAGTCAAAAGAAGATCATCTATGTAGACTGAGAATGACATTTCCACTCTTAGTAGTCTTTTATGAAAACTATGAGATTTCGCAGCACATGATGAGAGCCCAAATTTGATAAGAAGATTAGTAAACTTGGTGAACCATACACAACTACTTTGCTTGATCCCATAAATGACTCGCTCCAAAGACACACCTTTGATGGCTCCGCCTGAGCAACATACCCAAAGGTTGCTCTATGAAAACATGCTCCTCAAGATCGCCATAAAGAAAGGTGTTAGAGGCATATAATTGATGTAGGAACCATGCCCAATTAAATGCTAGCAAGAGTATCATGCAAATAGAGTTGAGTTGAACAACTGGGTAGAAGGTTTGGGTGTAGTCAATTCTATATACATGGGTGAAATTACGAGCGACCAATCTAAGCTTATGCTATGCAATAGACCTATTGAGTTATACTTGAGAACGGACACCCATTTGCATCTGACGATGTTGGCATCACTTGTACGAGACACTAGTTTTTGAGTCCCTCGAGATACTAGAGCATCTACTTTTAAATCCATAGCTACCTTCCACTCGGGTACTTGTGCTGCCTCAAAATGCAATTGTGGGATTGACTTAAAGGCCACATAAATGGTGAAGACACAAAAGGATGGGAAAAGGCAGTCATAGGAAACAAAGTTGGAGATGGGATGTTGGGCGCAATCCCATGTACCTTTGAAAAGAGCGATAGGGAGATGAAGATCATCTAGAGGGATAGATGGAGAAGCCGCAAGTGCATTTTGTTGATGGTGCAATTAAATTGATGGTTGGAGTAGAGCAAGTGGTTAGGGTAGCACGTAGAGCAGTTTGTGTGGGAGAGAAGAAAGGAGACTCCTCATGGGAAGCGACATTAGCGGATGTCATGTGGCGATGGGCATAAAAAAAAACTTGATAGTCATTTGGCATCCCTGGACGAATACAATGCACCCAAAAACCCAAGGAGGAAGGGAGAATAGTAGAGAATTGAGTGAAATGCAACGAAGCATAATTGCCCACCTAAATAGAGCGGAACGAAGCCGGTTATAGAGATAGGTGGTTTTTATGAGAGCATCTGACCACAAATAGTGAGCGACAATCATATCAATCAGAAGTATGTGAGTGATGTCAAGGAGTTAACAATGTTTCCATTTGGCTACACCATTCTAATGGGATGTATGGGGGCAAGTAGACTAATGAACAATGACGTGATAAGCACAAAAAAGGCAAAGTGAGTCTTGAAAAGTTTGAGAGCATAACATGCAATTTAACATGTAACTTAAATAACATACAAATTATACTTGTAATTATATGATTATGAATGTAAATTAAGGCATAAAACATTCAATTCCTATGGATGTTATAATAATATAAGTGTACATTTATAATTATATGCACTTTACAGTTATAATCTCAAAATGCATTATCTTAAGGGATAATTATACATAACTAAAGATTAAAAGTTTCAAGTAGATTATTATCATTTTATATTGGAGATTATAATTAAGTTTTAATTACAAATAATAAGAGAAATTGTTTTTACACACTCACTTATTTTTCTAATTTTGTTTTCCAAGGAAAATGAGTGTATTTTTTAGTTAAATTTTTTTCTCTTGTTATTTATTAAATTTGAATTTATATAATGATATATTATTTAATTTCTAATGAAAAAAATGGATAAAAATGAGTTATATTTTCAAAACTATAAAATTTCTAATTTTTAGGGATTTTTATAGAAAATTTTGAATTTTTCTATAGATTTATTATAAATTTATTTTAATTTAAAATATTAAAATTTTAGTTTTATGCACATGTTGACATGGCAGGAGCGCTTGCATGTTGTCGTGTGGCCGCGTATGTGCGTGCCACGTGGCATACGCGTTGCGAAGGTTTGTGTGCGCCATTAGTGATTAAAGCACCCTTTAAGGGCATAAGCTAACCACTAATGATCGCATATGCATTTATACGCGACATTTACCTTGATTTTTTCTATGTGGGTCTATCTTTTCTATTTTTATGCAGGTAAGGCGGTGATAACATGCATATTTAAGTTAAATTCTTATCTTACTTAACTAATATTCATGCTTATTTATGTAATTATTGTGCACATTATCATAATTTTATGAATTTTCTCCATTGGTATGTCATTTTACTAAATTCCATATTTATGTATTATTTAGGGTTAATTATGTGTTTTATTAATGTTTGACCTTTTGCAAGGTTAAATGATTAGAAATTAACCACTTTTTTGAGTTATTTTGACTTTAGTAGATGATTAAAAGAATTAATTTCAAGAAGAGAATGGTGAGATGATATAAATAGAATTTTTAAGGGATTATTTAAGATTATTTTGAATTCACCTTATTTTCTTGTTTGAATTTATATTTTTTAGATGACATAATATTCAAGATGAAGAAATTTGTGATCCAATGAAGAAAATTTGAGTTAAAAAGGAGTTATATAAATGAAGATATGCATTTCTTAATTTTTTAGAATTTTCTAGATTTTATTTTGATTTTTTAAGGTATTTTTTCGATTTATTTCCTTATGAAAAAATGCAAAAATGGTTTATTGAATCGCGTGGGACCTCGCGGAGCTAACATGTCACGACACGCACACTTGGCGGAGCCACATGATCCCACGTGGATGCCTACGTGGTGCGAGGAGGCTTCGGGCTGGCAAATGATGGGCCCACGGGTTAGTGGGCCCATGTAAGAGTAGTAGGGCATACTTGGCCCATATGAGCGACGTACCCCTTAAGGGGGTTCTCCTTTATATACCCGTTGCTTTCCAATCATTTTCTATGTGTGGGACTATGTTACCTTTCCTTGTTGCAGGTGACGCGGCGGCTCAAGAGGCGTCCGATTAAATTGCGTTCATCGAAGGGCATCGATTGAGTGAACTCAGGTCCACCCGATCAAAAATCAAAGCACATGCAAAATTAAGAGCCGTCGATCGCTTAAGTGACATCGGATGGTCGCGATTTAATCGTGCTTTCGGCAACTCATGGAGCGACACGTGGACGCATAAGGACTCTCCGATCAAGATCAGACGGGCAATAATTGCGGAAATGTGGGATTGTGGCCCACTAAAATCACGCGATCGTGGTCGTCCAATCTTCTTCACCAAATCGGACGCCCCACACTTTTCGCACCAAATTTCTTATAAAAACGATGTTCTTCCTTGGTAAACTCAAATTTCAATCAAATCGTGAAGAGATTAAGCAATTTTGGAGAAAAATCTTAAGTTCTTCGTGATCCCCTTGCATTCTAGACTGAATTGCGATCATATTGAGGTAGGATTGATCACGAATCATTACAATAATTGATCGGAATCTCCTCTTGAACGTCGAACGTACGTCGAAGAAGAAATCGAGGAAATACTCTTCAATCAATGCGAATTGAAGCCAAATCTTCGCGTTAATCGGGTTAGTAGTGTGATTTGCTTGTATTGCTTGCAATTTATGTAGTTTAGATTAGATTTAGATTGGTTATTTCATTTTAGAAATCGATATTTTCCAATTCTTGTCTAAAAATCACGAATTATAATTAAAAAATTTCTATTTTCTTTCTAGTTTCTTTTGTAATATTTTACCCTCTTTTTCTTCTCTAATTTTATAGAAAATCAACAGCTGGTCAAAGTCAATGCTTTGACCTTGACTTTTGACTTTTTTTCGTCAAATCATTTTCTAAATTTCTTAAAATATATCCTCTGATATATTCATATAATTTTCATTAATTATATATCACTTTCATTTCTTAAATCCCTAATTAAACTTAAGTTTGACCAAGTCAACCCTTCAATTAAAGTCAACCGTGTTCTCTATGGATCGACCCGATCTTTACACTATACTTGATTTCATATTTTAGTCATTGTGAGTTCGGAATTATAAATTTTGTTTGACTGACGTTTGTGTGTTTTTAATAACCACATAAAACGTTCCGTCAAGTGGCGCATCCTAGAGCGTGCGATCCAACGATTTAATCTTAGCCCTTTCATTTTTTTACCTAAATGGAGGGGGGTACATGGTCATCTGTCATTGCGTGACGATTCATCTTAACATTTTTTATGAATCATGGTTGTCCATCACAAGAGTTATAATTGTCACGATTCGACGTAACCAATGGACTTCCAAGGACGTGTGGCAGCATCTCAAGCGCTAGATGCTAGATCAAACACCAGCCCTTATGCGATGCTCTTTCTTCATGTGCGATGTGGCAAAATCTTAGCGTTTCATCTTCTATTGGATGGACAAGACTTAACAGTCACGATTTGTATACTTGCATTTCATTTAAGTTGTTGATCGAAGATCAATCGTCAAATTCAAAATTTGACTAATCTATAATTCTAAATTACAATAGAATTATACATGACGAAAGATTAGAAGGAAAACACATAATCTAACCCGAGATAGTGCTCTAAATGATCAAATTAATTGATGGATCAAAGGCTTTTCATTTTGAAATTTTGAAGACGATTGTTGACATTCAAGAGGAAAATTTTCCCTATTTTTTCAATGAAATCTCACTTTCAACTACTCCTTGGATGCGGAAAAGAGTGTTGAAGAAGAAGAAAGTGAGAGATTCAAGGATTGAGATGTCTATATAGTTCGATAGCTTGAAACATCTAAGAATATATTTTCCATAGAAGAACATGAGTATAAATACATAAATTTGGGCGTAGCCGTCAGATTTAGCACTTTAATCTTCGATCAAAGGCTCTGATAAAACTCTTGGATGCGAATCGTTATGTTTAAATCTCCTCTGTTCGATCGAAGATGAGTCATTGAGATTTTTCCATGTCGAGTGTGAAGAATAAATGCAATGAAACGCTTGTTGTTTGATCTTCATCTGACACTCTCGATGTGTCCACGTGTCGATTTGGCAGTTTTAATCGCAGTCGTTATAACTCGTTAGATGAATGGCTAAGATTAAATCATTTTAAAATGATTTTTTGATGAATCGTTACGCGCCACGTACCCCCCAACTTAAGTGAAGATCGACGACTTTGATTTAATAGGCGAATCAGACACTTCTTGTTGTGCCACATCACCTACGTATTAAAAAAAAAAATAAAATAATCCCACATGACAAAAATAATGCGATTTAACAGGTATATACCATGTGTGCATTAAGTGAGGTAACTTAAATCCTAAAAAAGATGTGTTTATCTCACTAATCACTCACACTCACCCATGCACACTGACGAGACGAAACCGCGAGGTCGTCGATTTCACACGGTCTCGTGTCAAAAATTAATCCGAACTTACCAATTTGGGGAATTAAGAGTGAATTGAAGGGTATAATGGTAAATAAGGGTCAAATCCACAGGGAATTAAGGTATTTTTGAGAGATCTTTTGGAATTTGGTCAAATTGGACGATGAATTGAGGTGAGAAATTAGGGAAAATGGTGGTTTTAGAAAGATAACTCAAAGATCTATCCGTGGAATAAAAAATCGCTTGATTTGGATTAGTAATCACGGAGAAATCTAAGATGGAAGTGGGAGGAAATTTTCGGACGTTAAAAATCGTGATTTAAGCTAAAATTCGATGAAATTAAACTCTAAATCCTTATCTAAAAAGCAATTAAACATAAATGACAGATTAGGAAGCAAAAACCGCTCCCACTAACCCCCAATTGCGATCAAATCGCGGCGATTAAGCCTCTCAATCACGAAGAACATGAAGAACGCGATCGGTGGATTCAAGCTGCAATTTCTCCTTCAATTCTCCACCAAATCTTGATTTCAACCCCTCTGTGGATGCGGAATTGATAGAGGAAGAGGATGGAATCAAGAGAAACGAGAGGAATGGTGTCTAGACAATTCAATTTGATTGAAATCCAACTCGAATACATACAACGATGAAGAACAAGTTTATTTAAAGGAAATTTGGGCGTAACCGTTCGATCGTTTCGATCGACGGTTATGATGAAACGGTCCATCGTGGACCGTTTCAATTAAGTCGCGATCGTCGGATTGAAGATGGACGGCCTGGATGCGATCTCCCGAGATGCGTTATAAAACGCATGAAACGACGCCCGTTGGATCGCGATCTAATGCTCGAGATGCGTTTGATCGCGTGAAATCGTGGCCGTTATAACGCCGATTTTAAGGCCACGTGCGCGATCAGCTGATCGGTGGACCACGCGTCCACTCGATCGGTGCGTGTGATGCCGCCACGTCGCCTTCAATCCGACCGTTATAAATCTTTTAATAGGCAAGTGTCATGATGGATCGATCAGTGGTCCGCGTCCACGCGATCAACGCATTGTCTTCATCGCCAGTCTGAATCCGACGCTTCCGCTTTTGCCACGTCGCCTGCAGCTAAAAAAAAGCCGTGTGGATTAGTCCCACACGAAAATAAAAAAAGCGAATCGTCGGGTTTATAAGACCCGACGATCTAAGGGGTTAATAACCCTTCCCATATAGGGAAGGCTGAAGACCCATTTTATATATGATAATAAATAAATAAGATATAGATATAATGCGCCACGTAGGCACTGCGTGGGTCCATGTGGCGCTGCCACGTGGCCTTGCCTGCCACGTCGCATCCACGCGGGTCCCGCGCGAAATATAAACTCTTTTTGTAATTTTTTTTATTTATTTTAAAGCGGTTTTAAATAGAAAATAAAATTCATAGAAATCCGGAAAAATCCAGAAAAATCCCTAAAAATTGTAAAAATCATATCTTTTAAAATACAACTCCAAATTAATCTAAATTTCTTTTATTTGATCTGAAATTTAATTATCTATCATTCTAAAAAGTCAAATTATTTAAATAACAAGAGATTTAATTCTTATTTCAAAAATACATTCATTTCTTTAAGATTTTAACTTTAGAAAATTAAATGAATGTTTATAAAAATAATTTCTCTTATTATTTAACTTTAAAAACCACTTATAATCTCAAGTAAAGATGGGTTATAAAATCTTTAATCTTTAATTCATCATAATTAACCCTAAATTAACGCATTTTGAGATTATAACATAAAATTACATAGAATGATAGAAATACACTCAAAGTATGATAACATGCACATAAATGTAATTTTTTATGCCTTAATTTGCATTAATAATCATGTTTTATGATGTTAGGATTGCATGTTATCACACACACGCGCAGCAAACTCACATTCACACTTGCACACATGCACGCGCACATGCACACATGCGCACACACACATGCACGCTGATGAAACGAATCGGCGTGGTCATTGAATACTCACCGATTTATGTCAAAACTAATACCAAACTCACCAATTTTATCAAATAATCACAAATTAAGGAGTATAGTGGTGAATAAGGGTTGATTCCATGGAGAATTAGGGTAATTTCAGACGATCTTTTGTAATTCAATCAAATCGGACGATGAATCATGGTCAGAAATTAGGGAAATTAGTAAATTTGGGAAGAATAATTGAAAACGAATCCACATAATCAAAAATCACTAAATTGAGATCAAGATTTGTGAATAAATCATCAAGTGAATAATAGAGAAATTTTTGAAATTAAAAATTGAGAAAAACCAAAATTAATATTAAAATTGACTAAAAATACGATTCAAAATTGAAATCTAAAGATATACGAAGGAATATTAAGATGAAATACGATCTCTAACCCAATATTGCACTTGAATTGATCCAATTATTTTCTAGATCAAAGGCTTTTCATTCCCGAATTTGAAAATCGATTGTTGATGTTCAAGAGTCGATTTCTTCTTTTTCTCTCAACGAAATCTCACTTTTAAGCACTCTGTGGATACGGAAATTGATCTATAAGCAATTGGAAGCAAGAGATTCAAGGGATTTGGTGTCTAAATCATTCAATTACTCGGATGGCCTTGGAATGCTTTACAATCTCGAAGAACATATCTATTTTTAGGGTGAATTGGGCGTAACCGTCCGATCGAGCATTTCATATTTGATTAACAGCTTTGATGAAACACAGGAGTGCGAATTGTTACGATTAAGTCATGGTCGTTGGATCTCAGATGGACCATCGAGAAGAAGCCACGTCGCGCACGCTATAAGTAACGCATCAAACCGTCACTGTTTGATCTTGATCCGACGCTTGAGATGCGTTTCGTCGGTTTTAATCGCAACCGTTATAACTTTTTAGATCGACAGCTGAGATTAAATCATTTTAAAATGATTTGCCGACGAATAGAATTGCACTACGTATCCCCTGCCTTAAGTGACAATCGATGGTCGTGATTAATCACACGATCAGACACTCCACATGCTCCCACGTCACCTACGCGAAAATAAAATATTATTTAAATCAAATAAATGAATTTTCAATTCAAAAAAATTCTGAAAAAATCTTTAAAAATCCATAAAAATTAGAAAATTTATATCTTTTAAAATATAACTCTAAATTAATCCAAATTTATTTCATTGGATAAAAAATTAAATTATAAATCATTCAAAAAAGTCAAATTTAATAAATAACAAGAAAAATACATTTCTATTTCAAAATACACTTATATCTTTTAGATTTTAAAACTTAGAAAAATATATGAATGTATATAAAATGATTTCTCATATTATTTAACCTTTAAAACTAATTATGATCTCAAGTAAAGATGGGTTATGAAAATATTATCTTTAATTCAGCATTATTAACCCTACATTAATGCATTTTGAGATTATAATGACTTTTTCATAGAATGATAGATAAACACTAAAAAATATGATAACATGCATTAGAATGGAATGTATTATGCCTTAATTTGCATTAATAATTATGTATTTTCATATTTAGTTAGCTCGTTATCACACACACTACTTCACACTTGCACACTTGCGCGCACACATATGCACCCACATACACACGTGTCATGTGCCATGTTCGTATGCTGCCACGTGGCAACACCTTTTTTGCGTGCTACACGTCAGCTGTCATATCAGCTGATTTTTTTATTCTTTTTCATTCAAAGTAAATCCAAATAAATCCATAAAAAATAAGAAAAATATAAAAAAATCCCTAAAAATTAGAAAATTCATAACTTTAAAATTATATCTCCAAATTAATCCAAATTTATTTTGTTGGATCACAAATTAAATAATCTTTCATTTTAAAAATTCAAATTTAATAAATAACAAGAGAATAACTTTTTTTTGTAAAATAAACTCATTTCTCTTAGAAATTAAAATTTAGAAAAATAAATGAGTATATAAAAGTATTGTATCTTATTATTTAACATTAAAACCCAATTATAATCTCTAATATAGATGAGAATAATCTACTCTAAGATATATTCATTAAAAATATATAATTATCCCTAAAATAGTACATTTTTAGATTATAACTTAAAATTACATGAAATGATAGATATGCACTCAAAGTATGATAAACATGCACACAAATGGATTGTTTTATGCCTTAATTTGCATTAATAATCGTATAATTGCATGTTAAAATTGCATGTCATCACTTATCGGCCTCATAACCCGACACATCACACTTTGAATGTCATGCAACGAGGACATGACATTGATGAAGGCAATAGTGTAACGATGATGTAGAGTGGGCATGGGAGGTGGGTACAAAGAGGCGGCAATGTAAGAAGATTGCAATCAAGAAGTGCACATGCTTATCAATTGGGAGGAGATTTAAATTGAGGTATGCTAATGGCAAGAGAAAAAGGGCAACAACAACACTATGATGGCAGTTTGAAAGCAATAAAACAATAGTAATCTAATGGCAACATAACTATAACATAATTTGGCTAATGACTGAATTTATGGCTATGATAATATGCGAAGACATAAATTTAAGATAGATGATGCAATATGTAACTTAGAAATCTATTAGCTTATAGTAGGGGGTTACATGGGTTTTTTCAAAGAGAAGAAAGGTGACTGTGCAGACAAAGTGAGATTGTCTACCCTTGATATTCAAAGAGATTGACTCAAGAAATAAGATATAATGAAATCCTTGGCTAAGATAGTGGAAATCGATGAAGGTGTTCTCGATGATTTTCTCCATGTAATAATACTAACTTAAGTGAGTGATTAGGGTTTGACAGCTTGACAATACCCTAAGTTATTAGTGAGTTTCGAACAAATGAAGGATTACACATACATGATAATTGATAAAGCGAGATCTTATGGTCATTAAAAACACACATTCATGCATCAAAATAATTTCTAAACTCACTAAAATTATGATTTAATTACGAATTAATTAGGATAATGGTGAGTAAGGATCGAATTCATAGAGAATTAGGAAATTTTTTATAAATATCTTTAAAATTTTATCAAATTAGATGATGAATTGTCGTGAGAAATCTAGGAAATTGATTTTTAGAAGTAGGACTCTGAGATGAATCTATGGAATCAAAAATCACTCAGCTTAGATTAGTATTCGTGAATAAATCAAGGAGCGAAATAAGGAGATAGAAATTGATGGCAAAGAGAGAGAAAGTCATGAAATTAAGTAATGGTATTGGATAAAAGGTTAGGAAGAAAACACATAATCTTACCCAAAATCACACTCGAATAGATCTAATTAATCATTGGATTAAGGCTTTTCATTCCACATTTTGAAAAACAAAAATTCAGAGTTCAAGAGGCAAATTCTTCCTTTCTCCCTTGACAAAATATTGATTTCAAACACTATTTGGATGTGAAAACAAGTCTTGAAGAGGAAGAAAACAAGAGATTCAAGGATTATGTTGTAAAAAAGGTTATATCAATAAAAAAATCTAAGAATGGTTTACACCATTGAAGAGAAATAGTATAAGTAGATAAAAATTGGGCATGGCCATTCAAATGGCCTTTTTTTCTTCAATGAATTGCTCAGATGTAATGCTTGGAGTCGAATCAACGTTGTTACGTTGTGGCTATTGGATTCGCAATGAAGGGTTCTAATTTTTTCTGTCGCATGTGAAGAGGAGGCACTATTGAATCGTAACCGTTCAATCGTGTTTTGATGCCTCATGTCTCATTGAGGTGCTTTGAATCCTCATATCAACTGCTAGGATTTATCCATTTAATAAAATGAATCGACACCATTCAAATCCTATCACGTACCCCTTTGAGTAAGTGAAGACCAATGGGAGGGATTAACTCCATGAATCAAACGTCTCATATCATACCATGTCAATAGCAAAAAAATTAAAGCATCAATAGTCTCACATTAGAAAAATAAGATATATTTTTGTGTATAAATAGTAAAGTGGATTATTTGGTTAGCTCAAGTCGATTAAGGGCGCTTAATCACTAATAATGCACGATAATCATGCTCCAAATGTGCGCCACGTGGCACACGCACATGACGCCACGTGGACAACATACAAACATGAATGCCACATCAATTGCCACATCAGCGTGCACTTAAAATCCTATTTTTCTCATGTTTTTAATTAAAATAAATTTGAAATAATTTCTAAAAAATTTAAAAAAATTTCAAAAAAATCCTTTAAAAATTAGAAAATTCATAACTTTTAAAAATAAAACTTTTTAATATAATTTTTTATTAAAAAATTCAATAATCTATCATCCTATATATTTTAAATTAAGCAAAAAACAAAATAATAAATTTTTAACTAAAAAATATACTCATATTCTTTTTAAAATAAAACTAGAAAAATAGATAAGAGTATTAAAATTTTTCTCATTATTTAAATTTAAAAATGAAGTAAAATCTCAAATATAATAAGGATAATCTATTTTAGATATTCATATTTGATTTATGAAAGACTATTTCTTAAAATAATACATTTTAAGATTTATTGTTTAAATTGCATAGAATGATAAATATGCACTCAGTGTATGAAAACATGCATAAGAATTGAATGTTTTATGCTTGCGTTTATATTAATAATAATGTAATTAAAAGTATATTTGCATGTTATTAGTAATCAATAATGGGAAGGTTTTATATGAGAGTTTTTATACACTATATAACTCCTAGGGCATGTGATGTACCTTGGCACCCAATGGGCTGACAACTTGACTTGCCGATTGGGTTACATTAATCATTAATTAATTAATTAATTTATATGTTAATATAGATAATTAATAAGGTTGACTATTGAGGTGTTATTGGGTCTATAAAGTTATTAACTAGTGAAATATATGGGCCTAAAGGGTCAAACACATGATATCTATAGATATTAGTGAAAATAAATATATTTATGAGAGTTTCTATGAAAAGTTCACATACCAAATGTCTAGAAATAGGGGAAAATGATCATAAACTCAAGGTGCCCATGCAAGCAATGTGAGAATTCTCTTACTTTTTCTCTTTCTCTCTTGGTGAAGAGCATTGAAGAGGAGATCTAACCATCTAACAATTGTGTGGATATTGCTAGAGACTGGACACTTAAATAGCTTTGAGAACTCTTTCAAGTGAACCCTATACATATAGATTCTAATAAATACTATAGGATAGGATCATCAGCTATTTGTGCCTTAGTATTTTAAATATCTGATTCAATGTATTCCGCTATGTTCAATGGGCAGATAAAGGGACACGTGAAGGGTAGACAATAGATACATAATTAGGAAGAGACGAAGACATGCATAAAGACAAGGAGACAAAGAGACAAGGAGATAGAGAAGTAGATGGGCCCATTGGATAATCTTGGAGCATGGGTCAAGATGGTAGGCCCAAGATGGCCCTAGTAATCTATCCTTAAGACCAAGTCTAGTTCACACAAGCAAAAGGGGAAACACATGCATGTCATGGTAAATGAGATGGAATCATCTTGTTTAATGACATGATGTGATCATATCATGGGGTAGAGTGATAAGTGCTTGCTTGATGAAAAATTGAAGCCCTAAGACTTTCTTACCCCCATTGAAAGTTAAAAAGCAAGAATACAACATCATTTGGAGAGATGAATACCATGATCCATGGAGAAGTGGTTACATATACCATGATGAATACCATGATCCATGGCTGATAAGAAATACTAATTCTAATACCATGATGAATACCATGATGAATCGTGGATTAATGATTACAAAAAGAAGAAAAAGAAAAGGAAAAGAGTTAATGATTACCGGCCAGAACCCTAGATTACAGGCTGCCGGTCACTTGGTTCCGTACATTGACCGGGAGACCGGCGATAGCCAGTCAACGACTTGAGCGGCAGGTCTCAAGAATTCAGGTTTCTTCAGCTCCAATTAAAGAAAAAAAGAAATATAAAAAGAGAGCCTAACTGTCTCGAGGAAGAAAACTTGAAGGTAGAATAACAAGGATTCTTCTGGATTGACCGGGACGAATGTTTTTCTCTGGGGAGGCGACTTCGAAGAGGAGAGTAGACCTCGGGGGAAGGAGCAGCAAAGAGAGGGACCGTGATGTGCTTCTCGAGAAGGCCAGGATCCAGCGGCAGCGCCGCCAGGGGCTGCGCCTGCAGAATTCCGCCGCGCTGCAGATTCAGGTTTACTGACCGGGATTCCGTTGGCTGAATTTTGAAGTTTCAATGTTCCGTTTTATTAAATTCATGAAATTGCTACTATCTTTTATTATTAAATTTTGAATTCTGTCGAATGCTATTGTTTTTATCAGGATTTTGTAGTTGAATTTGGAAGTTTCATCGTTGATCGAGGGAAATTGATGACGTCTGGAATTGGCCCATCGGATTTTTTAAACTGAAAGTGTCATTGCAACAGTGAAAAATCTACACCTGATAGAAGAAAACATTCAACACAACTGAAATTAAATCATAAACGAATGTTCTTCATAAA
Source organism: Lemna minuta (assembly GCA_024174645.1). Classification (NCBI taxonomy): domain Eukaryota; kingdom Viridiplantae; phylum Streptophyta; class Magnoliopsida; order Alismatales; family Araceae; genus Lemna; species Lemna minuta. The sequence goes on from CM044104.1 coordinate 20,164,663, forward strand.
TTTTTGAAGATATTTATGGTGGCAGAAAATTTGATGACGCTGTCAATGTACCATCTATTTTCTCCGCTGAAGTGTCATTGCAACTATGACAAATCACGATATTTAGGGAAAAGTTATTGAACAGCATTGAAAATCACATAGCAGGATATTGTTATTCACAATTTTTATTGAAAATTTACTTAATGGTATAAGCGTGATCCTGCTAGTCGAACTGAAAAGTTTAGATGTTCTTTATTGATGATGCCTGCAATTGCCCCATCTGATTTTTGTAGCTGAAATGTCGTTGCAATAGTGAAAAATCTATGACTTGTAGACATAAGCTTACAAGTAAATCTGAAAATTTAACAATTTGATATCAGTATCTATGATTGTTGTGAAGATATTTGCTTCATGGTATTACTCTATAAACATGATTCTGTAAGTTGAATTTAAAGTTTCAACATTCTCTATGGAAAATTGATGAGACATAGCATTGGTTCATCTGATTTTTGGTAGCTGAAATGTCATGGCACATTGAGAATTCTAGGTCTTGTAGAAAAAAAAACCTTCATATAAATTGTAAATTCAATAATTGATATTGATATTCATGATTGTCATGAAGAGATTTACTTCTCTGTAAACAGATTCCATAAAGATGAATTAAGAAGTTTCAATGTTCTTGAAGGAAAACTAATAAGGCATGTAACTGACTTCAACGAAAATTGATGTTGCCTAGAATTGCAACATCTGATTTTCATAACCAAGTGTCATAGCAAGAGTGAAAAATCTGCTGCTGATAGAAAAGAAATTCAATGCAGCAGAAAATCAACTATTAGAAAATCAGTGTTCATGATTGTGGTTAAGAAATTTATGGTGCTGAACTTCTTAGAGGACATTGATGCTGCGTTGATTTGGTGCTCAATGGAATTACTCTATAAACATGGTTTGCAGCATCTGAATTTCATTGTTGTAATTTCGCTGTAAAATGAAAAAAATCTACCCATAGTCAGAGAAAGAATTCCACCTTTTAGAAAATAAACTAATAAGATATTATTATTCATGATTTTGATGACAAACTTCTTTATGGTGGTAGAAATTCTTTAGAGGGAGGAAATCTGTTGAAAATGAACGTTCAAAGTTTCGCCAGGAGTTCCATCTTGCATATGGGCAGCACTGTGAGAGAGTGAAAAGGTATGCTTGGCCTGAAGACTCTCTCTCTCTCTCTCCCCCTCTCTACATTTGAGAGCTATGATCGATAAATTGACAGAAACTCCCCGAAATATTTTCATTGGATTGATCAACCCTTAAATGTTCTTTTCTATTGAAACAGACATTGTTTCGGTCCAGACTCAGAGTTTTTGCGGCAACTGCTCTTCTTCTTCAATCGAGGCAGTAAAACTGACTTCGTTACACTAGTTGATTGTTGTAGAATGATGCTGAAATTTTCTCAGGAAAGCGGTCAGTATAAGCTCCTTATTTCACCTTTTTTCAATTCCATCTTACTTTGTTACTTCCATCTTGGATTCTGAACAGTACTCATGCTTCAGTCTCTTTTTTTTCTTTATTCTGCTCTAAAATTAGTCCTGATCTTGTTCCCGCTGAGATATCATGAATCAGGCATGGATCTCTTTGAGGAATAAGGAACTTATGCATGAGAGGGTGTAGCACAGAAAATTACTACTATAAGCATTTCAGTGGGATTTAAAGACAGGACATCATATTGGGATTTAAAGATACTATATAAATTATACGGTATGAAATTCATAAGATGCAAAATCTTTATAAGATTGATTTCATTGTGAACCAGAAAAAGACTTCATGATTTTAGTTGTTTGTGGTGGGCCTCAGTGATTCTATCACTGATACTGAAGATTTCGGATCTTCACCCAGAGAGAGAGAGAGAGAGAGAATAGGGAAAGGAGAGAGATAGAGGTAGAGAAGAGAATAGGGAAAGGAGGGAGATAAATATAGAGAGAGAGCCGATAAATTAACTCATGCTTAACTTAAGACTTTACAAGGTATTTCTAGGAGAGTTATTGGGCCATTAGATAGGCCCATAACCAACTTCTTGAACATTCTACGCTAGAAAATTCTAGACTGTGGGCTAATAACACTTAATAAAGGCCAATCCAACACTCCCCCTCCAGTTGGAGATTGGTTAGAATCCATGTCCCATTTGCTGCACAACTCCTAGTAGTGTAATGCAAATTGTCTGTTGGTAAAGATGTTGATCTGCTGCTCTAATGTAGTGTAGGGTGTGCAGAATTGTTCAGTTTCCAGTTTCTCCTTCATGAAATGATGATTCACTTCGATATGTTTGGTGCAATCATGCAAGGCTGGATCATAGGCTATGCTAGTAGCAGATTTTCTGTCACAAAAAATCTGTAGAGGATGACTGCAAGACTTTTTAATTTCTGTGAATAAATTCATACCCACAAGGCCTCACAGATGCCCTGAGTAAGTGTCAGGAACTCTGCCTCGGCATTCCAGGGAGCAACTATCTCATGTTCTTTTAATCCTCTGCACCATAAGGTTGCCTCCAAGAAAGTTATAATAACCCATTGTGGAACACCGATCCATGCAAGATCTAGCGTAATCAGCATTAGTATAGATCTGAATGTGCAACCCACCATTTTGTTTGCAGAGAAGTTGTTGTCAAGTGCCTTTAAGATATACTGACAACCCGATTGGCAGTGAGTAAGTGAGAGACCCTTGGTGCATGCATAAATTGACTAAGAATACCCACAACAGGCAGTATCAAATCATCTCTCTTGTCACTCTCTCTCATCTCTGTCTCTCTCTCCCACTACTCTCTCTCACTTCTCTTTATTTCTCTCTCCCGCTACTCTCTCACACCCCTCTATCTTTCTGTCTCCTCTCTCTAGCCCATCTCTCACATCTGTCTTTCTCTCTCCCTCTACTCTTTCTCACCTCCCTGTCTTTCTCTCTCCTCTCTCTCCTGCTACTCTCTCACCTGTCTATCCTTTTCTCTCTCCCACCACTCTCTCATCCTCTCTTCTCTCCCTCTCTCTCACCTCTCTCACTCCCACTCCCGTCACTCTCTCCCACACTCTCACTCCGGTTGCTCGCTCCCCTGGTCCACCATCCTCTCGCTCCCAATTGCAAGCTCTCCCATCTCTCTGTCCCTCCTGCAGTTCTCTCTTTTTCTCTCAATTGAATAGACGGCACATTCCTTACAGGTTTACGGCCTGATCATCATCAATTGCTGTTCACCATCTGTAATCGTCATTTGCTACTAAAATTCATTTCTTTTTTGTTGTTTTTATGATCATTTTTTATCCTGTTCAATGAAAATTTCCCTTTTCTGCTTTCAAAGAATATTGCTTCACCTCTTTCATTTTCGATGTTGATATTAAATGATATGTGCAAAATGATGATTTTTGGGCTCCAGTCTTGTTATTAAGCTTTATCTTACTGTATTGGTCTTGCAGGTAATGTGGTTGACCTCTTCTCTGGAGGAGATTATACTTCGTCACGCACAGTTGTTGATTATAGAGTTGAACGATTTGCTTTTTGTTGCCTTCATGCAGTTCATCACAATAGGTGAGTGATTTTCTTATATTTCTGTTCTATAGTGGTAATTTATTTATGCCTATGGGGAACTCAAACAGTTTGCTTGATTTTTCGCTGTGTTCTTGAATATTTTTTAGATTTAGTACATTATCGCGTGCAGGCTGTTCTTCCATCATCTACTTAATCAAGAGTCAACTTTTCGTTGAAATGTATGAACCATGACAGAGAACCAGAATATTCTGACAACCTTGAAGGAATGGATTTGTCATTTCTGGAAAACTGGAACCGTTCAGCTGGTTGATGTCAAATGATGGATGATCATATCATTTCAACATAAAATAGTCATTGTAAAATTAATATAATTAATTTTCAGAAGATTCATGCTGGTTCCATATTATGGCAGTACTGACCTATGGTAACTTTCTTTCTCAGGAACGATTTTAAGAATCAACTCATGTCTGCTAGTATTCCGACAAGTGTTTTGTTGGAGGCTTTATCTGTCTTGCTAGCTCATGAACTTCCGTGGTCTGTCAGGGTTGTGCACTACATCACATCAAGGGAAGGCTTCTCTCTTTTTCGAGACATTCTTCTTGTTGGAAAGGCAAGATGGAGTTTATTCATTAGCCTGTACAAAGTTTTAGGTTTGGGTTTTTGTGTTGCTAGAAAATTTATGATTAACATATTTTTCTCTTGATTTGTCTGAAACAAATTTTTTTTTTTGAAAAGAGGGAGGGGGATACCCGAAATAGTGCCCCCTGAAAAAAATATTGAAAGGGAGGAATTTAGCAGCATTGCCTGGCCTCCTTGGTGTTTGCAGAAAGATTGATTAAATTATACATGTGTCCTCTTATACATGATGTGATGTGCGAGGACCAGTACACTTAAGTGTGTCCACTTATGGGTACATATACAATACAAGAAGTTAACAAGGATTCAGACAAAAATGGACAAATACTTAGAGAAAACATGTAACACCCCCATGCCTTGCTTTCACATCAACAGGTGGAAGAGATTGACTGGAAATCCTTTTGTCAATCTGTCGATTACTTGATCCAATGGAGAAATGCCTTATACTTGTGGCCTTGAGCTTCTCGTTGATGTAGTGTTGATTTATGTCTACATGCTTGATCTGCTCATGTTGACCAAGATTATGAGAAATCTCAATTGCTCATTTACTGTCTCTGTATAATTTGATTCTCTCTTGTACAGGCAGTACCAGATCTTTGCGTATCCTTTTATCCACATTTCTTTTCTACTTCTCAGAACCATAGCATGGAATTTGTCCCCTGCTCCTGATCTTACGACCATCAATTGTTTTTTGCACTGCCATGTGACCAGGTCTCCACTGACGAAGGAATGATGTCCTGAGGCCGATCTCTGATCAACTGTCAATCCTGCAAGATGTGTATGCATCTACTTCCCCTGAATAAGACTCCTGACCTATAGTGCCTTTCAAATATGAGAGAATCCCATGTAGATGTATCTCTTGGGAATCATGCAAAAGCAACGTCTGGTCTAGTGCAATTCAAATCCCAATCAATCTTTAATATCAACATCTATTTAGGGCTACTGTCTTCTGCATTGGCCAACTTTTGGTTTACGTCAGTCAGATGGAGGCTGTGGTTGGTCTCCTCAATACTTTGAAAAATTGCGATTTATGAAACATGAGATGTAAATTTTAATGGCTGGGCCGGTCAATTTTTGCGTGCTACTTCTCCAGATCTTGGCGCCCTTTATCTTTGTTTGCCTTTGTCATCAACTGAGCATTGGTCATTTTTTTCGTTCAGCAGGGAGAGGTCTGATCTCTTTCTGTAAGACTTATGTCCAAGTCATTTAGTGGTGACTTGGGTATCCCACATCTGACTTTTTCTGGTCAGTATCTGGTAAGATCCCAATGACCATGCATCAGAGGAAGAGTAAGAAAGGGCCTAAGACAATGGGACTGATGGAACCTATAGCCAGTCAATGACTGACACGTGTCAGGAAGAGAATAAGCACCTCTGGCCCTGCATAGGGCCTATAGATAAGAGAACTTGGGAGACAAAGGACTCATTCAAGAATCAGTTATTTGGAAGTGGAGAATGGAGGATGAAGCTCTTAACTTGTCTCTTGGTTTCAAGGACCTTCCATCTTGGTTTTTATGCCTTTCTTATATTCTTTTTTCCCCTCAATATTGAAGTTCTTGATCTTCTTTTCCCATAGCTCTAAGAACTGTAACCAATAGGATCAGGGATCTCACCATTTGGTATGGGAGCAACTCTTTCCTGCAACGTGCTGCCAAACTTCAAGCACAATAAAAATCAAGAATGAAGAGATATCTATGGAGGGGATCTTACAACTAGCAATGGAGCGAAGAGACATCTATGGATGAGATCTTAGAACTAGCCATGGAGCTTAGAGAGCATTTGAAGAGATTCATAGAGTCCAGTATCAAGGTATATATTATGTCTTTCTCTTCTTCCGGGCAGAGTTTTTTCTTATGGTCTTCAAGTTTCTGATGTCTTAAAATGCGCTCTACCAACTGTCCCCACTGGTAGAGGTTTCGGCCTGTAAACTTGTTCTGGGGTGCTATTGGAGGAAAATGAAAGAGTGATATCACACCTGGGGCGGTGAGTGTAAGTGTGATTGATGGAGCAAAAGATTGTCCCTCTTCCTTTAACATAGTGACTCGGGAGGGAGTGGGAGATCATCTTGGGGAAATTGCCAATTGCTGTTCATTAATGACAGATTGTTCCCACTGATTGAGCAGACCCGGAATGCAGTAGCGTCACCCACCTCTTTTCAGGATGGTGGTAGATTTCTTTTTCTTTCCTGCAGTTGTGCAGTTTGAGAAAACTGTGTTGTTGATTCTTCAGGTTGGTGGTTTCAGATTTCCACAGCTATGCAGTTTGGAGAAACCTTGGTGCTTTTTCAATTTCAGTGGTATAGGTCTCCTGCATATTAGCAGATGAACTTCTTCAATGCAACCTTCTTCAGTGGTTTTGGAAAAAATGAAATCTCATTCGCCAGTTATTGTTTGCTCTGATAACCTGTTGAAGAAGCAACTGTCAAAGAGTTAGAATGAGATTAGAATATTCAGAGATTAGAAACCAGAAAAGTTAAATTTTTTAATCAACGGTAGGCCCATATATAGTGTTAATTTACACCTGAAGAGTCTTTCTAATGTCACTTTAACCCGGCAGTAATTTAATCGTTAGTATTGATGGGACAGTATTCCTGTAGTTTTTACTGGAATACTCCTTCGATTTCCAATAGATGTTGTGAACCAACGGTCTGTCTGTGGATCTCTTATTCTAGATATGAGCATAAAGAGCGTACCACCTTTGATTTGAGTCATGTTGTCTTTGGTTCTAAGAGTCCCTTCCACCTTGAATTAAATATCAATATCTTCTGAGGTTTCACTGTATGGATTTGCATCAATGTGAGGATACTTATTTCTCTTGTTGCAGTAGCACAATATTCCTCATTTCAAGGAAAGTGTCAGGCTTCTATTTATATATTTTTCACTAATGGAAGTATGTTGTATGCAGGATCACATCAGAGTTTCAGTGAAATTTCAGCACAAATCTGCTTTGGAACATGTCATCAACCTTGTTTCCTCTCAGATTGGTCCGACTCCCAGTACATATTCAGAAATCGATCCAAGATGGAGCTTTTCCTCTCAAATTCTTTCTATTCCATTTCTATGGAACCATTGTCCATACCTTAAAGAGGTAATACTTTTCTTTATATATCCTTTTAATGTGGAAAGGTATCCTTTTAAAGAGCATTAGCTCTATTATGATAATTTATTCAACACTCTCTTTTACTATATGAATGAAAGCTTATCAAAATGAACTGTCTCAAGTATCCTTGATATTTATCTGAATTTCTCTCTTTTTCTTGCTAAATAACTGCCTTGTACTTTTCAGAGTAACAAGGAAACTTTCTGTTTATTCTTCTCTTCTTTCACCTTTTGGTTATTTGGATGTGAATTTAAAGTTTTCAGTCTAGGATTGTTCAGTGTTATTCAAACACAACACAACTATGACTTGTTTCAGGTTTTTGAAAACCCCAGGCTTCACAACCATTATGTTCACGAGATGGCTTCATATCTGAATAGCTGGACAGATATTCTTCCTGCTGATCTATCACCTGAACTCCCTGGATACGTTTGTCTTCTTGGAAACTTATTAGAAACTTCTGGAACAGTTTTATCAGCAGCCCGCTACAATTCAACTATGGTGATAAATTTTAAATACATTTTTGGAAATGTAATTGTGCTTTTTTTATAAAAAAAAACCCAAGCCTTGTGTGTGGGTGTTCTGCCTGTCACATTATAATGGTTCTAATAAGATAGGTTATCCATTTTTCATCTCAAACATGTTTTTTTGTGGTAGGTAGTCATTTGCAGAGATTGCTTAGTATCTATGATTACTTTGATATCAATACTGATTGGTCTCAATGTAGAAACTTGAGAAAGTGAGACTTGCTTAGTTAAGCCCACAGAGGTGAGGCATATCTCTAGTTCTAGAAATGGGAAACCAGAAATTCATCATGCAGTGACTTGTTCTTATGTGGAGAACTGTTCTTCAGTTTTACTCCTTCGTGGTCCATCTGATCTAAGGAGAAAAACTGGCATCTAGATTTGCTATTTTTTCAGTCTGATTTCTCTCTTCTCTCTCTCCCCCCCATTTCTGACACCTTTTTTTTCTTTCTTGCTCTCCCCCTCCCTCTTTCTCATCGCTCTGTTGTTTCTCTCCTCTCCTTCTCCTCTGATTATCTCTTTGAATTCTCGCTCTCTCTCTCTGTATGTGTCCTCTTATATTCTCCATATCTTCTTGGTGTGTATATCACCCTGTCTCTTCTTGCATCACTAACTCATTGTGGCTCTCCTTTTCTATATTTCTGCCTCTCAATTCTCTGTCTCCCCCTCCTTCTCTTCCTCTCATTCTCTCTCTGTCTCTGTCTCTGTCTTTGTCTTTATCTCTGTCTCTGTCTTTGTCTCTCTCTATGTGCAAGTATTTCTCATCTCTCTCTCTCTCACTACTCTCTCTCACTTTCTTAATTTTCTTTGGAATTTCGCAGTCAACTTAATTTTCGCTTATTAAACTGTATCTCTACCAAATCCTTTTCTCTATGCTGTATATGGAAATAAATAATCATAGTTCCTTAGAATCTAGGAGTGGGGGCTTCTCCTCTTATGTAGAGTACTGTAAACCCTACATGAAAGAGAAAATTAGAGGGAGAAAATTACAGATATGCCACTAAGGTCCAGCTTGCAAGAAACAAAGTTGTACGAAGTCATGTTCATACCCCTAAAGTCCTGTGAAGATATCAGCAAGTTGGCTAGATGTGCGAGCATGAGGATTGCTAATAAGCCTAGCAAGAACCCTATCGCGAACACCATGATAGTTGATCTTGATGTGCGTGGCGTGCTTGTGCGAAAGCTTTGGTTCTTTGCGATGAATGATGGCTTAAATGTCGCAATTCATTGGTATAAGGTTCTACACAAGAAAACCAAGCTCATTGAATAAGGAGTGTACCTATGCAACCATCAGATGACTTAGTATCTATGGTGCTGCGAGACGGGTACGGACCCCTGCTAGACTGGGAGATTTGGCAGACATCGACGCGTGGAGACTCTGCTTTCATGTCGAGTGTGAGGCGGTGCTTCCCGATAGTGTAAAGGTTCTTTCGCCCTCAGTTCGGGAATTGGGAGACCTTCTGATTCTGGCGAGATGACTGGTCGGGACATGGGCGTCTATGCGGGGCGTTCCCTCGCCTTTATAGATTAACCTCGGAGCCAAGGGGTTCGGTGTGGTGGGCCTGGCATGATACCTGAATTCCGGCATTGCCCGTGGCTCTGACAGACCAGCGGGTGGCTGAGCTTCTTAAGCTCCAGGAGCTTCTTGGTGATCGGCGCCTGGTGGAGGCAGTTCCGGACATGTGGGTGTGGAGCAATTCTCAGTTCTCCGCACGGGCTGCCTACCGTCTCCTTCAGGATCAAGAGGTACCGCAGGACCCGCTCATCTTACAACGCTGTTGTTTGGTATGGAAGCGTCGCATCCCCTTGAAGATCAAAGTTTTCGCTTGGCTCCTCGCACGATGCCGCCTGATGATGAGGGCACTGTGGCAGCGGATGACCCCGAACTCTCCCGTGGAGTGCCCACTATGTGCAGGGGCAGTGGAGGACTGCTCGCATTTGTTCTTCGTCTGCCCTCTGGCTCAGGCGGTATGGCAGGCGGCTAATGTCAGTCGCCTTGTGGTGTCATTAGAGGAGGCGTTCTGGCGGTCTCTCGGCGACGCACCATTCCGTCGCAAAGTTGAGTGGCAGACTATTTTTGCCATTTTATAGTCCCTCTTGACCCATAAGAACAAGGTCATATTCAGGGGTCGTATCCCTTCCGTTGATGCTATTCAGCATGACGCAAGGGGGTTTGCGTCGTTTTGGCACAGAGGCGGCCTAGGCCCTTCTCTCTTATCTTTAAAAAAAAAAAGCCCTAGCTTGGTACCTCAGCTTTGACAATGGAGAGGGAGTCAATACATTTTTTTGGCTTCTCCAAGTTACCAAATTCTCCCCCACAAAGGTGCAAAAACCATAAAGAGATTTCTGGTCACCACGATTGCTAGTGTAACTATAGTTGGAGTATGCTACACCATAAAGGCGACCATGGCGTTGATAGAGGAAGCTATATTTAAGAGCATGCTTGAGATAAGAAAGAACATGTTGAGTGGCATTCCAAATAATCTTGTGGGGTGCATGCATAAATTGGCTGAGAAGACCCACTGTGCAAGAAATATCTAGACGAGTAATTTTCAAGTAGAATTCTAAAGTTATCAACAATTTGCATTGACATCTACAACTAGGGGAGAAGTAAAATCCTAAAGGCTAGACTTGTTGTCAATAAGGGGATGACCGGGGTTTACAGCCCAATAGTCTTGTGTCCTTGAGATATTAGGCACGTATTTGCATTGGTTTAGAACCAACTTCCCTAGCTGATAGGCAAACTCGATGCCCATAAAAAACATAGGAGTGACCAATTCTTGAATAGTGAGGCGCTTTTGTGAGTAGGCCTTGACATGTGCAGTGCTTGCAGTGTCACTCCTAATGACTAGGATATCATCATCATAAATAGCTTGTAAAATGTTGCCAATGGAGGTGTGTTTGTGAAACAAGGTAGGGGTCACACCATACATGCGGTTGAACCTTGAGCAAGAGTAAGCTGCGTAAATTTTTGCAAACCATGTTCAAGGGCTTTGCTTTCAAACTATATATTGCATGATGAAGGTGACATAACTTTGCAATTTCCCCCTAGAATTGCATATCCAGGGGATTGCTTGACGAACACCCATTCGGTGTTGTCTCCAAAAAGAAAGACATTAAAAACATCAATCTGATAGAGAGACCAACCTTGATTCATGACCAGTGAAACAATAATTCGTATGGACTTTTGATGAGCCACTAGGGAGAAGGTTTTCTTATATTCTATGCCACATGTCTGAGTGAACTCACGAGCTGTCAATCGTGCCTTATGATGATTAATCAACACATCCAGGTTATACTTTAAGATAAACACCCATTTGCATGTGATAGCATTGGTATTTAAGGGCTGAAAAACTAACGCTTGTGTTGTGCTTGGTTAGAGCCTCGTACTCTAAGTCCATAGTAGCCTTCTAATGAGGTAGCTTCTTGGCCTTCGCGTGCAACTTGGGTATTAACTCGGTAGAAATAGAGAGAAAAGGGCCGATAGTTATGATGTAAATGATGATAATAGACAAAATGGGAAATGGGGTTAAGAGTGCATAAATGCTTCCCTTTCCGAAGAGCAATAGGTGAGTGAATGTCATTCAAGGGCAATGTAGAAGGCAGCAAACCTGGGCACGAGGTCTAGGATTTGTTGAGAGTAGACTTGGATACTATAGTAGAGGCAGGTATGCACCGAGCTGAAGGAGGAGCCAATGGTAGCAGTAATATAGGAATAGGAAGGTTTGAGGGATAATAGGGGAGAAGGTGGAGCTGCCAGACTAGGTGGAGAGGGTGAAGTTGCCACTGGAGATGATGAAGGCATGAGAAGTGTATGAAGCGAGGATAAGAGAGAAGAGGCGAAATAGTGAGTAGATTTAAAGAAGGTGACATGGAGACATATTACATACTTTCATTGATCTGGAACGTAGACACAATAGCCTTTTTGGGTGCGTAGAGCAGTCAACAAACACCCCTTTGAGGAAGCAAGAAAACTGTGATTGTGGTGAATGCTAGACACCCAAGCATTTAAGGAGGTTGAGAGAAAAGCTCACGATCAGGGTGGAGGCAAAAAAGGGGAACTTCGCCATTGAGAGGGGAAGAATAACAATTATATAGATAGGCAGATGTAAGAAGAGCATTAGGTCAAAGGTAATGAGAAACTTTCATTTTCACAAAAAGAGTGCAAGTCATGTCTAAGGGATGACAATATTTTCTCTTGGCAAAACTGTTCTGCTCAGAGCTATGAGGGCAAATGATTTGGTGGATAATGCCAAGAGAGACACAATGGTCTTGTAGGGTGGTTTGAACGAACTCCAAGACATTATCGGTGCAAAGAATATTAGGATTTGTCGAATATTGAATGGAGATCGTTCAGAGACATTGATGAACACAAGACAAAATGCTAGTGTGGTCTATGAGATGCAAGTGAAGTCATTGAAAAAAATGATATAGCAACAAAAACCCAAAATGGATGTGACCCAAGAAGGCCCCCAAGCATTGCAATAAGCAAGATCAAAAAGGTCCTTTTTAACTAGGAATAAAGTCAAATTGAGGGTAGGAGGAATGAAAACATTTCCTTTGTTGACATGACTTACTCTCAATAGAAGAAATATAAATCCAGGGAAATGCTTGATGAATTTTGGAAACACTTGGATGTCCCCAACCATGGATGCCATTGAAGTGGAGATTTTGATTGGGAGAGAAGTCAAGATACTGGCCAAGTGGAAGGTGGTCATGAACAAGTTCGTAATACTTGGAGCAGAGGTGGAGGCAAGATTTGGGGCCTGAGAACTCCCTGAAGTAACCAGCTTCATTAAGGAATCAACTCCTCGGTTGATAGTCATGATTTGAGAGGATGAGGCCACATCGGCCATGCTAGAGTGGACTGCTGCATGGGGCTTGCTGAACTTCCACCAACATTGATTAGAATGATGACCATATTGATGACAATGTGTGCATGGAGGGTACGGTTTTCGAGCGCATCCCACACGATGCCCCTAGCCATCACAACCTCGGCTGTGTCCATTGTCATGTCTGTGCTCCTTGGGACGAGTACTAGAGCACAAGAGGGCGGTGGACTCAGAGGAAGATGGAACAGGAGTAGGCATGGCCCGTTGCCGACACTCAGATAGCAGTGGAAAATGTCTTGCCAACTGTTGGTAGATACATTCTTTTGAAGATGGGGATGGAGCCCTAATCCAAGAATTAAGTGAAGAGTTGAGCTTAGCGAGGAAAAGTATGACGTTGGGCTCCTCTTGACAATGACGCTATATCATATGATTGGTTGTATATGGCTGAAAAATCTCAGAGGAGACTACAAAGTGAAGCTTAGAAGTCCTGAAGATTATGCTTGACCTGCTTTGTCTTGAACAATTACTCATATACGTCTACAATGTAGGAGATGTTAGACTTGTATCCCTACGTACAAGTCCATTTGTCCCAAATAGTCGTGGACAAAGATATGAGTTGTATTGGCTTGACAATAGAGGGAAGCGCCATCTTGAGCATCCATGCAGTGACAGCCTTGTCCTAAATAAGCCACTTCTCAAGTTAAGGATCCTAGAGTGACAAAGGGCTATCCGTGAGGAAGGAGATATGACCATCTATGTGGAGAAAACAGCAAAAGTTAATAGATCATGTAACATAATTCGAGCCATTGAAGATTGTGTGTAGGCTCTAAAGATTGTTGAGGAAGACATTCTTTAAAGAATAAGAGGATAAAGTGAAAGAAGTGTTTGCCCGCAGAAGCAGCAAGTACTGGCAGAACGGGAGTGAAGGCCAGCCTCTGAGAGTTCTTGATGAATGCATGCATCAAAGGAGATGTAGAAGGAGCTAGGTGTACCACTGGATGAGCAAAAGATCGGGTGCAAGGGCGGGCAGAGGCCTCATTTGCCATAAGTTGGCAATATGATAGAAGCCATGAATAAGAAATGACTAACCAAGGTGGGATAGCATGAGTGGGTGTGTGCGGATGGAGGTAAATGACTGACAAGGGGATAGTAGAAAGGAGAGCATGTGGCGTGAGCAAAAGTGTAAGGAGCTTGCAGCAAGAGCTGCCTCCAAGTTTTTTTTATTTGGGGTGGGGGTGTGTGTGTGTGTGCGCCACCAGGCTGGAGCAATGCTGGGTGGCATGCCATGGTGCAGGGGGGCATTGGGCAGGGTCCTGCTAGAGCACAGCAGCATTGGGCTGGGCTCCACTAGTGCAATGGGGCATGGAGCAAGCTCCCTCTAGACTGGGGTGGCGCTGGATGGAGCACTGTGGTGCAGGGCGCCACAATGGGGTGGCCTGGGCAGGGGGCCTCTAGAGCAATGCAGTGTGGACCAGGGGGCTGCTGGACTGGAGAGGTGCAGGGCAGAGTGCTGTGGTGCAGGGCGGTGCTAGGTGGCAGTTGCCAATGAAGCGCGTGTAAAAGGGAGGAACCTCCAGATGAAAGGAGGAAGGCTGTGGGGGCCATGGGGGAGATCTCCCGCCGTCGCCACGAGGTAGCCTAGGGTTGCCCTGTACCATGTGGAAATAGATAATCATAGTTCTTTAGAATCATAGACAGGGAGGCTTCTCCTCCAATATAGTATTGAGGTAACCTCACTGAAAGAGAGAAACCGAGAGGAAATTACAGATATGCCACTAAGGCCCATATTCACTCACATTCTCTTAAAATTTTTGCCATTGTATGTGGATCTCATGATCCAATGGCCGATAGTTTGGGAAACAGGCAGTCGCCACTGATTCTGCTTTTTTTGGCCAGCTATGATCATCAACAATCACAATCACCATCATTTGGGGATCTGATTGATAGATATCCAGATTGGATTGACGTGACATAACTTCCAAACATGGCAGAGTTACATGTTGTTTGAGCATCAAATAATTGGAGGAATTTTTTTTATGTCAAAAAGCTTTTCTTTTTTTGGTGCAACTCCTTTTGCTCCGTTAGGCAGTCTTACCAAATTTGGAAAGTAAATAATTGAATGGAAGGTTAGTTGTCTTCATGAAACATGTTTCCAGTAATTTCACTTAATGTTCTTTCTCATTTTGTTGTATTTGTTCAGAAGTTCATGTTGGTCCATTTTATAGTTGCTCATACTCACACAAATTTCTGCCTTCATTTCAAGATGACAATTTAATGTTCTTTTTTTTATTCGTTTTCCTTTTAGGATATCTAATTAATACTTCTCTCCCTTTCCTGGAGCAGGCTATAGAGTTCACAATTGTCATCACTCACTTATTACAGGCATTGTCATCAGCCAAGATAGCAGTGAAGGAGAGTAAGAGCTTTCCCCCTTTGTTAATATTGAATTTCTAGTTCCCTCCCAAACCATCTATCTAGATCTTCTGGGTATCGCTTTCATTGTTGGACTCACTTTTTTTTTATGCTCGCTTAACTTCAACTAGATCTCGATCAAGTCGAGGAGATGATTCTGGACGATGATTACATGGAATCAGCCATAAGTACAGACTTGAAGAGGCAAATCACAAGTTCAATAGATTCGCATTTTCCTCGGAATCTGGTATACATTTAAGGAAACAGTTTTCTCTGAATTACATATATTCAGTTTCTGAAAATTAATGGTGTTTCCATTCATTTCTACAGGTCAATGCTTTGTTTAGAGATAGATGTGATGATGCATCAGCTGTTAGTGCTATATGCAGTTTTCTATATGTTGCCTTTACAGTTTTACCTTTAGAGAATATCATGACTGGAATAGCTTTTAGCACTGAGCTCATTCATATACTTTGGAATTTCATAAAAAGGTGCCATGAAAAAAAGAGTGGCCCACTTTTTCAGATAAAATTTGCAACTTACCCAGTGATTCTCCTGGTTGGTTACTGCCATTGGCTGTTTTCTGTCCTGTGTACAAGTAAGTCTTTGAAAACTGTTGATAATTTTTTCCTGACTTTCATAGGAGATTGTCTTTTTTTCCAGGCATATACTCATGATTGTTGATGATGAGGAGTTGTATGAGCGGGAAAAACCTTTGCCCTTAGATGATATCAGATGTTTAATCATTATTTTGAGAGAGGTACTTTTATTGTCCATCATTTCATTTCTATGCACATGCTCTTTTTGGATTTATGCCTGTATTCATCATTTTTCATTGGTTTCGTGTCTCCAATTAGTAATAACCATTAGGACTAGATTTGAACCTTTATGAAACCAGTCGTGTTTCACTTACATTCCACATTAGCAATGAGGCGTACTATATGGTGGAAGCCTATGTTGGCTCACTGAAGGAGGCAGAACTTAACAGTCAGGCCCACCTAATAGCTCTTGACGAATCAATTACAACCACATGACTGGTTTCACCTTGCCTCATAGGGGGCTTGAGGGACGGATCATGTTTTTTTCTGATGGATAAGGATCGATAACCCTATCATCAAGTTGACCACCACCTTGTTGGGTGATCGACCTTTTTGTATTTAAAAAAACAACAGCCAAATGATGACAGGTCTGTTGTAGTGAGAATAAGAGCATGCAGGAAAGCATGGATGAGGTTTTGATATCAGGAAAATTATTCAAGGAGATTCTGAATTCTGAAAAAATTTCTTCTTCTGGGGGAAGCTTTTGAATAAACTTCCCATCATAAGAGAAAAATATATCCTATAGTTCTCATCTCGTGTCATACTTTTCTCCATAGGAGTTCTCGGATTCTACTTGAATTTCTGTTCTTGATCCTTGTAAGATGCAGTATCAGCCCATGGATGATATTGGAGAACTTGTGTAGACTTGGAATGTCCAATAGATATCTTGAAACAAGCATCTTGATATGATCTCAACTTAAAGCTGTATTCATTGGCAGTAAGTACTGTGTAGCACAAGCTCAATATCCATACATAAGGACAAAAGAACATAAGTAGACTGTTTGGAAAATTCTGATTTTCTTTGTACTATCCGTTTTCATGTGAGTTATCTGCCTTGTTTTCTGATTTTATTCCATTACATTGCATTACTCTTTTGGATTGATTATTTTTCTAATAGAACCAGATATTATAACAGGCCTTGTGGCAGCTCTTGTGGGTGATTCCTGGACATCCCTCCCCTACAAGAAAAAATAAAGCAGATAACAAGGTCAAAGAAAAAACAATATTTTCTGCCTCAGAGCTCATGGGTCAGGTATGTCATCATTGGTTTTTTCTTTAGTTTATTGTATTTGGACTCATAAATGATTTTTTTAACAATGAATGGTTATTTCTTTTGATATTTAAGGACTAGGAGTAGGAAAGATCCTCATATCATCACCTGGCATGATCTTACCATCTATGGTTCATTATTTAGGGTTGACATTAATTTTAAGCTCAAGTCAAGAGATTGGTGCATTGATTGAGTAGTGCTTTGAAATACTCGATCATATTATCAAGTGTGATTCAACAGTTTTTTTTGAAAAGAAAAAGAGGGTCACCCAAAAACGATGCCCTCATGCCATTAGAGAAAAGAAATAATGAAATATAGTAGCGGGATGGCTAGAGCCATTGATGCCAGGCGCTGGCTAATGCTCGGGCGTCGTATATGATAGCCATGGCCGAGGGCTGGCGGCCTCGGAAGGTGACCTCATTTCTGTGAAGCCTGATAGCCCATAGGGAGCGCAAAGAGTTTTTGCCACTCAGCTTCATAGCGTTATGGGCAGTGCCGGATGGAGTCCCAGAAGGACTCTGCTGACTGGGTGTCCATGGTGGAGAAACCCTTTGATCCCAACGCCTCTTGAGCAAAAGGGCATCAGAAGAAGTGTTGGGAGCAGTTTTCCCTCTCCCTCAAGCATAGGGCGCAGGTAACTGATTCCTCAAGGCTCCACCTATTGCGCTTGTGTCATTTTGGGAGACGGCTCTAGAAAAGGAGCCACCCAAAAATCTTCATTTGGAGAGGTAGCTTTCTCTTCCAATTGATCTGGCATGCTGCCAAAGTCGAGGGTGGATCTGGAGGGGGTCCGGTACCAAGCCGATTGTTGCCAGCCCTTAGCTGAGAAGATTGGACCAGCCCATACCCATTTGTTAAACTTCGATGCAGTCGGTCGAAAGATTTGCTAGGGAGTGCTGGAGGTATAGGAGTTTTTGGGACCGAGGGCTTAGAGTCTCTCGCAGAACTCCGGCAGCCAGGTGTCGGATCAATATTGTGTGACCATGGTTTGCCGGTCCCAGCCAAGGTAAAAAGGCGCGGGAACTGCAGCACCCCACTCCCTGTCTAGTCATCTAGCCAGAAGTAGAAGTGCGAGCCATCCCCCAAGCTTGGGCGGAAGCATGCCTATACAGCGAGGAACATCGGCCGAAGTCCCTTCCAAAATGCTAAGGTCCCTTGGGTAGGACGACTTCTACTCTCCCAGTTGATCAACAAGCTGTAGCTGTTGGCAAGGACCTACGTCACCGGGTCTCCCAATGGTTGCATCATTCGGTAAATCCAATTGGTGAGGAGGGCGAGATTCGCGGGTTGTATATCCCGAATCAGAAGACCACCCTCGTGGATAGGCCTACATGCTGTCTTCCAATCCGCAAGAGCTACCACTCAGGCATCCCCTTGTCAGGCTCCTCGCCAAAAGAATCAGCACATAATCACAGTAAGCCTATTCCGAATGGTACTCGGGGCTCGCAAGATGGAGAGGAAGGTGGAGATGGTAGAGAAGACTGCCTTTATCAGGACTAAACGACCGCCCCACGGTAACATGCGAGCCTTCCACCCCTATAGCCGCCAGTCCACTTTCTCGATCACCGGCAGTCGTGTATTGAGACCCGTCCAGCTGATAGCGGCATTCCAAGATATCTGATGGGGAGAGACTCGCGTGGTGTGGCCAGAATAGTCGAGCATTGCGCTGCCTCCTCTTCCGGCATCCTAAAGGTCACTAGCATAGATTTGTGTCGGTTGAGGCAAAGACCCTAGAAGTTTGACAAGATGTCCAGTATTCCTGATACATTCTCTGTCGCTTCTGTGGTTCCCTCGAGCAGAAACATTGTGTTGTCCGTATACTGGAGTAGTGGAATCCCTTATTGCTGGCTGATCATCTGAAAATCTCACAGGAATCCTTCACAACAGAGTTGTTGGGTGCAGATGGCCAAAACATTGGCTGTAGGGTGAACAGCAACGGCGCCAGGGGGAAGCCTTGCCAGACGCCGCGCTGGGGATGGATCCACCCCCCCTGCGGGCGGCCATCCACCATGACTGAAAAGTGTGATCCAACATTGAGAAAAATAACTTTGAAAAATTTGTATGTTAAAAGGGAGAGGGAGAGAGAGCCACTGCAGGGGTTTCTTCAGTGATTCAGCGGTGCCATCTGCTGTCACTATCCCCAGATTCCTGCCACTGCCAACCCCTGTTGCCCTCGTCCTCCACTTCCCCCACCCCATCATATGGTGCCATTTACAAGGTAAGTGGAGAATGAAGATGACACGGGATGGCAGCAGCGGGCTGCTGGCAATTCATTATCGTCAAAATTGTATAGTGGATCATGGCACCAGATGAAATGTCAAATGTTGCTTGACCTTAAGCTGTTGAAGCCTGACAGATTGCGCCTCTTTCAGGAATGACAGAATTGGAGTTTCGTAAAAACAAAACCCCTATTCTGCCCTTTGGTAGCTCAAATACAGAACACATCTGGTTTAGACTAACCCATTAAGAAGGATCCATTAAAACCTCAACAGGCCCCGTAAGGGTAAAACCAGAATCACAAAAAACACCACAGACAGAATCTTAAAAGATGTCGTCCACCAAAAACATCCATAAAATTACTTTCCAGACTCATTTCTGGAGTTGTCCAGTGTATATGATGAGTGCACAGTTCGTATTATTTATTGATTTAATGATCAATTTTCTGCAAAGGGAATTCCATATTTCTCTTGCACCAGAAATTCAAGGTCATGTAATTTCCAGAACTTCCAATTCCTATAAAGAACATACATTCTAGGGTATCTTTCCAGATTTTCTATATTCTTTAACTTACCTTTTTTATCTTCTTAGTTACAAGATTGGAATAACAGACGTTCATTCACATTAGCTACGGATTTCAATGTTCATGAAGCAGCGTGGGACAGTTTCATTTCACACGTAAGGGATATTGCTGTCTGTTTTTGCTGTTTTAATTTTCTCATTTATTAAAATTTCTTTGAAATGGCAGGCTATCGCTGGAAACACCAGGGCCAATGATATTCTAAAACAAGCTCCTTTCCTAGTTCCATTTAACGGTAGAGTGAAATTATTCATGGTAGTGTTTAACTCTGACTCTAACCACTAATTTCTCTATGTGGATTACCTTAATGATTTATGCATTGATTCTTTTCAGTCGCAATTATTAGATGCCAGACAGAGGGATGCACATTCTTTCATTTCCGTCAGGAATCAATTCAAAATTCGACGAGACAGGATTTTTGAAGATGCTTTCAACCAGCTATCCCAATTGACTGAGGAAGAACTCAAAGGAATTGTGTGTATCAAACTCTTGTTTTCCACTTAGGGCATATCACTTTGGTCTTTTATTTAGTTGCTTTTCTTTCTTTTAATTTCAGATCCGGATAGTTTTTGTCAACGAGCTTGGGGTAGAAGAGGCAGGGGTTGACGGCGGAGGAATTTTCAAGGATTTCATGGAGAATATTATTCGAGAAGCTTTCGACATTCAATATGGGCTGTTTAAGGTGATTAGTTAAATGAATAAGCTATCATCTGATGTTTAAGGATATTATGTCTTTTAGTTTGCCTCCATGAGCTACTGATGATCTTTACTGGGTTGATGGAGCTTGCCACATGAGAGATTTTGTGATGTGTAGAGACGATAGCAGGGTAAGAGGTGAGAGAGGATACCAATCATATAGTGCACAGAATAGTTGTATGTTTGAAATATCTGTACAAAAAAATAGAAGTGTTATTGGGCACAACTAGTGGTGAAGTTCTAGTACTACTGATTTTGTTTCAGAAGCTATAAGTCTGAAACTTTGTCACTGCTGAAAATGTGTTGATCTTATAAATACTTAGCTTCTGTTCATAAGAAGCATTAACAAATTGAGCTTTTTAAATCTTGCGGATCTGTGTATTTCCTGCTTCCTCATCTGGAGTAGTTGTTGTCTTGGGGTCCTTACCCATGTATTTTAGGTAATGGGTTGGCCCATTTCTTTAATACTAACGAATTTTTTAGCCCTATATAGGGGCCATTTGTCTATTATGAGTCCTAGGGATTTTAAACACTTCCTTTTTGGGTTCTAGGGTGGGGGAAATTATCTTTTTCTTATTCTGGTTTTAGAATGATATTGTCAGGGTCGTTGCTGCAACTTGTGGAAAATTCATTGGTCATTATGTAATTCTACATGCTCCATGTTTCATAGATGTGGCTCTTCTATCAATTGGCATCCATAACGAGATGGATTGTTTTTTGAATTGTGGAAAGGAAATCACTTGACGTCGGTGATCCCCCAGAATACATTGGTGATTGTATTGGAAAACCCATCCCCCACTCATATAAAATTCACCATGATATAAAAATCCTCCACATCGTGAACTACACTGTCCACTGATGTCACCTTTTTGCCTAGAAGATCACCTCATTACGGTGCAGCTATAGTGCCCATAGCATGACGAAGAGCCTTTCATCTTCGACCCCCTTCTATATGCAACTCCCATTTGAGATCCCATGAAGGCCTCTACTGATGTGATGTCCACCCATGACATCTGCTTGGCCCATATTGGTTAAGCAAATGGGCAATCAAAAAACAGGCGAGAAAGATTTTCCTCACCCCCAGTACACAGCACTCTGCCGAAGCCTCTGGGAACTTTCTCTTTATAAGGCATGCATCGCCACCCTTTGCCTGAACAGCAACCACCTAAACATTTGTACTTTTATGGGGATGTTCTGCTTCCATAGAAAAGAGCATACATGGTTGCCAGTCCTCTATCTGGTTGTGTCTAATCCACTTGTAGACAGCTCAAACGGCCAAGGTGGTGCCTGCCCATGCCCAACAATCTTGTGTCTCGCTCACAGGTTGTAAGTACAGTAAGCACTATTACATCTTCAAGAAGTCCTCTACCCTTGGATCCGATGAAATGCCCTCCACTAGCGGGAGGTCACTTCTCATCCTAGCAATCCCTAATCGCTGCCTGAGGACTCCATGCTGGGGCAACAAGTCTAGAGAACTTCTCTTGAGGAGTGCCCCAATTGAACTATTTGTCCAGGCAAACCTAAATGAGGATCCATCCCCAAGCTTGGCAAGGAAGAATTCCTGAACTTGCAGAATTACTTGCTTTAAACTGGGCCAAAAAGGCCATGCCTCTCGTATTGGAGCTGCGTGCATGTCCTTGTCTATCCATGAGCCCATAACTGTTCTTCAATACCTCCAATATCATATTCGTCTCTAAACTCATGGATTTGCTCACACACTTTGTCGAAAGAGCTAGGTTCATAGTTTGAAGGTGCAACATCCTTAAGCCCCTAGCTTGATGGGCCTTCAAATCACTTCCCAAGATTTTAGGGCCATCACATTGCTTTCCCCTGACCCAGAGTCTTTTCACATTAACCTCCTCATCAGACGTTCCAACTGCTGTCCAACACCCACAGTTAGCTTGAATATCAAAAGCTAGAACATAGGAATCGCAAATAGCACAAAGTGCGACAGCGTCCCCCCCTAACAGCCTATTTTACCACCCATGTAGCCTCCTTTCCACTTCTCAATTACTGGCTGCCAATCTGAGGTCCGAAGTCGGCCTATTTCAATGGTAATCCCAAGTAGTGCTTGTGTAGATTCTCAATTGGCATCCCCAAGGCCTTTGAGTATAGAATTTCCTCCTCGTGCAATGGACCAAACCCAACAAAAAGCTGATTTGATGTGATTGATTTGGAGACGTGAACAATATGTGAACAAATCTAGCAGCATTGACACATTCCAGGCCTCCTACACTGAGCCCTCCGTAGACACCGTGGTATCATTGACATATTACAGCGAAGGAATGCATGTTTGGTAGCTTGTCATGTGAAAGTCCCTCAGCAAACCATGTGCTCAAGCCTGGGTTGTGTATATGGCAAGGGCATCTACGGCAAAGATGAGTAGTAGCGGGGCCAGTGGACATCCCTGCCTAACTCCTCATTGTGGTTGGATCCATTCTCCCTCAGGATGCCCCTTCATGGACCCTGAAAAGGAATGAAAGGTAACAAATCTCTTGACCCATCCTACCCATCCTGCTGGAAAGCCTCCTCTCCGCATAGATGTCCACAGGAATTCCAAGTCAAGAGAGTCATTTTTATGAAAACAACCTTCCGCATGAACCCCCAAGTCCCCTTTAATGGGATAAAAGTAACAAGATAGCTTCTAATTGATAGTGGAGAAATGAAATTACAAACGACAGATTAAGGGACAGTTAGAGCCATAGATGGGGGTGAAACTCCAAACAAGTAGATGCATGGACTGTATCAACATTTTCTAAGTTATAAGGATCATCAACATTATCTTTCCAGTTTTAAGCGATTCTAATCCAGAAAATTAATGTTTTTCTTTGTCTATTGATCGTTGAAACTTTAGATAACTGCAAGAGTTAATGCATGATTTCCTTGTTCTTCCTGCCTATTACTTGTTATCAATTTATACAACTATCTTCTGTTTTGTTACTGTGATTTCTGGAATACAGATATTGCAGAGGATGGAGAAGACAAGAATAATAGAGTAGGAAGTTTTATTTCAATAGAAAATGCTTAACCTTAACTTACAATTACACTGCCTTTTTATAGACTGAAAAGAAAATATGACCGTTGGACTCCAACGGTCATATATATGACCGTTGGAGTCCAACGGTCATATTTTATATTATTTTGGAGAAAATATATTTTCTACAAAATACATTATAGCGACATAATCTAACACTCCCCCGCAAGTTGGGTATAGATGTTAGTCATGCCCAACTTGGATACCAATGCTGAAAATTGAGGACCCGGAATGCCCTTTGTAAAAATATCCGCTACTTGCTCCAATGATGGACTATACTGTGGGATGATAAATCCCTCTTCAATGCTCTGCTTGATGTAGTTGCCTAGCCACCCGTGCATGCTTCGTACGCTCATGTTGAACTGGATTTTTAGCCATTGCAATGGCTGATTTGCTATCTGAGTAGAGAGTCATCCCCTTGCTAGGTAACAAGCATAAATCTTGTAGAATATCTTTGATCCACATGCTTTCACTCACGCCCTTTTTTAGTGCTCGAAGTTCAGCTTCTGCACTTGAGAGGGAGACCTCCTTTTGCTTCTTACTCCTCCATGTAACTAGATTACCTCCAATAAAGCTACAATATCCAGATGTTGACCGACTGTCGTCTAAGGATCCTGCATAGTCGGAATCAATATAGATAACAATGCTGGGTTCACTTCCCTTTTTAAATAGTAAGCCTTGTCCGATGGAGCCTTTAAGGTATGCGAGGATCCGATATGTTGCTCCCTGATGTGACTCCCTTGGATCATTCATAAATTGGCTAAGTGAATTAACTGCAAAAGCTATATCAGGTATAGTATGATTGAGATATAGTAGTCTTCCAATAAGTCTTTGAAAGGATGTCTTGTTGACTGGGAAATCTTTCTCATGTTGCTCAGATTTTAGTTTACATTCACATCTACCGGAGTTACAGCAGGACGACAATCTAATTTTCCCGTATCCTTTAGATGATCAATAATATAATTGTGTTGTGAAAGGACTATTCCTGACGCTGAATAAGCTACTTCGATTCCCAAAAAATAGGACAGAAGACCTAAAGCTTTGATATCAAATGAAGAGGCAAGATGTTTCTTTAGGTTCTGAATTTCAGCTACATCATTTCCAGTGACCACAATGTTATCCACATACTCTATAAGAATCGCCACCTTCCCTTCCTTTCCATGCTTTATAAATAATGTATGATCTCCCTCACTCTGAGCATATCTAGCGGAGAGCATAGTCTTAAAAAATTTTCCAAACCAGGCTCGAGGCGATTGCTTGAGTCCATATATAGACTTCCTAAGATGGCAAACATCACCGGTATTATTTGTTTCTAAGAGATATCCTGGAGGAGGTGCCATATATACTTCCTCTTCCAATTCGCCATGTAGGAAAGCATTTTTTACATCGAATTGAAATAGCTTCCAGTCGAACAGTGCTGCGAGAGCCATCAATATTCGAATTGTGTTTAATTTCGCAACTGGGGCAAAAGTCTCATTATAGTCGATACCATATGATTGAGTATATCCTCGAGCCACTAATCGAGCTTTATATCTAGCTACCGATCCATCAGAATGATACTTAATAGTAAACACCCAACGACTTCCCACTAGTTTCTTACCAACCGGGAGTGGGCCCATCTCCCATGTACCATTTTTCTCCAGGGCTTCCATTTCTTCATCCATAGCTTTCTTCCATTCATTGGAAGAAATGGCTTCCTGGACGTTCTTAGGAACTGAGATAGTCATTAGTGTTTGAATTACTCGATTATCCTCTTGAGACATCCGGGTATATGATAAATAATTGCTTACAGGATAAGGCTTTGTCTGCGTACAGTTTCGAACTCCTTTGCTTACGGCGATAGACCATCTATTGTTGCTTGAAATATCTCCTCCTTCTAGCATTTCTGCATTATATTGAGTATTCTGCGGTGTGTGAGACTCTACCTCCCCCTCAATAGGGCTTGGAACAATACTTACATCAGGAGTTGATTCATTGATTCCGGGGGCTAGACTGGGTAATTCTAACTGTGACATCCTGTGATCATCGTTCTTACCAACTTCTTGTGCCATCGAGTCTAGATAGCCCTCAGATCTGCTAGCTTCATCATAAAACATTTTGAAATCATCAAACTTAGCATCCGCAGTAATGAAAAATTTCCTTGAACTTGGATGGTAACACTTGTATCCTTTCTGTGTAGTGGAATATCCAAGAAATATGCACTTTATAGCCCGATGATCCAGTTTTCCTGTATGATGCAGATGAACATATACGATACACCCAAATATTTTTGCAGATAGGTTAGTCTTTAAGCATAAATACGGATATTCAGAAGACAGAAGATTTATAGGGGCCTTTAAATTCAGAGTTTTTGATGGTGTCCGATTAATAAGATGTGTAGCAGTTGCCACAGCTTCACTCTAATAAAACTTCGGACAATTTCCTTGAAATAGTAGAGCTCTGGCTGAGGACATAATATGACCAATCTTTCTCTCAGCAAGTCCATTTTGCTGAGGTGTATTCACACATGAAGACTGATGAATAATTCCCTTCTCTTCCAGATATTTGTTGACTTCTCCACAAAAATATTCTTTAGCATTATCTGTCCTGATTAGTCTAACTTTCTTTCTGAATTGGTTATGGATCATTTCACAAAAAAGAACAAGAATTTTTGGTATTTCTGATTTGTTTTTAAACAGATATACCCAAGTATATCTTGAAAAATCATCCACAAATAGGATGAACCATCTATGATGAGACAATCCAGATATGGAGCAAGGCCCCCATACGTCACTATGGACACACTCAAAAGCAGATGAATATCTATGATTTGTATATGGAAACGAAGATCTTTTGTGCTTAGCAAATTGGCAAGGTTCACAAATCAAACTCTCAATATTAATTCCATGAAACAGAGTAGGATGGGTTTGTTTCAGAAGATGAAAGGAAGGGTGTCCAAGTCTTCTGTGGAGGAGGAGGACCCGTTCTTCACTTTGAATGGTGTAGGCCATTTTCTGCTCTTTCTCCTCCTCCAGTTTCTCTAGTAAGAGAAGTCTCCCTCTTCTCTTAACAGACAAAATCTTTCTTCCGGTGTCCTTAGTACATAGAAAACATGAATCTGAGTCAAGAACAAATCTCCACCCAATATCAATTACTAGTTGCAGTAAAGGTAATAAATTTGCCTTTAAGGCAGGCACATCTAAAGCATTTCTTAATATAGTTCCATTAATCTCAATAGTACCTTTCCCTGCAATCTCTAAAATTCCTCCATTTGCAGTAAAAACTTTCTGATTATTTGTTACTGATTCATATGATTTAAATAGAGACTTGTAGGGTGACATATGATCAGTCGCCCCTGAATCTAAAATCCATGACTCGGAGATAGGGGTGAGATTGTCGTAAGTAGTAAAAGCAAAGTGCTCACCTGATTTCACCAAAGATGTGGAGCTGATTTTTTGAAGAATTTTGTTTATCTCTGACTGGATAAATTTCTGAATCTCACTCCCATCATTTTCTTTTGTGATGGTGGGGAGTTCACCTCCCTCATTTGCTACATAAGCCCTTTTTTGATCTTTTGGTATCCAGGTACCTTTCCGAATTTGTTCCTCTTTCCAGGCTAGTTTTCGACAATCCCTTTTAAGATGGCCGTAATTCCTGTAATAGCTTCGAATCACAGTGTCTGAAGTGTTACCTTCCCTTGGAGTATCCCTTGGAGTAGGCTTAGGAGCTTGAGAGAAGGGTAATGTAGAACTTTGATTACTCCGAGCATCCCCCTTTTTTGCCAAGTGGGCAATTGAGACTGGGGTAGAAGTTTCTCCACCCTTAGAGCTTAATTTTTCCGATTTTTCTGCACCCATAAGTTCAGAGATAGCTTCAGCCAAGATGGGAAATCTTTCCCGATGCAATAGTTGGCTCCTAAGATTCTCATATTCTGTGTTTAGCCCCATCAGAAATGTGAGAGTCCTAAACTTGACTTCCCGAAGATAGGATGGGGAAGTCTTATCACTAGTGGGCCAGAGGAGATCTAGCTCTCTCCAGATGGCCTTGAGTTTTGCTGCATATGATGAAATAGAGAGGCTTCCCTGTTTAATCCGCTCTTGTTCACGAAGATCAAAGACATGAAAATCACAGTGCATTTCTGCACATGATTTTTGAATTTCTTGCCACAAATCTCGAACACAATCTATGAGGAGGTAATCATCTCGCTGTTCTTCTTCCATATTCTTTATCATCCAATTGGTAATGAGAGCTTCTTCAGACTCCCAGATTTCGTACCTTGGATCCTCTTCTGAAGGGGAGTCATCTAAGAGATACTTTCCAAGGTAAACAGCCTTGAGAGTCCTCTGAGCCAGTGTTGACCATTTCTGACCATTAAGACCATTGTACTTCATATCTAAATCTGGCAGAATCAACCTGGTCTGGACTGGGATATCAGTACTTTTGAGCATGCTTTGGGAGGGTTCAGACTCCCTCTCCAGCATCTTGGACTTAGATTTACCCCCCATACTGATTTTGAACTGAGAAATATGAGAAATATAAGAACTGCAGGTGATTCTTACTCAAAGAAAGGATTTCCTGAGAGGACCACAGAAGTCAAATTCCAAGAAATACGTTGCTGCTGCTTCTAGAGAAAAAATTCCAGATATCACTCTGATACCATGTGATTTCTGGAATACAGATATTGCAGAGGATGGAGAAGACAAGAATAATAGAGTAGGAAGTTTTATTTCAATAGAAAATGCTTAACCTTAACTTACAATTACACTGCCTTTTTATAGACTGAAAAGAAAATATGACCGTTGGACTCCAACGGTCATATATGACCGTTGGAGTCCAACGGTCATATTTTATATTATTTTGTAGAAAATATATTTTCTACAAAATACATTATAGCGACATAATCTAACAGTTACCTTTTTATTTATATATTCTTTTGATGTCTTTAGGAGACAGCGGACCATCTGCTATATCCAAATCCTGGATCAGCTTTGGCAAGGGATCAGCATCTTCAAGTCTTTCACTTCCTGGGCACTCTTCTCGGAAAGGTATCCTCTGATATACCCAAACCTATTTCAATTCGCATGTCTGCTTCGTCTCTATTTACATACATTGATCTCTCTGTTTCCTCAATTATCAGTAAATCTGGAATAAATAATTCGGAATTCTCTTTAGTACTGGACAAGAAACTACTTTTATGCATTCTCATCTTTGTGATAAACACTTCATACTGTTTTTACTCTTTTGCTTTCTTTCTCTCTCTGACCACTGCTGCATTCTCTTTTTCACTTTTCAAATAGAAACTTTGTTTTGGGTCATATATTCATTTCTCCTTTCTCATTTCTGCAGGCAATGTTTGAAGGAATTCTTGTTGACCTTCCTTTTGCTACATTCTTCTTGAGCAAACTGAAACAAAAGTAAGTCTTGCAATCAACTAGCCTGCCAAAATGTCTGTTTTGTGTTGTATGCCATGTTTAATCCTTTAACTGGCTGAGTGAGGTCTTTTGGTGAATTCTTATCAGAAAGATTCCTGAAGAGGCATGTATATCAAGTGATAATTTCAAGACTCTATACTTTATTGCGACTAAAAATCTGATAAATCTTGGATTTATGTATGTGATCTGAATTACTAAAACTCCAGGAGGGTGGTATCGAGAGGATACCTCTTGAATTACCTTCCATATGTATCTAAGAGTCTCACCGACCTTTCTGAATTCATTTGTCACCTTTCTTGGATACTGGACTGTATTGATTTCAAAAGAGTGAAGTCTCTATCTATATCGAAAATATTTTGAAATAATTGTTCCGAAAGAAAATTTCTTTTTGAAATGAGTATTCATTTTCAGATTAGATAGTCCTTTTGTTTTGCATGAGCTTGGATGCTCTTTCAGCTTGCCATATAAATTTGTTTTATAGGAGTTGTGATTATTGATTTACTGTTACTGAAAAATCCTAAAATGGGTTTTAGAGACTTTGTCATCTAATTTCAGTCCACTGAATTTCATTTTGTTATTTTCAGTTCTTGAGAAGTTAAAGAGTCGTCTAAAAGATCATCTTTGAAAATCTGATCTGAGGTTCTCTAGAATTATAAAATTTCAATGATGCATATCAAATGCATCATCGCAAAACCTAGATTGAAAGTCTGGCTTCAATGAGTGAATCCAATATTTAGATTTCTGAGAAGCATATTGGTTGAGATGATCAAATAAATTTAAGGTTTATTCTTCCTGGTTGTAGTCCTGTATGAGTTTCTCTAAACTATCCTGATAAATATGTAAATATTTTTAGGTTTATTTGTACATTTTTACTAAATAATTTGCTTCAACTCAATCAACTAGAATTCGATTTTTGATCTCCCTGATCCAAAGAAACCTGGAGAGTGAGAGGGCGAGTGAACAAGATGTGAAGGTAACAACATAATGAGCACAATATAGAGGGGAGAAGTGGATATCTAGAAAGCTGGAAAGTTAAGAGGAAGGAGTCTGTGACAACAAGGAGGTAAGAGGAAGGTTAGCGGCTGAGAGGAAGAAAGGATACTGGAGAGTTTCCTGGGAACTCGCTGAATTCTTTCTTGCTGCCTTCCTCCATCTCCAGCCTCCTTTAATATCTCTTCCTTAGGCTTGTTGTACACATCAGTCGTCTGCTTCCTATTCATCCACAAAGACTCACCAGCGGATCATATCATAATGCCCATGTTATTCTCTTGATTTAATTTCTTCTCCTTTTGCTCTTTCCTCTCTCTCCATAATATACCTGTATGACTTGTCTTTTTCTAAGAATTTATGGAAACTGACTGGTTTTTACTAAATCTCTTCGGACTCATACTTCTTACTGTCTAGGCACAATTACTTGAATGATCTCCCCTCACTGGATCCTGAATTATATCGTCATCTTTTATTCCTAAAGGTAAGGGCCATTTTAATTATTTTCAGTGATCTACTTATACAATTGAATATTTTATTGCTTATTTATTTTGCTTTTAAATAACACTAATCAACCACCTTATTACTCTCTTACTCTGTCTATCTCTCCCCTTATACCAATGTTTCCAATTCAGGACAGAAGTTTCAAGAGAATTGATAATGTGGTAAGGCCCCAATAACAACAGATGTTTTCATTCAAAAAACAACAGATGTGAGGTACGAGAAAATGAGGCAAGAGTCCTCAGGTCCCATCACCCTCTAGATAAGTGACCAATGAGGAGGGGCTATATCATTCCTTCTCTCAGAAGATTCATGGAGGCCAAGCTCAAGGGTGAGGCAGTCAGGAATCCATTTCTAGGCTTGGAGAGCATTGGGAGGAGGCTCTAGAATTACCACTTCCACAGAGAGGAGAGAAGAGTCTTGTTCTTTTCACTTCATTCTCGTATTCCACAAACTCTCTTCAAGACGGGGAGTCTTGAGTTCTTTTCTTCAAGATTCTATTCACACAGAGACACACACACACACACAGAGAGAGAGAGAGAGAGAGAGAGAGAGAGAATTCCTGTGATCTTACGATAATCATTTTACAAAAATAGTCATTGAAATAGTATTATGATCTCATATCAATAATTTTTGTCAACATTGCAATAGTTAGTCCTTTAGATGGATGATATTGATATATCAACCTTTTATCTTAATCTCCTTTTCCAATCTTCAGTCATTTTGCTGTGATATTTACAAAGTAGGGATATTAATTATGTATTCGAATAATTTAGTCTTCATCATTCACTATGACATATAAGCAGTGCAGTTATCATTTCTCAGTTTTAATTGTCTATTCTGATCTTGTATCAATAATTTTTGCAGCATTATGAAGGGGACGTCTCAGAGTTGGAGCTGTATTTCGTGATTGTAAGTAATGAGTACGGAGAACAAAATGAAAAAGAGCTGCTTCCAGGTGGGAAGAACATGCGAGTGACCAAGGAGAACATCATAATGTTCATTCATTTAGTTGCCAATCATCGCTTGAATTTTCAGGTGATCATCCTTTTAATTTAGCCATTTATCAATAACTTTCTTCAATTGAATAATGTATTGAGATTTTGTCTTTCTATTTAGATACGTCAACAAAGTCTGCACTTCCTCCGTGGATTTCAGCAGCTTATTAAGAAAGAGTGGATAGAAATGTTTAGTGAACATGAAATTCAGGTAGAAATGGCTAATCTTTCATATATTTCTGCTATTTCTTCAGTGTGTGTTGCTTAGGCTGCAAGCCTTTACAATACTTCCAATTTATGTATATCTATGTCTACCTCACAAATTACAACTTTGTTGTGCATAATAATATTCAGCTGAAATTTTGAAATTAAATAAATTGTTGAAATTTTTCCTGTACCTTTGGTGCATCAAGGTTTTGATATTCTTTTTTTTTGGGGTGGAGAGGGTGGGGGGGGGGGAGAGAGAGAGAGAGTGATCCCCTGTCTCTCTCTCTAGTTTTAAATATTTTTTTCCTAAAATATGAGCCCTACTCCCTGCTATTGTTTTTCATCCAATATCTGAGAATCATCACCACCCTTCCGCACAATGGTGAAACAAGTGACACATGAGCAAAACAAATTCATATGAACCAAATTGTTGTTGATTGTGCAATATGATGTTCACTGAGAGACCTAAGGATACTGCATAATTTTCTTTTGTAATGTTGAAATTTCTTTGCAGCTTCTCATATCAGGATCATTAGAAGTTCTTGATGTAGATGATCTACAGGCCAACACTCATTATGCTGGAGGATATCATCCTGTACGTCAAAATTCCATATCACCCATTCATCCATCAATTAATTCATGTAAATTCAGTAATGCTTCTACAACCATGTATTAATTTTCATATATTTCTGGTGCTTTCAGGATCAGGAATGCATCCGTACATTCTGGGAAGTTTTGAAAAGTTTTTCGCAAGAGAACAAGAAGAAGTTTCTTAAGTAAATTGTGCTTTTGCCTTTCTACCTCTTGATCCAGTTGCCCTGTGAGAACTCAACCCTGATTTTTCTTGTGCAGGTTCGTTACAGGGTCTTCTAGGGGATCCCTTCTAGGGTTCAAGCATCTGGAACCTAAGTTCTGCATACGGAGGTGATCTACTTTTTCATTTCTCACTGCAAACGGTAAAATAATGCTTGGCCACGGAGATATGCTAATTTATAAGTAAAAACAAAATCTAAATTAAGAAATTGTTGTCTTGTACTCTCAGAGTTCAATTGGTTCTAAAATTTTATTATCTATTGGAGTATGTCTGAAATGTACTTGGTATAGAAGAGCTACATCATAGTATGTCCTTTATTTTCATTTCATTTTAATGATTAATCTTCGTGCGATTATCAGGGCTGCTGCTGCAACCGTAACAGAGGAGGATCTAAATCGCTTGCCCACCTCTTCCACATGCATGAACTTGCTGAAGCTCCCACCTTATCAGAGGTTTTACCATCTAAACTTGACAGCCATCTTCATATACCTTTTATCTTCTTGCAAAAGGTCACAGCCATCCATCGAATAAGGATGTATTGGTATGATATATGATGGAGATATATAAATTTTTTTTGGTGACGCCACTTGCTATTCCTGCATGTTACATTTGTATGATCGTTGAAACATATATATATAACATGTTTTAGAGAGGTAGAAATGCTAAGAGGTATAAAATAGGCATCATACGCGCTCTCTCTCTCTCTTTGTGAGCATGTGAATACATACATAGAGGTCCCTTCTGCTATCTTTGTATCGATTATTATATTATGTTTGTATATCGATAAGCTTATAACTGGTGGAATTTTGTTCTGAGCAGCAAGGAGCAGATGAGGACGAAACTTCTGTATGCAATCAATGCAGAGGCAGGATTTGACCTCAGTTGACTCCAGCAAGTTTTGCCTTACAGTCAACATTCATCATCATCATCACCACCTCCACCACCGCCATGATCATCATCATCTTTAGCTGGATCATCATCTTCAGCAGTTTTGATGTCGGTGGATGGAGAACATAAGGGAGGGTGGATAAGGTTGAGGAGAGAGGAATCTGGGTAGGTCTGTATATAGATGGACATAAAGATGCAGGTGCTTTGGTTTGTACATACGCCTGCCACACATGGTGGTCATTGCTGCTAGACTGTAATTCATTGTAATATTCTCCT
The DNA here is from genome assembly GCA_024174645.1 of Lemna minuta. Taxonomy (NCBI): domain Eukaryota; kingdom Viridiplantae; phylum Streptophyta; class Magnoliopsida; order Alismatales; family Araceae; genus Lemna; species Lemna minuta. The sequence goes on from CM044104.1 coordinate 20,198,144, forward strand.
CGATCAACTGTTCTGGTAGTCTCTCTCTCTTTCTCTCTCAATGACAGCATTCTTGCTGGTGGGATAGATGAAAAGAAACAACTAGTATCATTCGAAAAGAGGAAGAAAAACTTCAGATTTCACTTGGCTCAAACTGAAGAAAGGCAAATATTACGTGATTCTCTGAGATAGAATAATAAAAAATTATATGGTTTGCCTTGGATCATATGAAAGTCAGTACAGTTTGTATCTTGCAGTGAGCATGCTAGCCCTAATTGCAGGGGTCAAGAAAGAATGAGAGATTCTTTTGAAATCTGCGCTACTCTTCTCAGTTCCGAAAAACCCTCTATTCTTTTTGTGCGTTCCAGAACGAATATCCCATCTCTTATCCGTAGTGCTGTGGCATGATTATCTGTAGATCAACTTCTCAAAAAAATGGCAAACTCTAGCGGCTAATAAGGTCAGAAAAACGAAGATTGTTTGGATTACCTCTGATAAAACTTTAGGATAGGGGAAAGCAAATGAAGTTCTCTCGATCAATGATCCAAGCTATCTTCATAACTGACTTCATGTCTATGAGTTAGGTATTTGCCTCCTCGTCTAGTAATATGGCATATCATGAACTTCATGTTTCCCTCAAATCTGTATCCTCGTAGTAATTCCCATGATCTCTCAACATACTCATCAGAGGAGATATACTTGTGTTTTCCCCCCTTTCCTCGGCCATCTTCATTCCTAGATGATGATAATGCCGTGATTTTCCCTAAATTCATTCCAGAAAGCTCACAAAGAAAAAATGTATATTCAAGGCATAATGACGACTTATCTATTTTTGTCAACTTCTATAATGGTGACAAAATTGTAGGACTTTTTGAGGTCAAGATTTTGCATGTCTTGGGGAAGCAAAGTAGTAAATGGAAAACCATTGTTTCCGGATCCTCTAAACAATCTGAATACTAGTCTACTACGATATTTTGATATGGAATGCAATTTAAAAAAAAAATTATTTGGCGAAACAAGGGCTTAAAAAATGTATATATGTATCTATGAACTAAGGTAATTAAAAGAAATTCAGAAATAAAAATGTTTCCACATCCAATGAAATATAATTTTGTTAAGGATATATCATTACAATAATGTGGAAGTACATAGTTGGCATTTTACTAAGGGGATTCTAATAAATTTATGTGTGAGGATGATGAGAAAGAAATTGTCTATTTCTTATGGAGAGAGAGTCCTATGCCCTACCCTTTGTGTGGTTTTTTTACATATTTTTGACTCGCCAGTATTATAAACATATTGAAAGAGATAGAAGCTCTGTGTGGTTGCTTTGACTTGTCAATCACTATAGATCTATATAAAGAGATATATGGGCCCAAAAAATAAACCCGAAGAGAGGGCTTGTGTAGATTTCTGCCAAGAAAGAAATTGGAGTTATAAATTTTAGCATCCACTTGTAGTTGGCATGGAGAGTGGGGATCACTCAGACAAAGTTGGGTCGTACCGCTAAGAAGAAGGTCTCAGCATGGAAAATACCATAGGCCTTTGAGAATATTGTGATCACCCAAAGAGCTTTATGGTGGTTGATTGTTCCATGTGGGTGTTACATTATCATGAACATCCATTAACATGCAATAATGTTGGTATCAACTAGTCTAGAAAATATTTCTCATGTCTTGTGCTCAATGAGAGGATAATACTCTAGCCCATGGAGACATTCCACTCAGCTATTTGTGATACCTATGCATCCATCATGAGTATTGAATAAAAGATGGTACTTATAGAAAAGGTTCACACGGTGGGATTGAAACTGTCATAGGTGATCAAGTTATAGATAGGATAAAAAGTGTGAAATTGATACCTTTTCTAAAGTTAGAGATAGGGTGAATGCAAATAAAAATTTATAGATGTGGTCATTGATTACCTTGAAACAAACAGTTGTTGAAGCATATATTAAGGTGCATATTTACAAATAAAAAAATAATTGAATCCACTCAAATCATAATTGAAATAAAGTAAAATGGTGAATACTAGTTGAAATTACAAGGAATTGGGTTGACAACAATGCTGAAAAAAACTTAGTCGAATTTAATCAAATTAAAAGATAAAAAAGATGAAAAAGAGAGATAATGAAAAATCTAGAGAGAGTAGAAAGAATTAAATCCATCTTATAAAACTAGGCATACGATAAAATGCAATTTAAGACATAAAATATTTTATTCTGATGAATGTTATCATACACTAAGTGCATATTTATCATGCTATGCAGTTTATATCACAAATTTCAAAATCTATCATTTTTAGGGGTTAATAATAGATATCAAAGTAAAATTTAAAATAGATTATCCCCATTTACCTTTGAGATTTATTTTGAGTTTTAAATGCAAATAATTCAAGAATATTATTTATATACTCATATATTTTTCTAGTTTTATTTTTCAAAGAAGATGAGTATATTTTTTAGTTAAAAATTTATTATTTGGTTATTTCTTAAATTAAAATGCGAAGAATGATAGATTATAATTTTTTATTAAAAAAATTAGTTGTATTTTGAAAGTTATAAATTTTCTAATTTTTAGGGATTTTTATAAAAATTTTCTAAATTTTTCTGAATTAATTTTAATTAAAAACACGCAAAAATTGACTTTAAGTGCACGTTAACGTGACAGCTGACGTGGTGTGCATGCTTGTGTGTTGCCATGCGAGAGAGTTCATGTGTGCCACATGGTGCACATGGCACATACATGGCGCACGATTATTGCCCATCATCAAGCGTTAAGTGCCCTTAATGGGCCTCAATTAGTTAAATAACCTAGTTAATAACTTATATACGATGATTTGTTTAATTTTTTTAATGCGGGACTATGTTTATTTAATGCAGGTGACATGGCGTGGCCAGGGACATCGGATTGGAGTGAAGATGAAATCTAATCCAGACCCTTGATAATCACTTAAAGGAGAGGGTTACATTGCAATACCCTATTAGATATCAGTTCACTTTACAACTCTTGATTGTTTTTTGCCGTCCATCATGGGAGTTATAATAACTTAGACTCAATGCATTTTATGGAATCCTCCAGCATTTGTGGCGTAATCTAGAGCATTCAACAAAAATTTGATGGATGGGAATCATCGCTAATTCTCCTTCATGTAGATTCATGGCACAATCCTGATCCTCCGATGAAGATCTAACAGTCGTGACTTCACCATAACAATTCACCTCTTTGGATTCCATTGTGATTTTTTATCTCATCAAGGAGAAAATTCGATGGTCACGCCTAAGTTCCAAATCTTATAAATTGTCTCTCTGTGAACGACATATGCATTCTTAGATTTTTGAACGATTGAACCTTTTGGAAAGCATAATCCTTGAATCTCTTGTTTCAATCCTCTTTTAGACTCGATTCCGCTTCTAGGGAGTGCTTGAAATTAAGATTTTATTGAGGGAGGAGGAAGAATTCGCCCCTAAAAAATTTTTTGTTTCTCAATTAATTGAAAAGCCTTGATCCAACGATTAATTGGATCATTTTAAGGATGATTTTGGGTTAGATTATGTGTTTTCTTCCTAATCCTTCATCCTATATCATTAGATTTTAAGTTTAGTTTGTAGATTAGGCTAACTTTATGTTTATTAAATTCTCTCTCTTCGTGAACGATTTTTCTCTACTTCGCTCTTTGATATCTCTGCGAAATCGAGTGATTTTTGATTCTGTGAATTCGTCTTTGAGTTGTCTTTCCAAAAATATTAATTTGCCTAATTTCTTACCTCAATTCATTTTCCAATTTAATCAAATTTGAAGATATCTTAACAATTTCTCCTAATTCTCTATGGATTCTATCCTTCCTCCAATATCAATTTTAGTGAGTTTGGATTATATTTTGATGCATGGACATGTGTTTTCAACTACTGCATGATCACGCTTCATCAACATTAAGTGGATTTGAAAGGAGACGACAAAGAATAAGAAGAAATCAATAAGCAAGATGAAGAACGACCTACTTCTACTCTTAATCTAATCCTAGCCGCAACTTTGATACATGAAGGAGACTCCTACTAACTTGGAGACAATGCAAAGATGATCCTTTGTTTCCACACAGAGGCATGTATTATGATTATGACATGGTGGCTGTCACAATTCAAGCAATGAAATGCCCACATATATCAAGGTCAATCAGCAAGAATTTGGCATAAAATCACACAAAATAGGGAAAGAATATGAAAACATAAATAGGGTGAAGGGCATGAGTTTTTCCATGAAGAAAGCTTCAAAATTCTTAGCACAAGAGGAGGATGTTCCCTATTGATACAATTTGGGCCTTTCAAACCGTGTTAAAAGTCCATTTTGTTGATGGCCATCGAATCATACATTTAGAGGGTGCATCCATTTGTGAATGTGTAATTTGTCCCCTAAAAAAATTTAAAAACGAGACTCAGAAACCAGTTGAATAAATTCTAGTTGTCCAATTGTGTATTTCTTAAGCACTAGACAGTCATGAAAACACTGTGGTGCTCTATTTAACTAATGATAAAGACCAACGTTTAGATGATCTACGGATCATAGGATTGAGTCTTTAATAGGTAGAAGCACCAAGATTACAGTTGGTGTTTAATCATGGTCCTTTGATCTTGGTCCAACCAGAAAGAAACTGCCATGTTTTGCAAGGGAAGAGCTTGATATGATGAAATAATGCTTTAGAGGTGCCTATGGGATTTCCATTGGAGCAATTAGATGCCGCAGTGTCGCCCTTCATAGAAGTCCATGGGATCCACTAATATCAACTGTTATAATTTATATTGATGAATGATTGAGGTTCCTTGAAAATTATAGAGAAAATATTATCCCACATTGCAAAAATTTGGGAGTGAAAGCTTATATACATTTAAGAGCTTTTTGGGATTTGAAAATGCTTCGGGCAATGAGTACATATCTAATGACACTCTAATCTCATGGCATATGCATGCGTGCCACATTACATGCTATGAGGGGTTCAATGTTTATCCTTTAAATTAAAATAAACTCCTAAAAATCCCAAAAAAATTGACAAAAATCCTTCTACCTTAAGAAATTTATACACTCCAAAATATAAATCACTTTCCCCTCAAATGTTCTGCATTCATCAAAAGTTTAATCTTCTCTATTAGTATGCTATTTATTCGAAACATATAAAGAGAATAAGATGGCTTTTTTATATAAATCCCTCTAAATTAGCTTTAGAAAATAAAACTAGGTCAACTTAGATATTCACTCTACATTAAAATCTCCTACTTCTTGTTTTTATTCTTCAAAATTCTATCTACTCATCTATAATTTCATAACATCAATAAAACTAAGGATAATAGACTAGGTATTTGATCTTGAAAAGTGTGTATAATTAGCCTCAAATAATGTATTTTGCAAACTTGAAGACAATGACATATGGTTCATAACAATTCAACAAAAGTATAATAGCATGCATCATAATGGCATGAATTATGCATTAGAATTGATTAATAAATGTATATTAGTACATATGAAATGCATGTTATCAAATGCATGAGTTGAATTAGTAGTCAAGGATTTGTCTTCAAACAATTAGTTTAGAGTTGCAAAGAGTGATGGTGTTGTTCACTTGAATGACTTATTTGATGGTAGTTCAAGTGACTTCTTGTGTGTGACATCTCAATGAAAAACCAATTGTAAGAAACTCTCAACTTTTCATCTTGCCCCTTAAGTATTTTGGATGTGTATCCTTCCTCCAAAACTACTCTACTCTCATTCTCAAAAAGGTTGTTGTGTCTACTTTCTAGACACTCGGAAATATTCAATATCACCATAATATGACAAATGAAAAAATAACGATCAACATTAATATTTGAGCATAAGAGTAAACAAAGCTGAAGGCGAGTCAAAATACAGTCAAAGGTGAGTACTTGGACAAAACTTGATTTCTTGTCTTCTTGTTGTCATTGCATTTATTTTATGCAAAATATAAATAATGAACTAATCTTTACCATAATTCAATGTTAAGAAAAACATATACTTGATATTTATTAAAAAGTTGAAATAATATGTGGGGGTTTCCTGAATTATTGAATCTATTATCTGCTTGATGGTTTGTTATTCCAATTTGAAGATTGCTTCCCATTTCAATGGCTCTACTTGATCAAACAAAAGGCTTTGTTGGACAACTAAGCCATTCGAGTTTACAATGCCAGAGATTATTTTAGTCATAACATGGAGCTATGCTTCATAAAAGAAGGGATTATTTGTCTTTTCATGCAAGAATATTCTAAACTGGGATAGCTGCAGGGAACCTTGACAACATCATATTTATGGCAAGAGCCTTGTTGTCCAAAAAGATCTCATCTAGATGAGGACTTTGGTGCCAATCAACAGCCCTGTTGGACTTTGGCGCTTAATAATCACCATGCAACTGATGGCATACAATTATTCAAGGATTCCAAACATACTTATTAAAATGTTTTTTTTTTGCACAGAACTTATGCAAATAGACGAAGAATGCCAATGCAGAACCATATTTCATAAAAAAAAAGTTTTGCGGGTCATTCAGTAGCTCCAAATTCATGTTTAAAATTATCTTTTAAAGACCCATAAATGTCATGTCGTGATACATGACATTTCATGTGTCCAGTATTTTTTTAAAACAATCATGAGAGGTTAGTTCCACTTATACACACCTAGTAAACTGAAGGTTTAGTTAGAAGAAGATCATGATTGGCTAGTAATAAGGAACAGAGAGCCTACAATGAAAGGTACAAATCAAACTTTTATTTGAATCCACAAAATGAGAAATGAAGAGGTATGGCCGGGCCTAATCGTATAGAAAGACTAAATTGTCAGAGACAATCTCTAGGGGCATGGTTTCTAAGATTCACTGGGGCAACAAAGAATATGAAGTACTTACAGAGAAATGGCAATCACATGTAATCATCGAATGCTTGTCATTGAGTTCAACAAAAATCGTTCATCAGAAATCTAATTCATCACATAAATTTTTTTCTGCAATTATGTCTTCATAGTATTAGTTTGTGTCTTATCTTGTACACAATTGTAGCAGAAATGATAAGACATGTCACCTGCATTTACCTGTATTTACCCTTGCAATTATTACAATCCAAAGAGTCTACTGGAAGAAAATATAAAAAAAATTATTTGTCAAAAGAAAGAGGAGAAAAACAGCATTACAATTTTTTAGTGAAAAGAACAATCAATTTTAATAGAAAAATAACAAAGAAACACAAAACTTACCATCAAAATCAAGATCTGATATCGTATTCTCCAGATTGAGTTAGAGCTCGAAAACCCTTATATGGACTTGAGGGCATATTCCTGACATCAAGTTTATCAATCTTCAAGCCAGACAGGGCAACACCCATTATCTTAAACTTTGCCCGAAGCACAGGGAATACATGCAAGCTGTCAAGACCCGGCTCCAGAACCAGGGTTCCGGTAAGAGATGGTGCTTTGTCCTTGGGAATTCGTCCAATGGACCAAGAACACTTCTGAAATAAGAAAGAGAAATCTCAAGAAAAGTACTGCAAACTAGGTCACTTTACTGGGTTTTATCAATAATCCATTTAATTGGCACGGCCAATAATTAGCTTTCAATTAGAATCAGAACTGGGGAAAACAAAAGAACCACTCCAAGAAAAAGTCAACAGATTCCAAAGGCATGCAGCACAAAGGTATTGGTATCAACTGGAAGATAACCTGAAATCGATGACCAACCTGTAAGAAGAACTAAGGTACTGACCCACTCGATTGTGTTTGATTCTATACCTCAGGTTATAGAAAAATTTTGTGAAGGATCCTATCTAATTGATAAAGGCTTCTACACAAGGTTCTGATTTATTTTTTTGAATTGCAAAAGGGCTGATCACCTGATGAGCTGGTGGTTGGCTAGATGAAAGGGTTACTGATCTCTATCGGTCAGCTGAAACATGATCCATCCCTCAAACTCCCTATGAGGCTCAGTGAAACCAGGAAGCGATGAGTCCATCCATTTCATAGACCATTCCGTCAGTAGAAGCTGTCCTCCCCCAAACAGCATCTCATTTTGGTGCAGCCATGCTACCCACAGCACCTCAAATATTTGCCCTCCCTCCTGTCTAGAACCGCATCACCAGATTGGGTTCAGAAGGCCATCTCAGAGGTAACATCCACAGACAGTATCCCCTGGGCGGCCCAAATCATGCGGGCAAAAGGGGACCGGAGGAACAAGCATTTACAGTCTTTTTCACCTCCAGAGCACAAAACACATGCCATCATTATATTTGGGTATATTTTTTCCGGAGTACCCGAGCTATTAACCTTCATTGCAGGAGAAACCATCCGAAGATTTGCACCTGCAGTGTAACATTTTATCTCCAAATGATCCTGAATACATGCATGATTGTCGGATCCTCCACACCTTGTCCCTCTCGTATCCTTTCAGAGGCCTTAAAAAATAAAAAAAGGGACAATTTCCTATTCCCATCTGTCTTTTTCTCCGCAAAGTGGTTTGCACCTTCAGCAGAACTTTCTGTCTCCAAATGATCCTACATACCCAGATGATTTTCAGCTCCTCCTCACCTGGTTCCTCTTCGATCCTTGCATAAGCCTTATGGACTAAAAAAGGGCTGATTTCTCATTCTCAGCAGTCTTGTTCTTGCAAAGTGGTCTCTTATGTGGTAAAGACTGCTGCATGCACAAGAGCTACACAACCCTTTGGTCTGACACAGTATTGTCAAAGATTGGATTCCACATCCCATCCCAGAATTCCTCAACCGTGGCATTAGAGTTTTGTGCAAGTGCAAAGAGGCAAGGAAATGTCTCTCTCAATATTCCTTGTGGCGACCAAGCATCCAACCAGTACTGAAATACAGAGCCATCCCCTAAGCTAACAACAAAAAATTCGCATACAAGGGGAAGATTAGTCTCAAACCTCGCCAAAATGGTGATGCTTCTTTGATTGGGGCTGCTTGACTCTCCAATTCAGCCCCTTGCCTTCATTGTCCCACAATCTTATGATAGCGATATCTTCCTGAGGACCCATAATCCTATCCATCCACTTTGTCAATAGCACTATATTCATAATTTATATGTGCACGATCCCTAGTTCCCCCGTCCTTGGCAGGTCTACAAATGGCATCCTAGTAAACCATTGTCAATCCACAGCTTTATCTCGGCCCAGATCCTTTCCATAGGGAGCACCTCATCAAGCTGTTTAGGCGATTGAAAACTGCGCATGACATCTCCTTGGTTTGCCACCCCTCCAACCGTCTTCTACCTACTCAACAACTGGTTGCCAGTCTGTAATCAACATCCTACACAAACTTAATCGCAATCCCAAGTACTGCTTAGGCCTCTAACCACTGTATCTCCTCGTCTTGGAATAGTCCAAACCGCACAAAGGATAATATAGCTCGATTAATTTGAAGACCCAAAAAATCTGCAAATAAATCTACTAAAGCAGACAGGTTCCTTGCCTCCTCTATTGAGCCAACCAAAGTGTTATTCTACACTAGATTCTGTTAAATTATGACTTAATAGGTCTGAACACTGTCGAGAAGCAACAAGAAGAGTAATTGAAAAAAATTCAACAGTTCTCTGTGACATGCATTATTATTATACTCCTTTTCCAACAAGAAATGAATTATTAGTATACTGACCCACTAGATGACGTTTGACTAATTGAAATTTTTTAGTGGTACCACGTCACCACTCGCAAGGAACTATGTGAGAAAACAGTTGACAGAGCCCAAAGGCAAGAAATCATCAGGGAAAAGGATTGTATCTGACAAGAGATGGCCATTGCAATTGAAACTAACGAGGAGAAAAGAACATACCTTGTCAGCGAGAATACTCACTGTTCCATGATTTGAAGAAAAATCGGCAGAAGCAACAGCTGCTGGAAGCTGAAACTCCACTGTTATCGAGTCAACCGGCTTTCCAGGATCATTTCTCATACCTACCAGCACACTCATACGGCAGCTCCCACTATTGGAAATCAGCTGTGGTTTCACATAGATGGGAACATGCTTCAAATTCTTCACACTGTCATAAGAGATTGGAATGTAAATATTACTGCGAAACATATGTTTATGATTTCATAATGATGATCCAGGTCATACCGATAATTCATCAGCTTGAAACGCCCATTAGGAGGCACAAATGATAGAATCTGATTAGCCTCCCATGGTCGAAAGCGAATGCAAGGGTGAAACCTGACGTCATTCAAAATTGACGGGTTTGCAAAGGTGACAATTAAGTCAGGGAAACCAGAGAGGTTTGCCTCCACATGGATTTCACCATATATTTCGCATTTAACCAGGTGACCATCACTGGAGAAAAAGAATTAAGGCATATAAAAAATGAAATCTGGAACGCATAATTATATTTGAAGTTTATTGTGAAATCCCTAAACAAGTGATTTGAAACACTTTTAGTGGTTGGCACACGGGAAAGGGTATAGGATACTAAATTTAAGTTTTTTTAACATCATCGGATGAACACCAAAAATAGGGACCACCTGGTACAAGTTCTTCTTCCCACCCATGAGGCCACCATCCCTTGAGTTCTTCTAACCACAGCGCCCCTCTTCCAAAGAAGTCACCCATCCTTGCACTGCCCAAGCCTGAGCGTGCTTAACACGGGAGTTTTTTTCCACCCAACGGCCATTCTTCCCAAAAGGTCACTCCTCCCTGCCCAAGGCTGAGCACGCTTAACTTGGTAGATAGATTTACTTTGTCTTCATGTGTTGGCATGGTTTCCATGCAGCATGCACATCAAACTTAAATATTCCCCCTCTATGCAAAGCTTCTTGCACCAAGATCTTCTAAAAAAATTACAAAATATGGTTATATTCAAGATTTAGGGGTAGGGATTAGGTTTCAGGTGCCTGGTTTTAGGGTTTGGATTTAGAGATAGGTTTTGGATCAATATTTAGGGTTCAGGGAAAAGTACGTATGTGACAAATAGAACAACACATGACTGAAAATGGAGATGAAATAGCAAACTGAGTCAAGGGAAGAAGCCAAGAGTAGTTAGTAGGAGATGAGAGAGAGAGAGAGAGGAAGAGAAGTATACTAATTCGTAACACAACATTTCCATCCTTTTCTAGCCCTTTACATTAACAGCATGCACAAATTTCCGCCATGCCACTTGGGTAGTGAACGAGAGTCCTTATAAGCTATCTGTCCTTGAATGAGAGCTATTATAAACTATCTCTCTTAATTTCAAAAAAAAATAAACTATCTCTCCTCAACCTTCATTCTGTGATCATAAGAAAACCAAAGACAAAAAAAGAAAAGGGAAGAAAGGGATTCAATCAATATGGCTAGAAATAATGTGAATATCAAATTTTAAAAAAATAAAAATGAAACCAAGAAAAGCCTCAAAGTAAACCTTCTCACAATTGCATCAATTTCCTCCACGAGGTTGACATAAATTTCATTGCCAGAGTTCTTCACATCTGCTTTTCTCCATGGAACACAAGATTGAGTGGCAATGGGAAGCGTCGGGCCAACATTCGAACTCCTTCCAGTCACCACACTAAGCATTTTGCTGACGATATTGGGGGGTGATATTATCTCCCGGAGAATATTTGGTTCTGTAGTCAGCGGGTACCCGTTGTCCACCATCTCGTCTAATAGCTAACCATTTGTTCACACATGTAAACCACAAATAAAAAAGCACACTATTTAATGACCGTTTTTTTGATAACTTTTGGGAAAAACTTGAAAGTGTTGACGGACCAAAGTGAGAGTCTCAAAAGTACAATTCGGCCAGTAAAGGATAATTTCTGTTAAGGTCACTTCTGTCTTCATTACGTCTCAACGCTCTTTGTAATCTCTATTTTATTTATTACCTTGTATGGAGGGTTTATTGGAAAGTGGGATATTGAGTATGCATACCTGCAGCCACTTGTGTAAAAGGGCATTTGAACTAATCGTGAAAGGTGACTTGCGTATTTTGGAAATTTCTACTTTTGAACTTGTGGGCTAGGTACTTTTAGGCCAACAGACAAAAATCTCAAATGATTTTTTTTAAGAAACAAATCTCACGAATGATTGCAATTCTCACATCAAAGACCCAGAAGGTTCAAGTAGACAGATGCAGATCAAGACAAAGCTATCGAAGGGCAAGGATCATAGAGGGAGATATCAATTTGTTGAAGCATAAATATGGTTATTCATGGTAAATTAGTGATCTGATAACTGCATACCATGATCCAGAATACACAGGTTATGAAGAATTTGATACAGAAACTTCATCATAAAGAATCTCAAAATTTACCTCGTAAATAATGACAAAGTTGTCCTTGATTAGATCTTCATTTAAACCCCCAAGATAATCTGTAATCATATCAGCCACTCTGCAAAGAAACTAGATACAAGATCAAATGTTATGCCTTCGAATAGAAGCCCTATTTACATTAAGAAATCGTACAGAAACATGAAAGAGCTCAGAAATTCCTAAAATGAGATCAGACACAATTTATACAGGAACATCAGCAGATAATGTGGATAGAACGCAGAAAAGGACTTCAACGCAGAAGTGTATATCTAGACACCGCAGCCAGATTTAGTATATGTAATTCAGCATACCGGAATCAAACAGCTTATATACCTAGCTCAAATGTCATGCCTTAACTTAAGAACCCATCCTGAAATATCAAAGAGCTCCAAAATTTCTATATGAGATCATAAATAATTTAACGCACACAAACGGGCATCTGAAGTAGTGAACGGCTGAAATTTCTAGCTAATTCGTGGATATAAATTTCCAAACCTCGGTGCCCAGAAGTGGGGGCATCTCAATTTGAGTGCATGACAAGAAAATGATCCCCTCGCGCATGATTTGGAAAAGATAGTGCGTGGGCGAAGCAATAACTGGCAGGAGCTGTAAAAAACTCACTTTTTATAATGAAATTGGTCGAATTAGTCACCAAATCTTCAAATCATTTTACGACCTGAGAGATCTCTCCGCCCTGAGACATGGCATAATCCCAGAACCAAGAGCATATTGATCGATCCACACGGTGCCCTTGAAGCTGCTTCTCTAGAATCACCTCTCTGGAATAAAAACAAAAGAAGTCTAAGATTAAAAAAGTGTACATCAAAGATTTAATTTTGGCGCGTAGAATGAGCTCGGGCATGACTACTAATGATATCTATGGTTACCCGGAATTCGAAATGATGAAGATGCATTGCAGCATCCTTTCTCAAATTTTTGAAGTCTGGGCGAGAAGGAAAAGAAACGTTCTGTCTCAAAAAGAATTCTAGGAGACATTATAAGCTGAAGAACAATGAGTCTATTTTGCATTTTACCCCCTGTACAAACGATTGACTTAATTTTCTTTCTCTTTCGATCTTCCTTTCCAGTTTCACCAGTAAGTCAAGGGCTGATTTGCAAATTCTCGCAGTACTTCTATTAATTGCGTTGCAGACTTCTTTAGACCTTAGGAAATGATGGAAAATGAGGAAGTGACGCTGGGAAGGGGAATTCTTTACCCATGGAGAATGAATATTATTGGTTTAGTTTTCCCACCCAAGATTAATTGTTTTTATTTACAAGGGTATACTTTTTTCTTTACACTTGTGGGTGATTGCTGATATACGGATAATTTGAAAGTATAGACATTTTATTTATGAATGATCTTTATGTAATTTGGATGGATTATTCAAGAAAAAAAACTATTTTATACCCTAATAATATTTCAATGAATGTATTGTTTGACTTTACAAAGTATTTTTGTTTGTACATGTTTGAAATTTGATAAGAATGTTTGTATCGTGAAGAGATCCATCCAAATGAATGTATATCTATAATAATAGTTTCTTCAATTGTTATAATAATATTTCAATGAATGGATTGTTTGCAAGCCGCTAGCACTTCAAATCGCATTTAAGAAGAGATCTATCGAGTGTGGATACTACTTTGGGATGGGCGTGTGCATGGCTTGCGGCCTTGCACTAAAGAAACTATGCAAATATTATGAACTTTCATTTAATATAAATTTTAATTTTGAAACCTATGAAATGCATATAAATAACTAAATGCCTGAGAATACATTTATATTCATTACCCAAGGGAAAACCACATATTTGCCTAGTATTTGATTTTAAAATTTACTCATTATGGAAATAATGATGAACCAAATGCATAAGCAATATGCTTTTTGAATATTTCCTAAATGGATTGACCTTAACAACATGGTACCCATACCAATTGTTTAGGTCTCTCAATTTGGAATTTTTTTCCAAGTTTCAATAGAGTTATCCTCACTTGACTTTCCAGCCCTTCCTAAATAAATTGAATCATAAAAAATATGCAACAAAAGCACTTTGAATTGTTCACCCCAAGGACGTTTGCCTTTGGCATCTAGGGGTCATGAACCAACCATAGACCCTATTTAATTAGTAGAACACACTAGTACGAGGATTTGACTTATTGGAATTCATAAAAAAAAAATATGTATTTTGATATTTTCTAAATGGTATCGCAAGAACCCATTTCTAAAATTGCCCAAAATGCCCACTTTTTTTGCTTGATTTAGAGCTAAGTGAGCCAAGGGAAAATTTCTAGTAACTAACAATATTTGTAGAGAATCACTTAGAGATAAATATTTCTAACTTTTTTTAGTTACTAGAATCTACAAAATATCTATGTTAAGGCCTATCAAAGCCTAGAGGATTCTTTTTCCTCGTCAATTCTATCACTTGGATCATGCATCCTTTTACACTTACATTTTCAAGGTTTTGTGTAGGGTTTGATTATCGACATTCATTACATCACCCATCATCGTTATCCAACATCATTGTGACCCAATTCCCAATATCCATTACCTGATATCGTCATCCTGTACATGATATCATATTGAATACTGGATGGTAACAGGTGTGGTATCTACTGATGGATTTCAAGATGAAAGAATTAGATGATGGATGATGGATGACATTAATAAATATCATTAATATATTTTTGATAAATAAAAATTGGTTAAGCCCTAATTTTGAGATGTAGTAGGAAAGTCTAGGAAGGAATAAAAATGTCAATTCTCTGTCTCTACTCTCTCATGGAAACAAGCATGATTAAAAAGTAGCAAATGATAATTGTTTTATATCTACTCAATTGGAGATTGGTCTTTGAATATATATCTACTCTGAAGATAAAATGTCATTGATGTATTCATTTTCATCATTATAAATAGATTTTAATACATAATTCTTGCTCATATAATTCACGTTATCATATATTTTATGATATTTTTGCATTCATCATTTCATTCCACTCATGTACTCAATTTGCATCTATTTACTGCTAATTATGTAAAATAATAAGAACATGTCCTATTATGCATCATTCTTTTTAATTGATAATATCATGAGACTAACCCCATCTAACTCCTTCAAAGTCAAGTGGTTAAATTCTCACATTTTTTATGAGTTATATGGATGCAAGAACATTTGCATCCATGGATACAAATGACAAAGAGAGAGAAGAGGAAGAAAATCTCTACTAAATTTGAACACTAAGTCAAATGCATTTTCATGAAAGAAGTGCATCAGGCAACTAGAAGGAAAGAGAGAGGAGATCAAAGCCCAAGGAGAAACATTTTTTGTATGATCAATTTTGTTGTGAAGAAGGAAGTAAGTGAAGATCATGATCGAGGTGGATTGAGCATCGCTCGGCCTAGGACGAGCTCGGCAATGGGGTTTGTGTGACGATCTAGATTGGATTTTTACTTGTGAACGTCTCCTTACACAATGGATATGTATTTTATTTTTATTTTTCCTTTTTTTTTAAATTAGTATTTTTGACATCATTGCACATGTGCGTCTCTCCCTCTAGTCATTACTGGGCATTGATCCATCACTCTTGCTAATCATATTTTCTCTCCTTGTAAATTTTGTCATTTCTATTTCATCTCTTCTCATCTAAATTTTCACTTTAGATTCTAATTTCTAGCTTAATTCTAAAAGAAACTCGAAATAATCATTCACACTCACCTCCATGTGCTCCATTTTCACTTGTACATATTCCCCCTCCTTGTCTTTCTTTTGAACACCTAAACTCATTACTTCAACTCCTTGTGGATTCAACCCTTGCTGACTCTATTCTAAGGAATTATAATTTTATTCCATGAAATCGACACACAAGAATGATGGAAAACAAATGCAATTGAGTTTACCAACCGAGATGTCAACAAATGGTGTATGTTCTCTTTCGGAATCACTATTTGATCGAAGGTGTTGTCAACTCCTAGCCTATTAGGGCATATTATCTCTCTCTCCCACCCTCTCTCATATATATAAACCCATGTATCCCTCCTATTCTCTTTAAGCACTGTAGGGTTTTTTATCTCAGGGTCAACATGGTATTAAAGTCACAATTAGCCATCTCGTAGTCGTTGCCACCTTTAGTGAGTCGCCTTCTTCGTCATTGGTGTCTCCCTCTCTATCAACCTCTTCTAATCTACTTCCATCTACAAAAACCCACCTACACCTATGTGTGCCCTTCCATTGCCTCCCTAGCTTAGACTCTAGAACTCACCATCGCGGCTACCAAGGTGTCACCTCCAAGGCATTGCCTTGAGGATGCATCATTGCCCTTGTGAAGGCATCACCCTCAAGCCTCCTTGTGCTAGCACGTTAGGTGCCGCCAAATCCCACCTGTTGCTAGTGTGCCTCGAGTTCACTAGCCACCTCCAAGACCTCCTTATATGTTTCCTCTAGAATGCTCAAGGGCATGGTCACCAAGATGCCCTCCTCCAAGGCACCATTGCCAATATGCTCTTTGACATAACGATTTAGTGCGGTCGTTAAAACACACGATCGTCGGTTAAAAAAAATTAATAATTCCGACCTCACGATGATTTAATAATCAGAAATTAAGTATAGCGATGATTTTTTTCCATTGGGTCGAACCACAGAGAGCACGTTTGACTTTTATCAAAGAGTTGACTTGGTCAAACTTAAGTCTAATTAGGGTTTTTAGGAAATAAATATGCTATTTTATCAATGGAAATAGTACTAATATATGAGAGAAGATATTCCAAGAAATTTGAAAAATATTTAGAGAAGAAAAGTCAAAAGTCAAGGTCAAAGCATTGACTTTGACTATACTTTAATTTTTTATAAAATCAGAGAGGAAAAAGGTGAGAAAACGAAAATTATATTTTAAAAAACTAGAGAGAAAAAGGAGAATTTTGATATAAAAGTCATGATTTTTAAAGAAGAATTGGATTTACTATGATTTTTCCAAAATCAGTACACATAAAATCACCGAAATAAAGGTTTCGGACAAAATCTTTAAATTGACTGATCAAATGATATCCAAATCTAGTAAATCACCTATGAGTAGAAAGCTTACAATCAGAGTCCAAAGACCAAAAATTATTCAATTCCACGTTTTATATTTGGAGTAATAGCCCTTGCAAGTCAACGCCCAAATTCGGATTGATTTTGAACAGTAGTTGGTCAAATGACAAATTGAAGGGTCAAACCTTGGTGAAAATTGACAAATCACATATCCAATGAAATCAAATTCGTTTTAATTGGACTTAAGATCAGGGAGAAATCCTTGTTCGGAAATCATAAAAATTCCATGACTAAATTTGGGCAAAAAGTATGATTCCCAATCTCTAATTACCTATCTAAATCTAATCTAAACTATCTAAATTGCAAGGATTACGAAGGAATCACACTAATAACCCAATTGACGTGAAGATTGAGCCTCAAATTTCTTTGATTGCTGAGAATATCTCTGATTCCTTCTCCGTCATGATTTCGGCATTTAAGGGGTGATTTCTATACATTTTCTCACAATATTCGTGATTAACTTGCCTCAATCCATGCGCGATTGAGTCTAGAACGTAAGAGAATCACGAAGAACTCAAGATATTCCTCCAAAAATGTTTAATTGCTTCACGTTTAATTAAGAGTTACATTTCCGTAAGAGAGAACATTGATTTATAGAAGAATTCCTGCTTGATATCCGGACCATGCATTTCGCGTAAACGGCTTGAACGGCTATGATGAAGCCATGTAACGCACGATCCCTATGACACAGGATCCACTACTCCTTAATTTCTACCTCGTTAACACTGTGTGGGCCCCGTGCCAAATAAACCCCTTTTTTGCTTTTTTAATCGCTAAAAATTCTTGAAAAGTCATGAAAAAATCTAAAAAAATAGTTAATCTTCAAAAATTGATTACTTCATTTCTAGAACTCATTTTTGCATGAAATTTTCTTCATTGGATCAATATTTTGATCCTCTTTAAATCTATGCCCTAAAACAAAACATTAGAGAGAAACAATAATTATGAGTGAATTAATTCCTAGTTGACTTGTAAAGTCAACTAAGGTAATTCCATTTTTTTACTCTTCTTTTCTTCCTCGTCTTAAACCTTCATGCATTCACTTAAGTCCTGAAATATTTAAAACCACAATTTTAGATCAATCATGAGTGAATGGGTCAAACACACTTAAAACACATAAGAATTCTCAATTGATAAAAAAATATGGAATTAAGTGATTTGGCCTTAAATTGAAGAAAATTTCATTTAAGATGATAACATGCATCATATAGACCGAAATTATGCATTAATAATAGTTAGTTATGATAAAAATAAGATTTGAATATGCATGTTATCACTCTTCTATAGGGTGCCATCTCCAAAATGCCCTCCTTCAAGGTGACATCTTCGAGGCTTTCCTCTATGATGTCTCTGAGGCACGTCACTAGACGCTCCTTCAAGGCGTCTCCAAGACGCGTTGCTAGAGGCTTGTCCAAGGCATCTCCAAGATGCTCTCCTCTAGGGCATCTCCAAGTGCCGCCACTAGATGCTCTAGGACATTACCTCCAATACCCCCTTCCCATTGTTCCTCCTAGACATGCCACTACCACCTTGCTCCTAGGTGATGCATCCATCTATCTCTGCTCATATCCGTGGCTCTATCCTCTCTAATGATCATGTATTGGAACTTCGCACCATCTTTTGGTGAGATTTTCAGGTGAATAACAACACACCCTTGTCCTATTTGACTTCTCTTTCTCCATAACTTCATTTGTTATGGTAGTCGACATCCCTCAAGCTAAGGGTGATAGCTAGCCCTCAAGATCCAACAATGAGTGCTCTCCTCATGGAAAAAGGTGCAATTCATTCCCCTCTTGTTTGTATTGTGGCAAGAAAAATCATCCAGCGACCAAGTAAAAGAAACAATTTGGCAAGAGTGCTTTTGTGCAATTGTTTATCACCACTGCTCCATTTGCCTTCCCACATTAAGTGATCAATCTTTGCGAGTGCAAGCGACTCAGACAGCTGCCAAGTATGATGCACTAGCGACTCTTATTGCACATGGGCTTCCTCTTTGGCCAACATTGTCACGCTTTTGCTTCCCTCATGTTGGGTATGTATGCTTTTTATGCCTCTTCTTTATTACCTAGGATTATTGACTTCGGGGCCTCCACGCACATGATCAAAAATCCTCACCTCTTGTCATCCTATTACCCTAACTCTACCATTCTAGGTAACTATTGATGATGGGCGGCCCTGTGCAATCAAAGGTCAAAGGTCATGGTCTTCCACTTACATAGGTCCTCTACATTATTGGATTCCCTATAACCTCTTATCCATTAGTCTTATTACTTGTAACCTTCTTTACTTTTTATCATTTTTTTCTTCACTATAAATTTCAAGATTTACATACCAAACGGAGGATTGGTTCGGCTGTGAGAATGGGCAAGGAATATATAAACTGATTTTTTTATGCACCCTTCTTTAGCCTTCATGCCATTTTTTTGCCTCAACAGATACCTCCTCTCTTTTTTGGCATTCTCATGATCTCAATTAAGTGTATTTTCCAATCGCTGTTGTGCATCGATTTCATGGAATAAAATTATAATTCCTTACTTAGTATAGAGTCAGAAAGGGTTGAATCCATAGGAAGTTGAAGTAATGCAGTTTGGTGTTCAAAAGATGAGGAGGGGAGAATATGTACGAGTGAGAATGGAATGCGTGGAGTTGAGTGTGAACGATAATTTTGAGTTTCTTTTATTATTAAGATAGATATTAGAATCTAAAGAGAAAATTCATATGAGGAGAGATGAAAAAGAAATGAGAAATTATGATCAACAAGAGCGAAGGATGAATGGGCAGCGATAATGAGAGGGAGAGATACACGTGTGCAATAATGCCAAAGTTAGTACATTAAAATGAAAAGAAAAATAAAAAGAAAACACATATCTACTATGTTTGGAGATGTTCATAAGCCAAAATCTAATCCAAATCATTGGACAAACCCCCTTAGCATTCCCATCCTAAGTTGGGTAATGCATGATCCACCCTGATCATGATCTTTGCTTGACACCTTCTCCACGAAAATATTGAATATCAAAAAATGCTCCTCCTTGGGCCTTGACCTCTTCTCCTTTTCCGTTCAATAGCTTGATGCTAAGAGAGAGCCAACAAATGTGACAAGAGAGAAAATAAAGTTTTTTATAGGTAGGTTCTTGGGTTTGAGTGTAAAGAGGATAAAAGAGTCCAATCATTAAAATAATTTCATACTTGATTCTTCAATAAGAGGATATGGATGGATAGAGGGTTGAAAGATGAATCTAACCATAAAATTCCATCTCAAAACTCTATCTACATCATGAGATATCATGATTTTAATTTTAAAAATCATAGCTATTTGATTAAAAGCGGGCATTAGAGTGTGCCAGGTGCTGCACTCTTATTGCACAAGAAAAAGACGTGTCAGCCTTTATAAGTACAAGGAGCTTTTCTACCAAATTTCACTTAAAAAATCAGAAGAGTTTTTATGTAAAACCACTCTTAAGAATAAGGAAAATTCCCTAAAACCCCCTAAAAATTATATAACAATTCCTAAGCTTAAAAATTCAATATCTCATAAATACAACTCTTCTTTTCCATGAAATTTCTCCATTGGATAAAAAAGTCAATTTTATTTCTTTTCATTCATAAATTTCTGAAATTCACAAAAATAAGTTTGGTCTACCCTCTTTGAAAATAAGGAGGTTGACCCAACTTTCATTTTCTAAATACTTGTTGATCATCCTAAACATCTTAAAATGATACCTCTACTGAATTCAAACCTCATCTAGTACTTCTTTCATGAAAATATGGTTGACTTGGTTATCAAATTTTATCGAGAGTTATTTTCTCCTCTTTCTTATTGTCATTTTCCTCTTTCGTGTGGATGTCTTTGCATCTATATAAGTCATAGAAAATGTGAGAATTCAATCACTTGACTTTAATGGACTTAAATGACGTTAGTTTCATGATATAAGAAATTGAAAAGAATAATGCATGATAAGAAATATTCATTTTTTTACCTAATTAGTACTAAATAAATGGAAGTTGAGTATTGATAGGCATAAAATGATGGTCGTTGAATGCGCAAATTTACGTATCAAACAAATTTATACTCAAATCTTCAAATCTGATTTTTAAATTAGAACAGTGGCGAGTCGAGGTCGAATCCACAGGGAGGAAGGTTACAAGATTGAAATCAAGAAATATTTTTGGTGTTTTGTTATATTTAGAAAGCGGAAATGAACGGTGAAAGGAAGAAAATGAGCACGGAGATGAAATGAACCGAATAAGTGCTTCCAAACTCCTTGCGAAGATTGAAAACCCTAGATTGATGATTAAAAAGTGATTTTTAGGGTTTGTAAATGAGAAATTGTTGATAAACAGATAAGGAAAATAGAAGAAATGGATAGAAAAATGATCCTAATCTAAAGATTCGTGATAAAAATACAATCCAGTGATGCTCCCTAATCAAAACATACCTTCGAGAGCCGTATATTTCGCCCAGACTTGGTGTCTTGCATCCAACACGAGGAATGAAAAGAAAAGGGGAGAAACTCACTGAGAATGATGTTCAACACATGAAGAATGATCAATCATTTCTCTGTTTCCTTCTAGCTTTCTAATTCTAGAAGCATATAACAAAACATTCATAACTCTAATTTTTTTGCCTCAGAACTTAAATCAGCCCCAACAGATTCGTGGAGCTTGAAATGAAAATCATGCCCATGAAATTTCAGCCCCTAACTCCATCAGGATCGTCAGATATCAGGCTTTTAATTTGGATCATTTTTTACCAATGATCTAGTTTCTCTCTCCTCAGATAGCGCCGGTCAAACCACTCCCGCCAATCAAACTTCCGCTGAGTCACACGCTAAAAAAAAAATTTTTAAACCTTTTTCACTCTCTCTCCTCTCACTTCTCCACTCTATTCTCTCTTCTCTCATTTCTCTCTCTCGATGGCGGAAGAAGTTGTCGCGGCGAGAATTACGGAGAGGAAGAAGAAACTCCTCCCACCTCTCCTCGTGACGGAAAATTTTCATCGCGAGAGAGAGAGATGGAGAGAGGAGAGAGAGAGATAGAGAGAGGAGAGAGGGAGAGAAGATGCACGCGCCTCTCCTCTTGATTCTCCTCTTGAGAGACATGGAGAGGAGAAGAAGAAGAGAGATATAGTTAGGGAGAGAAAGAGAGAAGGAAGAAGGAGAGGGAGAGAAAGGAGAAGAGAGAATAGAGAAGGAAGGAGAGGAAGAAGAGAGATGAGAAAGAGGGAGAGGAGACATCACGAGAGAGGGCGAAGCGATTTCTCCCTCTTGTGCGAGGAAGAAAGGAGAACAAAAGAGAAAGAGAGGGGAGAGGTTCCCCTCTCCATCGCGAGAAGGAGAGAGGTGCGAGAAAGGAGGCTCATGAGAGGGGAAAGAACTCTCCCTTACGTGCGCACGCATGCAGGGGGGGGAGAGAAGGAGAGTGGGAGTGAGGGGAGAAAATTTTATCCCCCTCACGCGTGCGAGGAGACGAGAGAGAGGAGGAAGGAAAGTAAGGAGAGTAAGAATCTCCCTCTCCTCCTCTTACGCGCGCACACGCGCATGCAGAAGAGCAAGGGGGAGAGACGCTCCTCTCTGAGGAGGAGAGAAGGGAGAACGCAAGAGAGAGAAAGAGACAGGAGAGAGAAGGAGAAGGAGAAGAGAGGAAAATTCGAGAGGGAGAAAGAGAGAGAGAGAGATCAGGGAGAGAGGTTATGGGGGAGAGAAAAATAGAGAATGAGAAGAGGGGGAGAGAGAGGCTTGCTTTCATTCTTTCTGTATTTGAGAATAAATGTCATTAAATGCTCTTAAAATGTTATTAATTTATGAAAAATCAAGAACATTCTATTGAACATAAAATTATCATTTTAATCATTTTAAATCATGATAACATGCATTTATGATTAGATTTTCAAGAAATAGTACATAAAATGTATGATATTAATGCATGAAATTGCATGTTATCAATTATATGAGTGAAATGACACAATGAATACAAAAATATCGTAAAAAATTATAGCATGCATTATTAGCAACAATCATGGGTTAAAATCCATTTATAATGACTAAAATGAATATACAAACGACACGTTATCACATTATCATTGAGGTCATCCTTGTTTTACATAGCTATTAAAAAGTTACCTTGGTTTTCCCGCAAAAAGTTTTTGGGGTAATAATGTCAACAAGGCAAACATCTTTCCTCCACCTACTCTAGTCGCAATAAGATTTCATCCTCAGCCCCTTTGACCTCCTTCATTGTGATGTCTAGGGCCCCTCCTACACTCTTTCTATCTTGGTCCATTTTTACTATATTGCCTTTGTTGATGACTTCACTTGTGTGAGTTAGGTCTACCTCTTTCATAATTGCTATCAAGTCCTCATCATCACCTCCTTCATCATCGAGGTCGTTACCTAGTATTTGACTACACTCAAGATATTTTACATTGAGAATGTCCTCAAACTTGTCCAAGACTCCCTTTTGCTTTTTTGTGTTGATCATGACATATATCCCAGTAGAATGGTGTAGCCTGTTAGGATCTCAGGTCGATAAGCCTCCCAAAACTTTGATTAAAAATCTAAAGAATATAATACATTGAATCAAACATTCAAAATACTAAGGTATCTATACTAGATGATCATATCAGCTAGTATAAATAAGAATTCATATTTATAGAGTTCACTTGAAGGAGTTCACAAAGTTGTTCAAGTGTCTAGCCTCTAGCAACATCCACACGATCGCTAGATGTCTGGATCTCCTCTTCAAAGCTCTTCACCAATAGATAAAAGTAAAAAGAGAGATAACTCCTATAAGGCTTGTATTGACACCTGGATTTGTGGTCAGTGTCTTCTTATTTATAGACATTGGGTAGGGGAACTTTTCACGAAAACCCTTGTCATTATGTCTATGTCCACAAACGTGTGTAAACCATATTTTTGTGACCCTATAGGTTTGTATATCTTGTTAGCTAATAAATTTATCGACCCAATCATAATTTATTGGTCAAACTTATCAATTATATATAACACCATATAGATTACTTAATTAAGTGTTGATTTAACCCAATTGATAGGCTAAATTACTAGCCCGTTCGGTGCCAAGCTACCTTACATGCCCTAGGAGATATGAAGTATATAAAAACTCCCATTTGAAACCTTCCCATTATTAATTACCATGTACATATAATCCTTTTTCTGCATGAGACTCATGAATGACTTAAGATATGGTTAACTGTCAAACCCTAATTCGTCACTCAAGTTAGTACTAATAAATTAGGGAAATGATTGGGAACTCTTTCAATATTTCCATTAACTTGGCCAAGGATTTCATTTTATCTCATTCCTTGAGTCAATCTCCTTAAATAATAAGGGTAAATGATCTTATCTTGACCACAAAATCACCATCAAAGACTTTATATCCAATATATGACGTTTTACAAATCTAGTGGCTAGAGATTCGTAAGTCATAATCAAAACACAATCATCTATACACAAGAATTATTTGGTGTCTCAAGTCAAAGGACCATACACACAATGATGACATGAATTAACTTGATTTATAGTTAAGTATAATACCATTCAAGCATTCATATTGATGGATTCAATGAACTCTTTCTCGAAAGAGCACCCACTATCTATTTTTTAGGTCTCCATACCGATGGCTAGAGGATCAACAGTTTTCATCTTATGGGTTTAATTAGATAACATTGTTCTTTTTGGATAATTTGATGTCATTCTTGAATATCCCAAAAATAGGAATGTTTGGAACATACTTAAAAGACTTGAAATTAGTACATTATGATATCATCATAATTTACTTAGTCACATTTATACTCATATACTTCCTTGTAAACATCACAAAAGAATGACAATCCATAAGTTTTATTTCAATGAATATAAACAAGATACATGGGACTGTGATTTTGTTTACAAACCTTATAATACTCATTAGTAGCTGAATAGAAATATCGTCAACTACTTCACATTACTCGCACACCTCTTATTGAGATGAATGCCCCTCACTATATATGGCCTGATGCTCTATAATCATAACCTTTTCTTGTTCTCACTCAAGAGCCAAAAAACTAGCTATCTACTTTCTATAACCATGATGACCACATATCTACATAATTTATCCCATAGTAGGGCAGTACATCTTCATCATATTTCACCTAATTCCTCGCTTTTCTCCCTTCTTCATCAATTTTTGGTAGCACTGCCTTAGTCTAGGACTTTTCAACCACTCTCTCTAGATTTACCCACTATAATCTCAAAGGTGTCTTTGTCAGCTATCCATAGACACAAAAGGGTTATCAATTTTATCTCCTTATCATCGTTACTATTAAGGATCTTTTTAATAAAGGAGCCTAAATTATGTATCCAACTATGCTTAAGTATCCACCAAGATTCTAGGGATGAGATTAGACAAAACCCACCAACTAATTAGAGAAAAAAACCTTCTTAAATGGGATGACAAATGTTCATAATAGAGGTCCAAAACAGCTAGGACAAAAGGAGGAAAGAGAACAAGTTCACTATAGGGACAAACCAACAAGAAGAGCCACACTTGATCAACTCTTCACAAAGCTTCTTCCAAAGATGCTATGTTGCCCCCTCACTTTTCTCCAACTATCCAAGTATATTGACCCTTCCTTCACAAGGGTTTCACTCCCTTAGGAAGCTCTTGAGTTGCTTCCTTTAGGTTGCACCAATCTTGGGGTGAGCTCCTCCTTTTATATAGCTCATTAGAAGCTTCTAGAGACTCTCTCTCTAGAAGATGTCCATAACTTTCTAGAACATCTAGAAATATCCGTCAGCTTCTAGTATAATCTAGAAGACTCGACAAGCCTCTAGAATCATAGAAGATTCTAGAAGCATCTAGAAATTCTAGAACATTCTAGAAGCTTCTAGAATAGAGAGTTGATCGAGTCAACACGATGTTACCCAATGTTACAATACATGAGGAGTTTCCTTTCTTCTCTATTGCGTTGTACCCCCCCCCCTGTCAAACTTATCTCCTTCACCTAGTTTCCTTCCCATGGTGATCATTGAGTATCCTCTACTTCTCTTACCTCTGACCCAACCTCTACTTCTTTAACTTCTCCTTGATCCTCATCCTGCTCTTCTCCTTTTCTTGGAGCATCACTCTATCATCACCACTAACCAATGAGCTTCTTGCCTTCCCCAACCAACACTCTAATGGATATTATGTAGACTGCAAGCCAATCACTCTTTCATCTTTCATTTCTATTCATTGAAATGAACTGTTATTCATTGTGATTCTTATGTATTGTTTGTAATTAACTTCATAAACATATGCAGTGATCAAGTGAATTATGATGAGATCATAATACAATGATCACTAGTCTTTTAGCATATGTTCTAAACATTCCTATTCATGGGATATTAAAAAAAGGATATCAAATTATCTAGAAAGAATAACACTATCTGATCCAACTCATGTGATGAGGCAGAGTGATCTTATAACTATCGATATAGAGACGCTAAGGATAGGTTGTGGGTGCTCTTTAGACAATGAGTTCATAGAATTGATCAATATAAATCATTAAATAGTATCATACCAAATTTTCAATCATGTTTATTCATGTCATAGTTTTATATGTGGTCCTCCAACTTGGGATACCAAAGACATCTTGTGGATGGATGATCGTGTTTTGACTATGAATTATGAAGCCCTAGCCACGAGATTTTGAAAACATCATAGATCGGAATGACGTGAAGTCCTCAAAGTTGTTTGAGCAGTTAAGATGGGATTATTTGCCCTCGACATAAGAGGAGATTGACTCAAGGAATGAGATGTGGTGAAATCCTTGGCCAAGATAATAGAAATATTAGAGGTGTTCTTAGTTGTTTTTCCTACTCATATTAGTATTATATTGACTGATCGATTAGGCTTTGCTAATTAACCATACCCTTAGTAATTCTTGAGTCTCATGCGGATAAATGATTATGTGTATATGATAACTGATGATGACATGATTTCATGAAAGAGTTTTGACATACTTCATATCACCAAGAGTACGTGGTGTAGCTTGCCATCCACTAGGCTTTTGACTCAACTTGTCGATTACATTAAATTGATCCTTAATCAATTAATCTATATGTTGATATAATTAATTGATAAGGAAGACCAATAAGTGTTATTGGGTTGATGGAGTCATTAATTGGCAAAAATATATGGACGTAGAGGGTCACACACATAAGATTAATGGACATTGATGAACATAAATATAAGGGTTTTTATGAAAAGTTTCACATTCCAAACATCTATAAATAGGGAGAGAATGAACACAACAAAGGTGCTCATTTAGGCCTAGTGGAAAACTGATAACATGCTATTTATGCATAAAATTACATGATTATTAAGGCAATTAAAGGCATTAATAATGTCAAATATATGTATGTTATCATATTTTAAGCATATTTCTATCATTTTATATTAATTCATGTTATGATCTTAAAATACACCAATTTATGGATTATTATACATAATTAAACATTATAATTTTTAATCCTAATTATAATTGAGATTATAATCATGTTTTGAGGATGAAAATATAAGAGAAAAGATCTTTATTAGCATTTATGTATTTTTATAAAGTTATTTTATAAGATACATAAATGTATTAAATTAATTAAAATTCATTCTCTTATTATTTTAATAATTTGACTTTTTATAATGATAGATTATTCAATTTCTGATCTAACAAAACAAATTTGACTTAATTTGGAGTTATATTTTGAAAGTTAGGATTTTTACAATTTATAGGAATTTTTCTCGAATTTTTCCTGAATTTATATGAATTTATTTAGAATTTTAAACATTTAAAATAATTAACCTAAATGCAAAAAATGGGGTATTTTTCGCTCGAGTACACGTGGATGCGACGTGGCACGCAAGGCCACGTGGCAGCGTCACACGGACCCGCGCGAGTGCTTGCGTGGCACTGAGGTGACGCATTATACATATATATTTATTTATTACATAGGTTATAGTAAGTATAAGCCGTTCCATAGAGGAACATCGCTAACCTACTATTTCACTTCACCTTATATACCCGATCAATTTCTTTGTTTTTCTCTGTGTGGGACAAAACTTCCTCTTTTATTTTGATTTCAGGACGCCTGGCATCACATGGATCGTAGGATGAAGAGCGCGATGAATCGCGCGTGTCGATGTAGTGGACACGAGGCCCACCTGATCAAGGATCAAACATGTGCGTTAAAAACTCACTTAAGTGAGTTGATCATGACCGTCGATCGCGCGAGTTATAACGGCTGAGATCGGTGGACTCATCAACACATCACGATCGTTGGATCAACATCCAACGGATGATCGAAGCTCAGCATTTTCTTCTTCACGTGATGAAGGTTCATCTCAACCCTTCATCTGCAATCCAATGGTCATCAAAGAGAGACGTCGATTCGCGAAACGACGTCTCATCGCGACCATTGATCGCGATGAGTCTGTCAGATCAAACGGCTGCGCCCAAATCTGTTTATTTAAATGTTGTTCTTCATGATGGAAAGAGGTGGCCGTGGAATTTTGAGAAATTCAACTTTTTTAGACAATCATTTCATGTGCCGTTTGATTCCTTGTGTTATTAATGCATTTCCGCATCCACTTAATGCTTGAAATCAAAGTTTGATCGAGAGAGGAAGAAGAAATCACATCTTGAACTTCAATTTTTGTCTTCGAAAACGCGGAATGAAAAGCCATGCATCTGGTGATTAATTGGATCATTTCGAAGGCTAATTTGGGTCAGATTGCGTGTTTTCATCTTAATCTTTCATCATTTAGTGTTAATTTTACATTTTGAATCGTAGATTAATTTTAGTTGAAGTTTAATTTCTGTTTTTAATCAAACTCGCGATACGAATTTTCTCCTAACTTCGAACTTTGATTACTCCACGAATTCTCATCGAAATCACCTGATTTTTTATTATGTGGATTCGCAATTGAGTTATCTTTCTTAATATCATAAATTTCTCAATTTCTAATCTCAATTCATTGTCTGATTTGACCGAATTTCAAAGATATATCTCAAATTTTCCTAATTCTCTGTGGATTCGACCCTTAATTACCATTATACCATCTAATTAAATTGATTAATCATAATTTGGTAAGTTGAGGACTTTTTTTTTACACTAAATCGTGTGCATTCAATGACCATACGAATTAGTTTCTTCAAAAACTCTCCCATATCTTCTCTTCCTCTTGTGGTGACAAGCATTCTAGAGGAGATCCATTCGTTTGGCTATTGTGTAGATACCATCAAAGGCCGGATGCTTGGATAACCTCAAAAACTCCTTCAAATGATCCTTGTAAGTATGAATTTTGTTCTATATTATACGATAAGATTATCTATTCTTGGAGCTTCAACTTTGTTGAATATTAAATTCAATGACTTCTGTTACGTTCGATGTTTTGATCAAAACTTTGGAGAGCTTGTTGAGCCTCACAGATTCATTTCCTATTACTACATTCCTCCCACATTTCATGCCTTCAACCTTTCCATGGCCTCCAAGTTAGTTTCACAGTCGCATGTTGAGGCTCCACAGGTACCCAAGTGGAAAGTGGCCATGGAATTTGAAGTGGATGCCTTGATCTCTCAAAGGACTTGGAAATTGGTGTCTCATTAAAATGATGTCAACATCGTCACATGAAAAACAATATTTGGCCTTAAACATAACTTGGATGACTTCATTGCATGATACAAGGCTCGCTTGGTTGATGATGGTTTCACCCAAATGTTGGCATTGACTACACCATGACTTTCCACTTGATTTTTTGGCTCAACTTTGTTCACGTCATCCTCTCTTTGGTAGTCAATAGGGGCATGGTGTTTGTATCAACTATGTGTCTCTAATGCTTTTATGTATAGTGAACTTGAAGAGCATGTTTTCATGAAGCAACCTCAAGGGTGTGTTGCTTAAGAGAGGGGGGGGGATACTCAAAGGTGTCTTTTGCAGCGAGCAATTTATGGACTCAAGTAGAGATCCTGTGCATGGTACTCCAAGTTCAGCGGCCTCCTATCATGTTTGACCTCTCATCATGTGCTGCGGATCCCATAGTTTTCAAGAATAAAGCTAAGGGTGATATCATCAATTTCACAATCTATGTAGATGATCTTCTAGTGATTTGGACTGATGATGTAGACATCCTAGCCACAAAGGATACATCATGTACATGGTTAGTGTGTTGAGTAAGTTTATGCAAGAACCTTGACAAGTTCACTAGGACGAAGCTGTATGATAACATGCAATTTTAGCATGCAATTATACGATTATTACTCCAAATTAAGGCATAAAATATTCCATTTTTATGAATGTTTTCATACTCTGAGTGCATATTTATCATTTCATGCAATTTTAAGTTATAATATCAAAATGCACTATTTTAGGGTTAATTATGTATTTTAAAGAATATATTTTAGAGTAGATTATTCTCATCTATATTTATGATTATAATTGGGTTTTCAATGTTAAATAATTAGAGAAAATACTTTTTTATATAATCATTTATTTTTCTAAGTTTTAATTTCTAAGAAAAATGAGTATATTTTTTAAATAAAAATTTATTCTCTTTTTATTTATTAAATTTGACTTTTTTTAAAATGATAGATTATTTAATTTCTGATCAAACGAGACCAATTTAGATTAATTGGAGTTGTATTTTGAAAGTTATGAATTTTCTAATTTTTAGGGATTTTTATGGAATTTTTTTAAATTTTTTATGAATTTAATTCGATTTATTTTGAATTAAAATGAATAAAAAATAATTTTATGATTGCGTGATGACGTGGCAGCTGATGTGGCATAGAAAAATTAGAACACCACATGTCACACACGTGTACATCTGCGTGCATGTGTGAGTGCGTGTGTGTGAGTGCGCGTGTGTGAGTGCGCATGTGTACTTATATACTCACACATTTGCCAAATTTTTTGTCATGTGGGACTATTTTTCTGTTTTCATATGCACAAGTGATGTGGCGTCGCATGGAGCATGCTATTCGCACGTTAAATGAAAGTATTCAATCTTCACTTAAGTCGGGGGGTACGTGGCACACTTTGATTCATCGGTGAATCATTTTAAAATGATTTAATCACAGCCGTTCATGTATGGAGTTATAACGGCTGAGATTAAAACCGCTCAAACACATTCAGAGCCTTAGATCAAGATCAGACGGCATTACTTCTTCACTCACGACATGGCGAGACCTCAACGGTCCATCTTTGATCCAACAGACGCGATTTAAGCATAACTATTTGCATATATGTGTTTCATCAGAGCCGTTCATCGAAGATTAAACGCCAATCCGATGGTTACGCCCAAATCTCACTATAAATTGAGATGTTCTTTGACGATGTAAATCATTCTTGGATGTTTTTTAGTAATAAAATTGTCTAGATACCACCATCCTTGAATCTCTCGCTTTCTTCATCTTCTAGACTCATTTTCGTGTCCAAGGAGTGGTTGACTGTGAGATTCCATCAAAAGAATAGGGAGAATTCGCCTCTTGAATGCCAAAAATCGTCTTCAAAGTTACATAATAAAAAGCCTTTGACCCGGCGATCAATTAGATCATTTCGATCACTATCTCGATTTAGATTATGTGTTTTCCTCAAAATATTTCATCATGTATCATTAGATTATAATTTAGAATCATAGATTATGTTAATTTTAAATTTTATTTCATATTTCTCTCTCTTCGCGATCAATTTTCTATCTCATTTTTGCTCTTTGATTTCCCAGTGACTCTTGATCCAAATCAAGTGATTTTTGATTTCATGGATTCGTCTTTGAGTTCTCTTTTCAAATCTATCAAAATCCCTAATTTCTCACCTCAATTCATTGTCCGATTTGATTAAATTTCAAAGAATATATAATAATACCTTAATTCTTTATAGATTTGACCCTTATTCACCTCTATACTATCTAATTCATGATTACTTCTCTAAATTGGTGAGTTTGGTAATTGTTTTGATGCTTATCCGCAT
Source organism: Lemna minuta (assembly GCA_024174645.1). NCBI lineage: Eukaryota > Viridiplantae > Streptophyta > Magnoliopsida > Alismatales > Araceae > Lemna > Lemna minuta. Next base: position 20,230,487 of record CM044104.1, read on the forward strand.
GTTTTCAATGACCTCGCGAAATCGCTTCGTCACTCTACAAGTTGTAGCATACATCAAGTGAGCTCCAATGAGAGCACTTCTTTATATACGATATGAGCATCTTCGATAAGCGTGGTTTCAAGTTAACCATTGGTTATTACACATACGTAGGTGGAAACCTTGTCACTTGGTGGTCACAGAAGCTGAGGGTGGTTTCTTGCTCAAAAGGTAAGTTTGAATATTGAGACATGGTTGTAATAAATTGAGAGATGGTGTGGCTCTGCTCAATCCTCGAAGAACTCAAAATCTTTCCTCCTGCCTCCATTTCCATGCATTCTGACAAATAAGAAGCCATCTTCATTGCTAAAAAATTGACTTTTCATGAATATATGAAGCATATCAAGATCGACTACTACTATCCATGCGACAAGGTGATGTTTGAACTCATCTCCACTCCCCATTTCGTATCATCTCATTAGCTTGTATACATCTTCACCAAAAGCATTGGTGAGATCTCCTACAATGCCACATGTACCAAGTTAGTGTTGGGTTCTAAGGTTGAGAAGCCTTCCAAAATTTTGATCAAAACATCGAATGCAAAGAATATATTGAATCCAGATATTCAAAACATTGAGGCACTAAGAACAGCTGATCATATCATCTGCTATTTATGAGAAGACATAATTATATGATTTCCTTGAGAGAGTTCTTGAAGGTATTCAAGTGTCTAGCCTCTAGCGGTATCCACATGATCTCCGAATAGTAGGATCTCCTCTTCAAATCTCTTTATCAAGAGAGAAGGAGAAGAAATGAAAAAATTCTCACAAGGCTTACATGGCACATTGAGTTGTGGTCGTTCTCCCTATTTATAGACATTTGATATAAGGATTTTTCATAAAAACCCTCATAATTATGTCTATTCACCAACATCCATAGACCTTATGTGTGTGACCCTCTCGGACAGTATATCTCATTAGTTAATATCTCTATAAACCCAATAACACTTTATTGGTCAACCATAATAAATTATCCATATCAACATATAAATTAATTAATCAAGGATTGATTTAACCAATGAGATAGGTTGAGTTTCTAGCCCGCCAGATGACAAGCTACAACACGTACTCTAGGATATGGAGTATATAAAAACTCTTTTTTGGAACCTTTCTATCATCGGTGATCATGTATATATAATATTTCATCGACGAGAGACTCATAAATGACTTAGGTCATGGTCAACTATCAAACCCTAATCAATCACTAAAGTTAGTATTGATGTGTGTAGGAAATCATCGAGAACTCTTTCAATATTTCTACTACCTTCACCAAGGATTTCATCGCTTCTCATTTCTTGAGTCAATCTCCTCAAATGTTGATAGTGGATGATCCCATCTTGACCATACAATCATCTTCGAGGACTTTATGCTCTATCTAATATATGATATTTTAGAGATCCCTTGGCTTGGGATTTGTAAGTCATAATCAAAGCACAATCATCTATCCACAAGATGTCTTTAGTGTCTCGAGTCAAAGGACCATATACACAACTATGACATGGATCAATCTAATTGACAAAAAGGTATAATACCGTTCCAGGGATTCATATGGATCAATTTAGTGAACTCTTTTTCTAAAGAGCATCCACTATCTATCCTTAGTGTCTTCACCCCGATGGTTGCAAGATCAGTCATACTCATCCTATTAGTTGGAACATATAGTATTATTCTTTCTGCATAATTCATTGTCCTTCTCAAATATCCCACAAATAGGAATGTTTAAAACATATATTTAAATACTAGTGATCACTATATTATGATCACATCATAATTTACTTAGTCATTGCATATGATCGTAGACTTCATTACAAACATCACATAAGAATGACAATTAATAAATTTCATTTCAATGAACATAAATGAGATAAATAGAAGTGTGATTGGCCTATAAGGCACATAATATCCATCAGTTAGGAAAATTTAACTTATATGCTTGACGAGACGAGACCGCGAGGTTGTCGATTTCACACAGTCTCGTGTCAAAAATAATACAGAACTTACCAATTTTGGGGAATTAACTCGAATTGAGTGGTATAATGGTAAATAAGGGTCGAATCCATAGGGAATTAAGGTATTTTCGAGATATCTTTTGGAAATTGATCAAATTGGACAATGAATTGAGGTGAGAAATTAGGGAAAATGGTAGATTTAGAAAGATCTATCCAGGGAATCAAAAATCACTCCATTTGGATTAGTAATCGCGGAGAAATCAAAGAGTGAAGTGGGAGGAAATTTTTGGAATCGTAAAGAACATAAACTGAAATTAAAAACAAAATTGAGCTAAATTAAGATCCTAAACTAAAAATTGATGATACATGACGATAGATTAGAGGGAAAATAAGTTTTCTAACCCGAGATAACGATCGAATCGATCCAATTGATCGCTGGATCAACGGCTATTCATTCCGCGAATTCAAACGTGAACATCGGTGTTCAAGAGACAAATTCTCCTTGATCGATCGACGAAATCTCACTTTTAATCACTCCGTGGATGGAGAATTGAGTCTATAAGAGATTAGAAATGAGAGATTCAAGAGAGGAAGGGTTTAGATGGGTCGATTAAGCAAAATCCTCCAAGAATGCTTACAAAAATTCAAGAACACTTCGTTTTCTAGGCCAAATTGGGCGTAACCATTCGATTGATGCGTTTAATCCTCATCAACGGTCCGGATTAAATGCATCAAATAGAACCGTTACCAAAATGTCGTGGCCGTTAGATCACGGATGGACGCTCCAGATTGATCCGCGCGATGTGCGTTATAAAACGCATCAATCTGCGCCCGTTGGATCGAGATCCGACGATCGCGATGCGTTTCCACGCGTTAAATCGTGGTCGTCATAACTCCGTTTAAAAAGGCACGTGCGCAATCTCTGATCGGTGGTCCGCGCGTCCACGCGATCGACGTGCGGATTTCCAAGGCGCCGCCGATCCAACGCTCCTCCGTCATCCACGTCGCCTGAAATAAAAATAACTGTGTGGGACTTAGTCCCACACGGAAAAAATTAAAGAAGCAAGTCGAGTTTATAACACCCGATGGATTTGTGGGTTGAATACCCTTCCGATATACGGAAGGCTGAACTACCCATTATATAAACTATATAAATATATGTATATGCCGCGTAGGCGCCGCGTGGGCCAACGTAGCGCTGCCACGTGGCCTTGCGTGCCACGTCGCATCCACGCGGGTCCCGTGTGGAATTATTCCACTTTTTGCCCCTTTTTTAATATTTTTATTATCTAAAAATCAAAATTAATTCAGAAAAAAAATCTCGAAAAATCCTTAAAAATTGTAAGAATCATAACTTTCAAAATACAACTCCAAATTAATCCAAATTTCTTTCATTTGATCTGAAATTTAATTATCTATCATTCTAAAAAATTAAATTATTTAAATAAAAAGAGATTTAATTCTTATTTCAAAAATACATTCATTTCTTTAAGATTTTAACTTTAGAAAATTAAATGAATGTTGATAAAAATGATTTCTCCTATTATTTAACTTTAAAAACCACATAATCTCAAGTAAAGATGGGTTATAAAATCTTTAATCTTTAATTCATCATAATTAACCCTAAATTAACGCATTTTGAGATTATAACATAAAATTGCATGGAATGATAGAAATGCACTCAAAGTATGATAACATGCACATAAATGTAATGTTTTATGCCTTAATTTGCATTAATAATCATGTTTTATCATGTTAAGATTGCATGTTATCAATGCTCTAACTTGAGGCGGAGTATTTGATACTGTTAGCGAGCTCCCAGCCAATTAAGGCCCATTAATTTTGTCTCTTTCTCTCATCTGTATAAAACCATGTACCCCTCCTATGATCTTTAAACGCTCAAGGGTTTTCTGATCTCATTGTCCACATATTTCGATTTGATTTTTGTTACCTTTGAACTTCTTTTGAATTTTTGTGCTTGTGATTAACCCTAGACTCTTATTTGGTTTGATTAGTACTTGTGGTTCTCTCTATTTTTGTAATTTTATTTATGATTCCTTGTTTTATTCATTCACAAAAATATCATTTTATTTTGATGTTTTTAAGGTGACATCTCCAAATTTTCTCAACTTTTTCATGCAAAAATTTAGACTTTACAATGATTGTAACAATTCATAATTCTTTCCATTGCCATCTGTGTCTAAGACTTGAATATATTATGTCATTGTCAATAGCAGCAGAGAAAGTTCCAAAAATATTTAAGATCATTCTATTATGAAATTGTGAGATATAATCTATTTCTCTCTCTCTTGGTCTCTTTGCTACTTGTTTGCGACAACAAGTAGGATTAAAAATTAGAAAATTCTTTTATTTTTCCCTTCTCTGCCTTAGGGTTTTTAGACAATTATCAGTGACTAGCATTGGAGATTGAACATTGAATATATATCTACTATGGGATGCCGACCAATGGTATTTGTTCTCTTTTGAATCACCATTTTTCCCTTGTATTTTTAATATAATTTTCTATTACCTTCAAAATTCTTGCTAATTGTGCACTTGTGATTACTTCTAGACTCTTATGATATTCGCTATTATCATGAATCTTCAAATTTTAATTTGCCATCTTCAAATTTTTCGTCTTTCTTTTGAGATATCTTTGTTCCTAGTTTTTGTTACCCATTTAAAGAATCTAAAGAATTGGGGGTTTGTGTCATTTTTATGTACGGTGACAAGATAATAGATAGTTTGAGTAACTGAAACACAACAATTACTCATATTAGTAATGACTCAAAGGTATCGATGATCTCTCACCCACTGAACATGACTAAAGCTTTTAGTTGCTATCTTGGTACTTAGAATCTTTGCATTAAGGTGATTATGTGAAGATGATTTATGAAAATAAGTGGAAGTGAAATAGAGAGAAAGAAAGATAGAAAATGTACATGCCTTTTACTTTATTTTGAAGATTTGTAGGAACTTATGAAATATATAATTTCTTTTCTCTATCATTTGCACACATTGTATGATTCTTGATGCCAACCAATTACATTCATATATAATATTGATCACCATGTGTTTGATCTAGAAAACCATCATCCCTCTTTAGGAGAACAGCTCGAAGAACTGAGCATGTCGAGTCAAAGCCAAAAACAACAATATAGGGATTACAAAAAGCATTGAACATTGCAACACCAAAAAGCCCCCGTTCACTGTACTTTGGCTTGCCACCTCTCCAATGGCTGTCAATCCATAGTGGATAGCCTGGCCCTTAAGAATGGGGGATTCTAATATTTCCTGGGGAGTGTCCCAATTGATGTCCCAATGTCTTAGAGCAATGGATCCCGTCTTTCGGTGATAGTCCAAACCTCATGGAAACAAATTTTTCCTGATTAAGCTGTACACTTGAGAAGTTCATAAAGAAGTCTACCAACTTGGAAAATTTTTGAACGCATTTCCGATGCCAATAAAAAACCTATGGCTACCAATTGTTGACCAACATAATTGGGCCGATGAGAAGCTTTACCAAAAGACATATATTGTCCTTAGTTTTACTAAAGTTTATGTCTTCATGAAATCTATGGTGAAAAATGTAACCAATAGTGTGTCATCCCATGTTGAAAAAGAATGTCAAATTGACCAAAGAAACATGATTTTAACTATTGCAAAAGGCGGTTACAAGTAGTGAAAATATGTTCCATACTTCTCGAGATACAAAAATATGGATCAAAAGTGGAGCAATAGAAGAACCCTTATGCTCTAATACTGTGCAAGTATAATATAATGAAAGAAAAATGAGGTAGCTCTCAAGGAAATAGAGCCCTATATAAAAATAGATGAATAGTCTCAACAAGGTAGACATATTAATTAGGGTAGTGTGAAGAGTACACCTTAAAGTTTCAACAACCAAAATAGGATAGATAAAACACATGCATACACACAGACTATTGTTTTCCAACATTTTTTTCATGAAGATTCTTATTTTGGTCAAAATAAAAGCCCTCAATTTATCTTTGACAAAATAAAAACCATAAAAATATATAAATCATTAAATTTTCTTCGAGAATATTCTATGACAAGTTTTTTCTTTATTTACATAATCTTATTGTCTTATTCTTCTGGACATAAACAAAGTGACACTGATTGTATCCCTGGTTAATCTAAAAAGAAAAAAAAATTCTCTAAGTGAGCATTATGAAAAGACAATTTGTATTCTTGGAAATTTTTTATATAAATATCATGTCATGATTTCTTGGACGAGTGACTTTGGATGAAAAGAGTTCAAATATATGTTCTTTCAAAATTCATGGGAGTACTATCTAGCCCAAGCATTTCATCATCACTTTACTTGGAATAAAATTAATGGCTAATTAGGTTAGGAGCTTGATCCAATATTCACGCTTTGTTTTCATGCTTATCCTTGCCCTAAGAATAGTTATCCATATTCATTATCTCAGGACACCCATGCCTTGTAAAGGATGACTGAAACTCGGATGTGATGCCATAAACTGGCATGCAAGACACAAAGAGGAGGTGCCACACTCAATTTGCATTAAATTAAAAAAGTAAAAATTCAGTTGCCAAATGGGTTCATTTGATTTTCTCCTCTAAATGATGACTTTCATTCTTTCAATTGATTTGAGTTTGGGCGACGTGGCAGTCTAGTGAGAGATTATCCCTCCCTGGGGCAATTCTACTGTGAGAAAGAAAATCAATTCTCATCAATTTTATAATACCAAAATTTTCTATTTTCAGAAATCTGGAGATGATTGTAATTCACTTGCTCGTGGATGTTATTAAAATCTGGGAGACAGAATCGCAACTGGAGGAATATCTCGAGGTAGTGCATTTAGTATTTAAAAATTATGAAAATTGCAGCATTTTACCATTTCTTCTTTTCTGAAATTCATGGGATGGACGAGAGTGGGAAAAATGAGCTTCTATTTCAGCTATATTGAGACGAGGCTCATTATTTTTCATGGATATGGTGATCAGGGTTTCTTGAGAAATTTTAATCGTCCTGAAGAAAGTAATTAAGTAATAAATTTAATTCCGGTGGAGGAGATTGAGAAGAAGAATGATGAGGGGAATTGAGAGAGGAGAACAAGGAAGAAGAATAAGGGCCGAGCATGAAAACATGAAGGGGAGAAGATTTGGATGAATCATCCAGAGATTTTACCCGATTAATCGTATCTCAGTGGTTTTTATATAGACAGAGAAACCATTCGGTGAGGGTTTAGTCCTTGTAACCTTTCTCCTTTGTAATCAAGTTTAGACGTCAAATGGTTTATATTTAGAGTGAAAACCTCACCTGTGAGTGAAAACCCCAGAGATTTTGGTTTTTTCTTTGATTACATGGAAGGATAGTTGAATTCTACAGCATCCATGATGCTATTCTACTTTTATCCCTGCACTGACAGATAACTAAAATACTGATGGATCAGGAAACTGCAATCAGTGATTGGATCAACTCGATCGTATCAGATTGTCGTGATTGAACATGCCATCAGACCACTGATCTTGTTAAGTTTGCTTACGATAAGTCAGTGATCACAGCCAACTGATCAATCGAGGGAGTGATCAATTCTGCAATCATCAGCAATCACTCCCTTGAATTAACAATCTGATCGTCCATCAGATCCGGAGGTATTTTTGTTCATTTTAAAAAGCTTAATCGTCTTTTTAAATGTATTTTAGTTTTTTGTCCAGTTTTCTAGCGGTGATCATCGATTAGTGAATGTCTATCAGATTGGTCAACAATCATATACCATGGTCAGAACTCGAATGCCAGATTAGATCCTAATAAGTCACTTGAACTTGTAACTCCTTAACCCATCTCTCTCTCTCAGTCTCTCTCTCTCTCTCTCACTCATACACACAACTCCAATAAAAGATCTAAGATTCATAGGTTAGAGAGTTTGCCTAAAAAATCTCATGGGACAACACTGGTCAACCACTAAAATCTCACGCATGCACACCAATGGTGTCTCAGAAACCCGATCTTTATATACTACATATATTTTCCCAACATGGTTTCCAATCTGGTAGATGCTCAAACACAAAAAACTTTATCATGATTATCTCATAGTCCACATATCAAGGGAAGAACAACACGCTAGATGGAATAATAAAACTAACCCGATCAAACTCTTAGAGAGAGAAGAGATATCTGCTCCTCCAAAGAGCAGTCGACATGACAGGATGTTCTGCACGAAGCTGGAATCAGAATAAGTCCAAGACATCGCTGCTCCATAGGAGATGAACAGTCTTGACGAATACTTCGAAACTCCACCGCGTCTTGGAGAATTATGTTTCCTTGTTTGTCCACGCAATGAAATGCGCCGACGAAGAATCTTCCATCGTTGACTCCTACCAGCATTCTCCGGTATAGAAGGCTCCTGAGATGTCCAATTGGGATCGAGTCAATGCCCGCAGAGTTGAATGATTGCACCTCATGATCAACGGCTAGGTCACTAGATTTCTCAGGCGCAGTCTCCATAGCTGGGGAGTTGACCCGTGTTTTGTCTCACTTGATTTTCTGAAAAGGTAGAAGAGTGGGGTTTTATTTTTGTAAAGCTCTAGGAATCTAGACCTGAAACGGAATCAGAATTACAATAAATAATAACTCATTGAACATTTTATTCAAAGCAACGATGATCAATCCATAAGCAGGTTAGGAAAAAAATTCCAAAACAACTGACATAATAACATCTCGAAGGTAAATGAATTCCTAAAGCAGAGTAGTCAAATGAACTAAAAAGTTTCGGAACCGATTAAATTCGGTTTAAAGCAGGGAAAAAGATATTCGTAAACGAATCTGAGGCCTGAAAGAGATTTTCATTTTCCAAACAGGGATCGGATCGCGCTCGTCGTCACTAAGCACGACGATGGCGCGGCAAACGTAATCAAGGGGTAAAGCTCACTGAACAGCAACGGACAAGCTTCCTTCTCGAATCTATCACAAGATTAAAAGGAGTCAACGACAATCCAATTGGATAAACTATCAGAATCATACTCACATCGTTCCTCCCAGTCTTCCGCTTGAGATAGAGAGAGAGAGCCGGCTAGGTCCACGCAGTTCAAATTGTGCAGACGGGCGGACTGACTGTCGATGGATGGGAATAGACGGCCCAATGACATCATCAATCATTTTTTCTTATATGTTTCATTTTTGCTGAGCTCAACCATAGTTATATATTTCATTGGTCTCTCTGCTACTCCATCACTACAAACTCAATTCTCTATCTTTCCATTAACTCTCCTCACACATAAAATTCTCTCTCTCTCTCTCTCTCTCTCTCTCTCTCTCACTCTCCCCCTACCAAAAATAATTTGGTGGAGGTTTCATGACATTTCTGCATACCAAAAATCATTGGGTTAATCGCCCCATTTATCCCGTGTTTTGGGCTTTATTTTCGTTTTATCCCGTGTTTTTAAAGTTAGCCTAGTTTATCCCCAATTTGTCAAATCAGCCCGGTATATCCCCTGTTTGTCACATCAAGCCCAGTGGATGTTGAGTGTGCTGTCGTGGACGGCCACGTGGGCGTGGAATCCACGTCGGACGCCACATCATCGCGGGAAGAATCTTCCCCGTTGTCTTTTGATCCCGTTCACCCCATTTATCGCCCCCCATTTCCAAACACTAGCGATTTTACGTCTTGGCGGGAATCAGGTTTTTTTTTTCAAAAGCAATTTTCATCCCTATTTGTAAAAACGATTTCGAAATCGTTTTTACAAACACGATTTCGAAATCATTTTTTTCAACAACGATTTCGGAACTGTTTTTAACAAGAACGATTTCGAAATCGTTCTTTAAAAAATTGATTCCGAAATCGTTCTTGAGAAAAACGATTTCGAAATCGTTTTATTTTTCAAAAACGATTTCGAAATCGAGTTTCAGAAAAACGATTTCGAAATCGTTTTATTTTTCAAATACGATTTCGAAATCATTTTTCTCAAGAACGATTTCCGAATCGTTTTTAACAAGAACGATTTCGGAATCGTTTTTGAAAAATAAAACGATTTTTGAAATCATTTTCTTCAAAAATGATTTCGAAATCATTTTTTTTTCAAAAACGATTTCGAAATCGTTTTAAATAGAAGATTTAAATAAATAAGCCGTTTTAGATCAAAATGATGAAATTATAATTCTATGATTATCGTTTGAATTATAATTATAATTAAGGTGGGGGAGAGGAGATGGAGGGGTGGGGTGGAGGGGGGGCAGAGGAGATAGAGGGGTGGGGTGAAGGTGGGGAAGATGCGGTGGGGGGGGGGGGGTTGGAGGTGGGAGATGTTACCACTTGTCTCACTTTAAGTCCCTATAAAAGGGCCATGTTACCACTTAATAATAAAAAATTTTCTGCCCCATTTTGCCTCTGGCCTGTCTTCCTCTTTCTGAAGCAATTTCTCTCTCTCTCTTGAGCAAGAGTTCTTCAATTCTCACAGGTTTAAATGCTAATATTTCAATTTTTTGTTGTCTGAATGTTGTATTGTGATACCTTTAATCTTATTGATTGTTAATCCATTTATCTGATATTTGCTCTCATGCCTTATTGTTTCCTTTTGTCTCCATTTATCTCATACTTTTCGGTTAATTATTCGGGTTGAAAAATCGTGTCTATAATTAAGTGGCGTAACTTTTAAAATGATGCTAAAGGAGGCGACATTTGTTTCTCAGGCTCATGGTGCTGAAAATCAGTTCAAAGTTTGATCTCAGAAGATTTTGTAGGACAACGGGTGCTGTTGCACTTGTATTCCCTCCTATCTCTCTCTAAGTTTTGATGTTGCCATTGACGGGACGAGACCGCGAGGTCGTCAATTTCACACGGTCTCGTGTCAAAAATAAAGTCCGAACTTACCAATTCGGGGAATTAAGAGAGAATTGAGGGGTATATTTGTAAATAAGGGTCGAATCCACAGGGAATTTAGGTATTTTCGAGATATCTTTTGGAATTTGGTCAAATTGGACAATGAATTGAGGTGAGAAATTAGGGAAAATGATGTTTTTAGAAAGAAGACTTCAAAACGAATCCACGGAATCAAGAATCATCGAATTTGGACTTGATTTCGCGGAGAAATCGAAATTTGAAGTGGAGAGAAATTTTCGGACGTTAAAATCGTGATTTAGAATGAAAATTTATGAAATTGAAATCTAAAACCTAATCTAAACAAAAATTAAAGATAATAGGAGGATAATTAAGGTAAAACCGCTTCCATTAAACCCGTTTAGCGATCGAAATGTCGCGATTAAACCGATTAATCGCGAAGAACACCAAGATCGTCACGTCGAGCTTCAAGCGTCGATTTCTCCCTCAATTTTCCACCAAATCTCAACTTCTACCCCTCCGTGGATGCGGAATTGAAAGAGGAAGAGGAAGAACTCAAGAGAAACAAGAGGATCGGTGTCTATACAAGTCAATTTGATTGAAATCCAACTCGAATGCATACAATCGTGAAGAACAAGTCTATTTAAGGGCAATTTGGGCGTAACCGTCCGATCGTTTCGATCGACGGTTACGATGAAACAGTCCATCGTGGAACGTTTCGATTAAGTCGTGGCCGTCGGATCGTGATAGACGGCCACGATTTGATCTGTAGATAGACGTTATAAAAGCGCCTGAATATCGCTCCTTGGATCACGACCGAGATGCTTCCGGGGAGATTAAATCTCGGCCGTTATAACGCCTCAATTAAGGCACGTGCTTGATTGATTTCCGGTGCACCACGCCTCCACGCCATCGACGCCTGTGATGTTGCCACGTCGCCGACGATCCAACCGTTATAACTCCCTTTAAATAGCACGTGTTTATGTGATGGATCAGTGGGCCGCTCGTCCACGCGATCAACGCGTGAGATCGTACGCTCCGCCCGATCCAACGGCTCTTCTCGCTCCACGTGTCCTGCAGTTAAAACAGTGTGTGGGACTTTAGTCCCACACGGAAAGGGTAAGTGAAATCCGTCGGGTTTATAAGGCCCGACGGATATAGAGGTTCAAATACCTCTTCCGTTTAGGAAGGGCTGAAAACCTCTTATATATACTATAAATAAATATATAGATATATGGATATATCGCGCCACGTAGGTGCTGCGCGGGTCTGCGTGGCGCTGCCACGTGGCCTTGCGTGCCACGTCGCATCCACGCGGGTCCCGCACGTATTTTTATTTTTTATTTATTTATTTTAACGTTTTTTAAATAAAAAATAAAAATAAAAAAATCAGGAAAAATCTAGAAAAATCCCTAAAATTGTAAAAATCATATCTTTTAAAATACAACTCCAAATTAATCCAAATTTCTTTCATTTGATATGAAATTTAATTATCTATCATTCTAAAAATTCAAAATATTTAAATAACAAGAGATTTAATTTATATTTTAAAAATACATTCATTTTTAAAATATTTTAACTTTAGAAAATTAAATGAATGTTCATAAAAATGATTTCTCTTATTATTTAACTTTAAAAACCATTCATAATCTCAAGTAAAGATGGGTTATAAAATTATTTATCCTTAATTTATCATAATTAACCCTAATTTAGTGCATTTTGAGATTATGACATAAATATGCATAGAATGATAGAAATGCACTCAAAGTATGATAACATGCACATGAATGTAATGTTTTATGCCTTAAATTGCATTAATAATCATGTTTTATCATGTTGAAATTGCGTGTTATCAGCCATAACATTTCATCTCTCTCACCCTGCACTCTAAAACGTACTCAGCTGAAACATTTATCG